>WAAE01003756.1:81309-444127 GCA_013400495.1 Nicator chloris | reverse complement strand
AAAATCCACCCAACTCCGCAAACTGAAATAAAATAACCAGTATTACACAGTGAACTACAGTATTTTATTTTTAAAATAAAAGATTATAGAAAATACTCAACTGACAGTTCCTGAGATGCCAACAAGTGTCCTTTACCATGGAACATCCCATCCAAAAAAAAGCTTTATATTTTCATGGGAATTCAGGGGCACACTGGGGAATGCAATGCAATTATACATGGTAGCAGGGTTTAAGCATCAAGCTAGAAACTCTGTCTTGAGTAAAAATGGACACAGGGAATAAAGGTAGACCACATATAGCAACAGCTGACTGGGCTGGCACTTTTGCTTGGGGGACCTTTGATTGCAGCCTCAGCTGGGCTCTCAAATTCCTCTAGTCATAGATACCATGTCAGGGTAAAGGTGCTCAAGGGAGAAGGCAGCAACTCAACAAGCTTTATTTTACAAGGCAGGATTAAAATCTCAAACTATTTTTTTTTTTGTGGTTGTCAGAAAAGTGAGGAGTGAAAAAACAAGTCAGGGCAAGGTGAGGGGTGGGGAGAAGAAATTATCTCTGAAGATCAATGAATTCAAGTGACAAACAACAATTCTGGTTTACATTTACCTACCCTGTTTACCAGATCCACCAGCCACCCATGAGGTTCCTTGAACAATAAGAACAGGAACAAATTAGCAGCTGCAACATCAATGCTGAACATTTGTCTTCTGAAACAGACATTTGGACAGACACATTCAGCCCATTAACCCACACCTCAAAAGGATGCACTATTACACAAACAAAACAATGTTTGCAACAGCTCCTCTGTTAAGTGTAGCTGGAGCTCTGGCTGGTTCTCATGAGTATCATCCTGTTTTGGACTCTGCCTGACATCACTGCCCATGTGCTGCAGCAACAGATCACATTGTGGCTGCTGACTCACAAGCAACTGTATTTATAGCACTGTAGCAGTGTGGAACATTACTTTCCCAAAGCAGCAGATGTAGAATTTTCTTTCTACGGCCACAAACTTATTTCCTGAAGGAGAAATCAACTCCACTGATGCTGTTTTGGACCCACCCATCTGGAACAACAGTGACAAGACAATGCAAACCTCAAAAACTGCCTCCTTGCCAGTGTGTTTGAGTTGAAGATATTTTATCCTTGGCTGTCAGAAAAACCTGAATTCTCCTACCAGAACTGAACACTTGGAGTTATCCTGGTCATTTCACACTCAACAACCAAACAGATGTCAGTCCTTAGATACACAGATCCACTCGTTGTGTGCTTTATGCCTAAAGCAACACACAGATTGTTATGCTACTTTAGACATGAAAGTACACCCATTTCTAAGTGTAGCCTCTAACAGAGAATTGGAACAATTTGAGAGCTGAAATTCATGTCTACAGACCAACATACACAGTGGTGACATACTTAAACCTTGTGTTACAAATACCTACTAAACAAATAATCTTATCTGAAACAAAGACATCCACCCTAAAATTAGTTTCTAAGGCATGGCCATGCTTACCTTCTGGAAAGTGGATATGGGTGAGACAGCATGCATGTTCCCCTCCCCAAAGACTTCTGCCCAGTTTCTCTGGCACACCTTCATTCGATTCTTGAAATGATATTCATTGTCGGGATTGAATGCCTTGAAAGAAAAGCCCATGGCAATGAACAGGTGCCTTATGCCAGTTTCAAAACTTATCTTAATAATATTAGACAGTTTCAGCTGAGCATTCTCCTGGCTGACAGTTAAAGATCTAGCAAAAAATGAAGCTGAATACAAGCCCCCTGCTCCTGCCTCTCAGTTCAAAATAAAGCATTTTGAAGCCTTTATTCTGTGCAGACAATATCTAATAACCACGTGAGCCAGAGGTCCATAAAACAGAGAACTGAACTCAGAGTATCAGTTTTAAAAAATAAGCAGCAAAGTGACAAAAATGAGATT
This sequence comes from Nicator chloris, assembly GCA_013400495.1. Lineage (NCBI taxonomy): Eukaryota > Metazoa > Chordata > Aves > Passeriformes > Pycnonotidae > Nicator > Nicator chloris. The sequence goes on along the minus strand of WAAE01003756.1, from coordinate 442,196 downwards.
TTTTTTAAAAACTGCTAGTTTTCAGAAGTTTTGAAAAGCACCCACTCCTTTGAATTGCATACTGGACGTAAAATATCTGCAGCAAACAATGGTTGCAGACTTTAAGACAATCAACTACAACCTAAACAGTTGGAAAAAGCATCAGCTGCATACATACAAATTGCAAATACCCAGATATTAGGAACTGCATCAGAGAGTCAAATACCATTGTAAGCACACCAAGCAGGCCCACAGGGATAGGATCTTGTTTTACTCTTTCTGCAACCAGGTCCACCAGCAGCATGAGCATGTTGTAGATTCCTTCATGGATTTCGGTTCCCCACTTGTGAACAGCACTGGATGTCAACAGCTAACAAGGAAAAAAAAAAAGTAGTTTTTTAAAAGTTTGAGGACAATCACAAACAAGGACAAATTTATCAACTCCTGTGGATAAATAATAAATGTTTTCAGAATAAATGTTTCCTTGGAATGCACTCCTCACCGTCTGGTGTGTTTTTCAGATGTTCTTTCTGCACTAATGGCTTAAGAGTTAATTCAATTTGTAATTTTGCAGAAGAACACCTTAAATCACAGCTTATGACAGAAAATAAAATCTATCAAAGTGCCCTCATTTGCATGCACTAGTAGAGACCATAACCTTTGCAAAGAGCAACTAATATGAAACTAATCTGTTTGCAGATTGAACACACAACTATTAAATCTTGAAACAGGCAGTCATAAAGCTGCACTGATTCAGCTGAGGTAACCATTTACCAACTCACACTTTTTGAGCAGCTTCTATTGGAAAACAAAGCACATGTACCAGGAGAGAGAGGTATTTAATGCTGCTTCCACCTACTGAAACATGTTCTTTAAATCTGGTTTCATGGTTGTTTAAAAAGGACACTTGGTTGCCATCTGCAAATTTCATTTAATTTCTGCTGTGTCTGAACAGAAGCAGATAAAAAACTTAATAGTTCAAATGCAATCACTTTTTGTACCATTAATAGAGTTTCTTGTAAATATTTCAGCAAATTGTAATTTGGCACATCCTGAACTTAGATTTTTACAGATTATCGTTCTGGAGGAACAATCTACATTGTTTATTTCATATGCAAAAAAATACCAAGTGATATAAAACTATTGTATGTAAGATTAGTACTCTGATAACTAAATGGAAAAAGATTTTTTCCCTTAAGCTTCTGCCTTCTTTAAGTGGAATTATATTCTCAGTATTCTAATACTAGGACAGACCAACTTTTTAAAGGGTATGTAAGTGTTTTTATACATATGGTCCAAAAACTGGGCAGGAAATTTAGGCAGTATCCAAAGTGGATGGAATAGTGGGAAGTCAGTTAGTTTGGGGAGCTCTACAGAGAAAATTCACAACAGCCCAGAGACACAGGGCATTGAGAAGTGAGGTGATAGATTAAATTCTAAATGGAATGTGAAAAGAATTTAGCAACCCTCTGAAGAAATAATAGAAAGAATAGCTAATGGAAATCTGACCATGAACTTGCCACCAGTGGCCATACCCAAGGATCTTTAACCCTCTCTTTGGGGGCTCTGGTAATTACTACAGGGCTCTTCATTTAAGAGGGAAAAAAAGAAAAAAAGCTAAGTGCTACAGTTGGCCAGAGTTACAGAATTGGGACCTTGTATGATTTAAATTTAAATTTCTATGATTTTAATCTAGGAAAATAATTTGAGCGTGATTTTAATCTAAGAAGCCATTCAGTAGTTGCCTGAAGTCTGGATTGCAAAACACTATTTCCACCACAAACAACACAAAGAAACATTGAACTGGCCTCCTGTACCTACTTACCTTTTTAAATGCTTCAGGCATGCATCTGTCCATAAACCTCTTGCAATTCTCATCGGAATCAGAAAGACCTTTACAGAAAAGAGGATGCTGTTCAGCAATATTTTTAAAAAAATTCCTTCTTAAGATGACCTCAGGGATCTTGTTGCAAATTTGAGGGAACACCAACCCAAACCAGCAGTAATAAATGTGCTCCTGTTCCTTCATAACTAGCATGCTTTTTAAGCCACAAAAAGCATGACTTGAGAGAACCTGCCTTTCAGAAGTAAGAATTAATTTCCCAATACCTTTTACAGCTTCTTCAAGCATTATTAGCACCATAAGCAACTTGTAAACTTCAGAGTTGACAATTCATACATTACTGGTGCTTCACAGCCTCTTTCGAAAATCAAATTAAAGCACAGCCTTTTAACACAGATTGGAAACAGAGAAGCAAACCAGAACCACTTAACAACTTCTATTCTTCCAAGAGATTACAACATTCCTTTATTCTGCCATCAGGCATGACTGAAAAACTATCTTGTACTCTCAATTATACACCAGTTGTTGGGTGTGGTGCCTCCATAACACTCCTAACCCCAGCCAAAGTACTGAATAAGAAGAGTCAAATTCAGATCTAATGTAATACAAGAATTTCACCAGGGAAAAACCACCACTTATACAAGCATGGTACAGCAGGGATTGAGATGACAGCTTGCTTTTATGAATGGAAAATAACCAGCACATGGAAAAAAGAGTCAGTAATTTAGCTCTGAAAAGATGTAATTCCCACAATTATTAGAACATAAAGAAAAATGTGCGCCACTTTTTGAAAAAAAAATTAAGTAAACAAATTACTTTAGAGAGAAAGAAAAGAGATCAATGTTGTTTTTACAGCATTGGGTAGAAAGTTCACTGTTAACCCCTTTCCCAGAGATGTGATTGTTGTGCAGGGTGCAAGTAAACAGCAGCAAGATTCAAGTGAAAGACACAACTGCCCGACCTTCTGTCTGTGACAGCCTCTGAAGAGAGAATCTGTGTAATTGTGAAAGGGAACTTACCCAGTCTTGCCAGGTAGGTGGATGCAATTAGGCACTTGCCTAGAGACTCCTCCCGCTTGTAGGGTATGGACCAGTGATCTGTCAAAACTCTGCTCTCCAGTTCATACAAGTTGGTTGTTGGAAACTCAATCCCTTCACCAGAGCAATTCCCATTTTCATCATTTTTCTGTGGGTGACAAAAAAAAACCGTTCAAGTGAAACAGTTTCCTAGACACATTAAAGGGTTTAGAAAAGGCAGCTGTGCTTGTAACAAGCATGTCAAATTCTCAACCCTGAGGCTGATTGCGTTTTTCAAGGTAGAATTTAATATTTCAATTTGAATTGAAGGGATTACATACCTGGATGTATTTTGTGTAGGTGATAACTACTATGTTTACATAACTAATTGCTAACTAATTGCCCATTTAAGCAGCAAATCTTGTTCCATAGCATATCAGATCCTAGAGCCAGGTGATAAGTACTTCCAGTCCCTGGGAGACTGTAGAGTACAAGTTTTCATCTCCATAGATCTGCACATTAATCCTCTGTTCAACAACTCCTGTAGAATATGGGAACAATTTACTCCAAGGGAAGTCTATTTCACCCCATCACATTAGAAATACAGGATACTCTTTCAGTAAATCAAGATTTTCTTTTACTAAAAATCTAAAGAAAACTCTACATCAAATATAGTTGTCCAACAAGGTAATGTAATTATCCTTCTCCTGAAGTCAGAATGAGTTACTGGCAAATATTCTGGAAGGTAAGAGGGAACAGGTAAGCAGGTGACTGCAGCTAAGCTTTACAGGTTTCCTTGCTAGTGGCAAAAAAGAACAGCTATTTCTGTGTACAGGACACAGAATTACCCCCTGCTCTCCACTATGTGCCACATGAGGTAACTGCCTCAGCAGCGCCAAAGAAAGAGTAGACAAGTTATTCATTTATTTTCTTTTGTTTATTTTTTAACCTCCCATAGATGCCAGGTACCCAATGTGTCAAAGAGCTCACATGGACTACCTTTCCCTGCCTCCACAACAGCAGGCAAAGCCAGCAGGAGAAAGGACAGAATGTCTGGATCAGGCCTGGCAGTGAGCAGGAGCCACTGTTGGAGACAGTGGAAAACAAGAGCAGTGATGGTAACAAGATCCCACTGAGAAAGAAGCCAGGGACACAGAGGGAGGAAGGACAAGCAGGAAACACATTCGAAAGTAAAAACCAGACAGTGTCAGGAAAGTGAATGGAACAACCAGAAAGTAATAAACCAAAAGAAAGAATTGAACTCTGGAGGAGATGGTATACCAAGAATCAAATCAATGTATGCACACAAGCATGCTTCCAGCTCTCTCACTGCATTTGCTATTTGTAGGATTAGACCTCTTTTAAAAAAGTAAATGTGCCATTCACTCTCATAATGGTTCAAAACTATTAAGCCAGGGCAACAGCAATTGTACAGAGCTTAACCTTTAAAGTTCATTGACAGCACGTGGGCTGCACTTACTAATGTTCTGGAGAGCAGCAGGACAATTTATAGGAACAGAACACTGCTTAGAAAAAACCACATATTGGTGTTTGGGAAATAAAGTCCCACCTTTTCCAAGCCCCTACTAAACACTTAGTCCTCAGTTTGTCTTTATGGGTAGTTGTACTTTAGCAGACCTGAATATCAGCTTCTGAAACTGTGGGCACCTGATCCAGCACCGTGCATGGGAGCTGAATGTAATTCCCATCTAGCAAACCATGCCCTGCTTAAATACTTCAGATTTTGGAGAAAGGAGGTTTGAAGGTCTACATTAAAAGACACTGAAATTACATAGGAACATTTTTTAGGAATTAAACTGTTAATTATACAGCTTCTGTAAAGAACACCCATGCAGAAAACAAAACCATTTCCTACAGAAAACAAGTGTGCAGTTACAAAGAAAGTGCTCTCGGTAACAGAGCAGGAATGAACTTTTAGTATAATAAAGGCAGACTGAGTTTAACATAAACACCCAACTGCGCTGCATTCAAGGACTACAATTCAGCCTCCAATTGTAGCCAAGGAAAGCAACATTTCAACAAATGTTACAGAAACAGAGCAACAGTTGCTTCATTCCCTGGAGGAAAGTGTCCATTAAATACAGTGACAGCAACTGGTATCTTAAGAGGTGCAGAATAGCAATTCAGACCTTCAACTATTGCTGAAAAACTCCACTTGTTCTGCTTTCCCATCTGCATCCAAGCAATGCTGCTCATTAGTTACCTGTTTTCACACAAGTGATTGCCAGGGTCCGTGACACAGAAATTCATATGGAAAGTGAAATAATACATGTTCTTTGTTGTACATTCAGCTCCCACATTATCATAAATTATGTTTAGAACACATCTAGACTATTGCTAGATCGAGTCTACCAACAGTGCAGTGAAAAGATGGTTTTACATAAAAAATGAGTGTGGTATTTGGACTATTGCCCTAATAATAATGAGAACTATTTGCAGAGAAGGAGCATGCTTGTGGCACTTTCCAGGAATTACAGGCCATGAGGCTTCTTGCTTGACAGTGCTCTGCTACTAAAACCATGTGCAGAAAGTATCAAGTTAATTTATTAATTTTAGAACACATCACATCCACATAGCTTCACAGCTACTGTGAAATCTGTGACAGTCTCAAACACACACCCAGGCAGTTTAAAACCCAAATTGCCCTCCAAACCATTAATAAATTTAACAGTCTGCATATAAATTTAACTGGAGATTACAGCTACGTTCACATTATATTAGTGCAGACTGAGTTGTGTTTCTCAAAACAAATCTACTACAAGAAACAGTCTCTTTAAAGACTTACTGCTGCTCTTTCATAATTAGTGTCTTTCTGCACATGAAAAAGCCCAAACTGTTCATCACCCAATTTTTAAATCAATTTGGGCACTGCTCTTTAAACTGAGGGATTTATTACCAGCAGGTGCTGCAGCAAGGTGAAACGTCAGCTCAGTCCTTGCATCATCTTATGTTGGCTGGAGATCTGCACACAGATCTCACACTCCAATACAGCCTGGAGAACTCACTTCTCTGCTGACATCCACAAATGCAACACAGCCCTGAACATGGATCCACAATTAATGCTCTGTAACTGAGGAGCTCAGGGGCTGCCACTGCAAACTCTACTGGCAAAGGTCCATGGAGGAAATCAAATATTTTGAAGAAAAATATGGTATATGTGAAAGTAAATAGGATACAAGGCCCTGTCAGCCTCCCAAAAAGTTGTTTTCTGAATCTTGGCTTTGAGGAATGACATGGGGTTTGTTTGCTTGTTTACAAATAAATATATATAAAAAGCTATCTCTCTCCCCTCAAATAGGTGACTTCAGAATGGTGTCTGCTCGTTGGTGAGGATCTGTATCAGGACTCTGCAGTTCTGGCTGAACAGATTTAGCACTGGACTGGCCCCCAACATGATAAGGATTTGTGGGGATGTACTTCCATAGAAGAGCAAAAAGCAAAGAAAAAAACCCCAACCCTATTCCTGGCAACCAATGGGTCATCCAAAGATAAACTGTCTAAAAGGCTGTTACAATCACTCTTTTCTGCAGCAGGAAGTCATGGTACACACCATAAATCTGTGACTATTTCTGCAGCTGAAATACTGAGACCAACAAATTTTTGCTGACAAACCTTTAATATAGTTTACCACGTGTTCTGATACATCTCTTATTGCACAAAAGCCCTGAAGATCCCCTCTTTCTAACAGTCTTGGCTCTTCTGGCTTATTTTCAAGGTGTGAAAATGCAGTTATGGCTTAACACACACACAGGCTCCCAGGAGAAATACCCTCACAGGAACAGGCTCAAGCATTGATTTAAGATTCCCTCTCTGGGGACCTGGCACCTCCCAGACTTGATTGCAAGGCTGAATAAACAAAAATTGTTCAACATCTGATCAATAAAGCATTGCTTAAATCTGTAGCATAAAACCTTCTATTGAAGAGTAACACAGAACAAAGATTAGCACAAAAAGTGAAATATGAATTAACTTTAATTGCCAAAAGGTCACAGTTGAAAGCTTCAAAATGTATTCAAGCAGTATTCAGCTATTTAGCTCATCAAACACTGTTTAACTAAAGCCTCTGACAGTTCCCATACCAGTCACTTAACATAAAATAACAAGGAGTTTAAGACTTGTTTTGATTCTAATTGGCAGCCTTAGTAATGAAATTACAGTCAAATTATAATTTAAATTTGTTAATTTGATTTTGATAGGAGGCTACCAACAGAATCTATTATCACCATAGCTAAGTCACGTTATGTGCTCTTGAATCTTGAATTTGTTTCAGGAAACAAAACCCCAAAGTCACATTTCTTTCAACAAGCAACAGGATCTGACTTTCTAAAACATCAGCAGACCAAGCAGTTACTTTCACCTCATGCCTCTCTAATAAGTGATTTTCACAAAATAACCAGCATTTTATAGCCAAGAAACCAGATTTTTGAAGTTTCTTTGCATTGTTAAAAAAAACGACCACAAAACCTTGTTACTACGTACCTACAAATAAGACAAAGTTAAACTGCTCTGAAAAGCAGTAATGAAAAAACTGCATAAAGCCAGAAATAGCAGACAAAAATTTTAGGTCCACCTTTCAGTTTTTATCACAGACATAGTCAACATAAAGAAATCAATTTTCCAATGCTACAGCTTTTCCAGCTGCCAAGTGTCAGCAGGGATGCTCCCCTCTGCCCCAGCACTGATGAACCACTCACAAGTGTTTGCAGAGCACTGCAATGCTCAGCTGGAGGCAAGGTGAGAGAAATACATCAAATACCCATAAAAACAGAGCATTTCTCTGCTCTGATGTACTGTGCCCACCAATTTGTGGGAGAAGCTATGAATCCTGAAGTCATGACCTGACAATCCCTCCACCTACCAGACAATGGATTAAAACAGCTTTTACTTTCATGCCTGGATGTCAAACCTTTTCTTCTTTTAATTAACTCCTCAAAGGGGGATATTCTGTTACCTAGAACTGAAACACAAGTCTAAGAATTCAAAGCCTTTCAAATAACTCAAAGCTATCACCTTGCACTTACACATAAACACTAAGGTATTGAGTGTTTTAAAAAATTGTCACACTTTCATATGTAACCTATTTGCTTTTTATAAACTGGTATTCCATACAGTAAAAGAACTTCCAACTCTTGTTAAGTGGCAGATGTGGGAACAAAACTGCAGAGTATTTCCTAGCTGCCTGTTCCTGCACTCAGATTGAACCCACTGGACCCACACTGCCAAGAGCAAGCTTGGCATCCTCTTGTGAATATGTCAGTATTAGTAAGACTCAAAAAATGGTGTCATGCATGGAATTTCCACATTATGTTTCTTATCTAGCAATAAGAAAACCCACTGTGATTTCCTGAATGTTTTACTGACAAACAGACATTTACTGGGAAAGTATAGTCACAGTTTTTAACTGCTTTAAGTCCTAAAGAGAGATCAAAGCAACTCACCCTTGAATTTTCACCCAGAGAAACATATTTGGATTCAAAAATTTTAAGTGCAGCAACAGATATGAATGGTTTTTGTTGTTTATCTTCTGCTAAGAGAACATAAGCTTGTTGATGAGATAAACAGATGTTTTGTTTTGTTCTTTTTTCATAGAAATGAAGCTCTTAAAATTTCTACTATGAACTAATTTGCACAAACAAATGCAGTTTCGTCACAAGAAAAAAATGCTAGTATTATGTCATGCCAATATAAAAGAATGATTTTTCTTTCTAAGGAAAAGAAACCCTCCTTTACAGACTCCACATAACTGAAGTTGATCTGGACTCTCCTCCCATCATAGATGCCCTAAGAAAAACCCAATTTATTTAGTGAACTTTCTCACAGGAGGTTTTAGACACTGACCTTAATTGAGAGATGCACAAGGACACAATCAAGGATGCTTGTTTAGACTAAACTCCTAGTAGCTGTAAAAGGATTATAACAAATTATAACCACAAAAATCCTATGGGTCCACCTTCCCTCTGCCCCCATTTCTCACAACCAATAAGTGTGTAAGACTGGGAATAAGATTATATGAATTTGAAAAATAAAAGCTGAGAATTAATTCAGAGTTTCTGAAAACATGGGTTGTACTCTCTCTCAGATTTCCAGGGTGATGGTGTGATGTTACCAGGCAATACTCCCTGATGTACTTGCCTACTTGTTCAAAGATAAACATAGTCCTGAGCATCACAACAAAACAAAACAACCGAGGCTCTGTAGAAATAGCACTTGAATTTAAACCTCCATTTAACTTCAAAAATACAAGGAGCCTCTTTGCCCTTTCATACTGCTATTACCACAGTATTCAGTGAAATCTGAGGCAGAGATTCACTACAACCACTTCTGGCAATGTATTTTGAAGTCTGATAAGTTGTAGGTGAGGGAGAGGTCATGGAAAGCACTGTTAGGAATGCCATTCATAAGGAATCAAGGAAAATACTTATCTTCCATGTGTTTTCACTATTATCTGTGGACATATTAAAAAACTTACTCCATTAGTGTAACTACACACAGCCAGACTCAGAGTCAACACCATTATTCCCCCCAACCCTTGAGTTTTCATAAGCACAAAACCTCATGTTTGTTCACAAATGACTCAGAATAACTTGGTGTGGTATCAGATAAACATTGGACTTTAAAACAATAAAACAGTGAATCACAAATGCTTAACATTTCAGTACTTAAAATTAAGTCAATACTTGTATCTCCCTTTGCCAAAACACCAGGAATTAATAGAGAAGTGTTGCAGAACCACTACATAAAGTATTTAGTGTAACATTTTAGTGACCAAAGGTCAGGCTCTGGAAAGGAAAATTAATTCAATAATGCTGCTAAACACTCATCTATACTTCTGTTCTACTGATGTATAGTAAGACAGAAACCAGAACTGACAAAGCAGCTGATTTTGACAGTGTATAATTCCAAATTTGTGACTAACTGATATGAAAAAAATCTTTAAATGCCTGTCAAGATCATTCTGCTGGGCATCAGAAAAGCCAGGACTGCTGTAAAGTAGCGGCAGGAAGATCCAGTGGCAAGAAACACTGGGAACATTGGCTTTTGAAATTAATTTTTAATTTGGCCCTGAAACATATATACCAAAGGCTATTCCTACAGCAGCGCAAATACGTGCTTTTTTCAAAATGAAAGCTTACAAAAGAAACAGGCACTTCCTCTTTGCCCTCCTCATACAAAGAGCTACTGTTCCTTAATCCAAAAGCAATCCAAATGATTTGCTGGAATTAACTTCTAACACTGGCTAATTTGTTTTTATTCTCATTCTTCCTCAGTATTTCACTTCCTTATTAAACAGCTGCCACAGAACAGCACTGTAAACTGGGAAGATGACCAAAAAATGTTTCCAGAGGACATTATACCAGAGACACTTCCTGCCCAGCTGAGAATTTGGCTGCACAGAGCTGTCTCCCACCTTCACTGACCCTGCAGGCATCACCTTCACCAACGAACCAGTAATTACAGAGTGCTCCTCTCAATCCAGCAATTACTCTAACGATCACATTACATGATAATGACTTTGTGAGTTATTCAAAACAAAGCTTACATTTAAAATTAACCAGCTGCACCTCTCAGTATCACCCCTACTTCCCTAATTTCATGTAGCATCTCTATTAGTCTGTGTTATATCACGAATGAAACCCAGAGTATTTTCTTTCAAACGCTTTCAAGGAAGTGTTAATAGAATCAGAATATAGAAAGAGGTTCCACACCAGGGCCACTCATTTTTGAAAACAGTGATGCTGAAAACCAGGAGTGCTAAAATACTAATTCCACTTGACACTCTGATGGCATCCAGCCAAAGACTCGATGCCAGAATCCACCACAGAGCTTTATTTGATTGCTTAATTGTTTTACAAGGCCGATTCGTTGACAAGCCACACTGTAAAACTTCCACATGAGAATGCAAGAAATACTCACTTTTGCAAAGCTCAAGACTACTTACAAGAGAGGAGACTGACTTTAAATGTGCAGAATTGTACCGTGAAATCCATCTCATTTGCTTGAAGGCTAAATACCTTCTTTGTCTTTAAATAAATAAAGCTCCTTCCATTCAAAGATCAAAGAACTTCACAAGCCTAAGGTCCATGGTTCTCCTAATAAAGCACATCCCATTATCCTCATTTTACACATTAAAAGCTAAGTTACACACCCATCGTGATGCAGCACATCTGTGGCAGAACTGCTTTCAGTCCTGAGCTTTAATAATGAGGAGAGGTAGGGTTTGAACACCACAGTTCTGCAGCATGACTAGTGAGAATGTTCCTGGCACTGGCACCCACTACAGTTGCCGGCCTGTTTTTTTCACAAAATCCCTTCTCTTGCAGTCAAACAGCACCTCAAAAGCAATCTTGGACAAGTTTTATTATAAGCCTTACCTAGTAAAATCTGGCATGTATGAGCTTTTGATCCAGCTCAACTAAAAAAACATAAATCAAAAGAGCACATGCTGAAGGGGACAGGAATAGCCGGGGGGGTAATATAATCTGGTCATCGCAATTTAGCCAAAAGGTCACAGTAATGGCTCTCAGAAGCTGCTTTAAAAGCAAATTAAGATTGTTTTAGTGAAGGTTATACAAACCATTGGTATATGTTTAGTATTTTTACCTGTCCCTCTCCACAATTTCAAGTTCTCTGGTCACAATCTCCATATTTGCTTAGCCTCCTCTTCACCCTATTCCTCTCAAACTCATTAAAGCCAGCAATTGTGGCACTTGTGGCAATTCATGGACACACTGACAGACGTTGTCATTGCACTCATTTATAGTCTTGTCTTAAATTATAAGGATTTAGCAGCAGTTCATAAAGCAGCTCATCTGTCAGTCAGATGCAGAGATGAGCACAGCATCCTTCACCCACCTCCCTCAGCACAGAATCACACCGTGACAAGCTGCATGTTGCCTAAGGAATAAACACAGAAACCCCACATTCTTGCCAAATTGCAAGATTTACTTCTGTCAACAGACGTAAACACAGAAGTCATGTCAAACACACAAAGTCACCTCTTGGAAAAGCAGGTGACCTCAGTCTGTCAGTGTGGTTTGGTGCTACAAAGGTAAACCTTCCAACCAGCTGTAAACCCCAAGCTGAACTTCCTGTGGTTCCAGGAAGGCTGCACAAATGAACTGAAGCCCCCTTTGCACTTCTAAGTTTGTCTGGCCTTCTCCTTTTGATGAATTAAGTGTGGTCATGCTACCAGCATCAATGCCAAAGGCACACCACAGCTATTAACCTAAAACTGAAGCAATTGGGAAACACCTGCCTCCTGAAACTGAAGTTTTAACCTCATGAAATTGAAATTTATGTACACCTTCACCTCAAGCCTCATACAGAAAGCACAGGGCATATGTTGGGTCAGCTCACAGCAGCTATCTTGTTTCTGAGGCAGTTACTCCAAATTCAGGCTTCTTTAACACTTTCAGACCAGCAGTCTGGACCTCTGAAAGAGGATTCACACTGATTTTTAAATTCTTATCTAAACAAAACATGTTTTAACTAATATGATATGTATATGGTTGCTGTGCTCCTCTCAAAGAAAACCACTAGACAAGCCTTTCTTTGATCCACATGAATGCTGAACAGATTCTAACATTATGTAATAGAGACCAAATAAGCATATGCAAACATAATGGATTCATTACTGATTAGGGAAAATGTAAAGTGTTTAATCATTCATAGACCTATTCTTATATGCATGCTAAAGTGTGCTCAGCCAAAAAAAGCATGTAAATTCAAAGTACAGACCTGTTATACGTGCCTTGAAGAATGACTGAAGCATTCTTGTTATTTTTAATTTATAACATCTAATCCTAATTTTTGTTCATGAAGTGTTAGACTGGAACATTTTACTCAGGGGAAAATTTCTAATAATTCTTCTCCTGTGACTTATCTCCTCTTTGTCTCCTGTTGCTGATGTATAAAATCCAAAAATCTAACACACCACTTCCTCCCCACTGAATAAAAGTTAAAACTGGTATTATGAAGAGAAGGAGGAATACACACTCAAAGAGCTGTTAGAAAGAGAGATGATACTGAGAGGAAGAAAACCAGAAATAACATCTGAATTACCACAAGACAGCATGGGGTACAATATGTTTCACCATAATGTGTGTGACTACAATGAATAATATAGCTGCTTCTGCAATGGCTTTCTGTACAGCCTCACATGCCATAAACTTCTGCTGAATGGAAAACTACTGATTAACCTGATTAATTACTGATTAACCACTTAAAGAATAGCTGTAGCTTATTAAATGTAATGCTAGATTACAGCTGACGAATACAAAAACCCAAGAACTGATCATATATCACTTTTCCCCCTTCATAAAATGTATGTCAAAAGGTGTTAAATTGTGCTGCAGTGTTAGACAAATATGCATAGGCAACAATTCCAATCTCAGGATTTTTATAGATGTAACTCTTTTATTACAAAAATACTGTTTTGCATACACGTGCAGAAGTTGACAGATGCTCATATGCAAATGAATCCAATTACTAAATTGAGGCATGAATTTATATAGTTTCATGTAGAAAGACACCTCAATCCTTCTGAAATGCCTGCTCTGTGCAGTGATTTACCTACATTGAAATGTTTTGACTTCCCTCCTGTGGGTTAAAAAGAAGACAAGCCAGAGCTAACAAGAACATGAGTGGCAAAGGAAACTGTTATAAAGCGTAAGTAAATTTGATCAGAAGTACAGGATGAAATAATGGGGGGCGGGAGAATCCTCCGAGAGTTGTCAAAGTGCCATTTGTAATGGGAACAGGAGCAGAGAAAAAAGTGCTTCTCTGAAGTTTACACTGACAGCTTCTCTTGAAATGTCACACTGACGAGCCAGACCGTCCCAGCTATAACTACATCCAATCCAAATGCCAACAAGAACTCTCATTCACTCTCAATCCTTCACAGGAAAGGTTGGAAACCAGTTCCCTGGCACTTCAGCCAAGGAAGTTATAGAGCGGCTCCGCTTCTGCGCAGCACACGTGCCATCCCACAGATCACCTTACTCCACAAGCACACATCAGCAGCTTAGAGGAGCTCAGGATCTAACCCAGTTAATTCAGTGAGCAGGATCACCTATCTTTATTCTGCAGGGCTGGACGTCAATACGCCGAGGCTACGGATACGGATGATCTGTGCAAGTGTAGTTATGCACCAGATACGCCCATGGATTCTTCATGAATGTATTTATAGACACACACACAAGCATGCACAGAAAGGGAGCACTTTTCTGGCACAGAAAACCCTCAGGATACTCTTCACTGGAGCCTGGGAGGGTACACGAGGTTCCCTGGTTTTATTCATGAGCTTAAGCATCTCCTCTTGACCACTTCTTGAGACAGAGCCTGCGCAAGGTGGCCCTTTGGGATCACACAGAGGGGCTTTCTGCTGAAAAAAGAGGGGCTTTCTCACCCCCACGGGTCCCACAGCCTGGACACTATTAATTAGCTCTTTTCTTATGAGCACTCTGTGAAGTTTTGGGAAAAAGACCAGGAAGAGGAGAAGGCTTTATAGGAAAGTATTACATGACTGTTCCAGACAGCAAAGACAACACTATGAGTGTATCGCTGGCTGAAGGGTTCAGAGTTCTGGAAGAGGATGGAAGAGAGAGAATGGCAAACAAGGAGGAAGGAGAGAACCTGGGAAAGCCTGACATTCTCCAGTACTTCTATCTACTTCAGTTTTATTTTAGATCACAGCCCTAAGTTATGAGTTTAAGCTCTGTTCTGAAAAACATTTGACCTCACTGCGTTCCTATTTCAGAACTTACACTCAGCTTATCCAAATAAAACTGTACGTAAAGTCATACCCACACTGCGCTTTCCTTCACATTGTGCAAACAGTTAAAAAAAAATAGACAGCCCTTAGTCACCGGGGTTATGCAAGAAGGCACAAGAGGGGGAACGAAAAGCAGAGCCCTACGGTAGCCACACATTCCTGGAATGCCAAGGAAAACCCTGGGTGCGCTTCACCTTGCAGCGATCGCAGGGAACGGGCTCGGGAGCGCGCCGGGCGGGCGGCAGGCAGGGAATACGGAGGGATGAAGAGCCCGCGGCCCGGGGAGTGACGGGGGGTCCCCGGGCACGTCCCGCCGGCCCCATGCCCGGGCCGACCCCCGCCCGCCGGGCCCCTGCAGCGGGGAGGCTGCGGGTGGCCCCAGCCCCGGGACCGCCCGCCCGCGGCTCACCTCGGTCNGCGGGGGCCCTGCCCGCCGGCGGGGGAGCCGTGCCCGCCCGGCGGGCCCTGCCCGCTCTCCATGGGCTCGTAGCCGCCGTAGTGGAGGCCGGGCCGCTCGTTGGTGAGCAGCGCCACGGCCTCGTTGATGTCGTTCTTGGCCAGGCGCAGGGCCTTGCGGATGGCGGCCGCGTCCGAGAAGCCCATGCAGAGCAGCGTGGTCATGTGCTGCTCCTCCTCGCTCTCCATGNGCGCCCCGGCCCCGCCCCCGGCCCGGCCCGGAAGCGGCGGCGAAGCCCCGGCCGGGGAGCGCCCGCCGGGCCCGCGTCACGTGACAGGGGGAGGCGGGGGGGATGTCAGGACCGGCGTGGGAAAGGGGCGTGGCCGAGGGAGCGCGTGAGGGCGGGCGGCGTAGTGAGGGGACCGGGATGGGGACCGGGATGGGAACGGGAACGGAGATGGGAATGGGGACCGGGATGGGGACCGAGATGGGAACGGGAAAGGAGATGGGGATGGGGACCGGGATGGGGACCGAGATGGGAACGGGAACGGAGATGGGGATGGGGACCGGGATGCGAACGGGAACAGAAATGGGGATGAGAACGGGGAACAGAGACGGAGAGGGGGACCGGGAACGGGAACGGGAACTTACACGGAGTTAGGGATGGGGATAGGGACCGGGATGGCAACGGCAACGGAGATGGGGATTGGGGATGGGAACGGGAACGGAGATGGGGACCAGGACGATGATGTGGATCGGGATCGGGACCGGGGATGGGGACTGGGAGTGGGACGAGGATGTGGACCAGGATTAGGACCCGGGATGGGGACCGGGATGGGGACCGAGATGGGAACGGGAACGGAGATGGGGACCAGGACGGTGAGGTGGATCGGGATCGGGAGCGGGGAGGGGGACTGGGGGGGGGACGAGGATGTGGACCAGGATTAGGACCCGGGATGGGGACCGGGATCGCGATCGGGATCAGGACGGGGACCGGTGCCGGGACCTGGCGGTGTCTCACGGGCTGCCGGGGCTGGGCTGCACGGGATGGGATGTCGGGGACGGGCGGTCCGGGACAGGCTGCCAGGCCCGGCCTCCTGCCGCTGCCGGGTGTGCCGCCGTCAATGAGGGCTCCTGTCCGCGGGCAGGTGCCGGTGGGGCGGTCACAGCGGAGCACGACAGGCCAAAGCGCAGCCGGTGGGAGCTTGAGGGCAGGAGCGAGCGGCGGGGCTGGCGGGGGCAGCTGTGCCCTTGGCACAGGGAATGGGGTCGGTTCTACGGCCAAGCCAACTCCCGGCCCCTGCCGACAGCTCCTGCCCCTGGAGCGGCGGCTGGGAGTGGAGTGGAAGTGCTGGGAGGATGCTTTGGCTCCCGGGAGCACATCGTGGAGTTACTGGAATTCTTTAAGCATAGATTAGGAGGAAATTCATCCCTATGAGGGTGGTGAGGCCCTGGCACAGGGTGCCTGGAGAAGCTGTGGCTCTCCCATCCCTGGAAGTGTCCACGGCCAGGTCGGACAGGGCTTGGAGCAACCTGGGACAGTGGAAGATGTCCAGCCCATGGNCTGGCACAGGGTGCCCGGAGAAGCTGTGGCTCTCCCATCCCTGGAAGTGTCCACGGCCAGGTCGGACAGGGCTTGGAGCAACCTGGGACGGTGGAAGATGTCCAGCCCATGGCAGGGGTTGGATCTAGATGATCTTTCAAGTACCTTCCAACCCAAACCGTTCTGTATATACACAATGAAGCAGAGTACAATCAGGAAAAAAAAAATTCTAGTGCCCAAAGCAGAGAGAAAGTTGTATGTATTCCTTAAAACACTTGGTGAACTCTTGTGCTGCACAGAAGTTAGCAGATCTGGATCTCCTGGCACTCTCCCAGTATAAATGGCAAAATTTATGACCTCATTTTAACAATGTATTTTCTGTATCCAGAGAAGAGGAGGAAGGCGTAAACAGATTAAAGATTTGTCAACATCACTGCTGGTATCTGCATATAAACATTTGGGTTTGGAGGCTCGTATTTTCAGGCAAACTATTTTGTGTTAACAGTGACTGACTCTGGGGTTAGGAATCCAGAAACCCCTGTCTGATGTCTCAGATACAAATCACATTCAGCATAAAGGAAAGTTTCGATTGTAAGGGAGACAAGCAGTATTTAGGTGTCTAACATGAACTTTCAGAGCTCAATGTTGGTCTTTGAAAGAGACAAACTGATGGATCAGTCTGTTGGACTGGCAGATTTTGGATTAATTTTTAGATTTCAGTATGGCACCAGTGATCTCATTTTCCTTATTTACTTTCCTGAAAAGTAATCACAGCTCCTTTTTCTTGTTCAGTCCTCTGATTTTTTTTTTCCTCTAAGCTGACATTCAGTGGAATGGAAATAATGTGCATATGACTGATCTTCACCTTCTAGATCTTAGGAAGGTCTTTTATTCAGGCTGATCTCCAGCTATAAAAGAAATTGTTATGGCTCAGTCTTGGCAGGCTTCAGAAAAACTCCACCACTTCAAATGCATTCAGTTAATATGCAGAATATTGACTCACTGCTTACTCATGTGACTAACATTTAAATGACACTTTCTCATTTTTAAAGGGTATTATAAATGATGGTTTAATCCTCACAGCCTGATGAAGTCAGTTGGCATAATTTTCCCCTACTAATGCAAAAAAAGTTTGTAGGAAAAAGTAAGAAATTTATTAGATGTCACTATTGCTTTTAGAATTATTTCAAGGAAGTGCTCCTGTAAATTTGTGCTGATCTAATTAATTAAAACTACATAAGTGGTGGAGGAACTAATTGTAATCCCCAGTGACAAAGGAAGAAGAGGATGCTTTGCCATTAAATTACTCATGCTCTGTAGTCCAGTTGTCCTGAAAGAAGTTTGGGGGGAATTTGAATTTACCTGTAAGTGAGAATAACACTTGGACACAGCAGCTCAACATAACTGACAGTGAGGGGTGCTGGTCCTCAAAGCATTTTTTACAGACATCACTGACAGCACCTCTCTTGAGTCTGCCTGAAGGACAAGATCACACATGCCAGCTTAGTGAAGGAATGGGCACATCCTTTTCTAGTTATTCAGCCTGGAAGTCCCAGTTTGAAAATGTTTTTCATACGTTGCCACGTCTAGAAATGTTGCAGGGAGAAGCAGAGCAAACTTGTCTAAGAACAACAAAAGGGAGCAGTGAGTGATTCTCTGCGCGGCACCAGGAGCTGCAAGGAGAAAAGAGAAGGAAATAAACTGATGGGGTTGAACAATATCCCCAAGATCTGCCTTTAGATAACTTGGAGCTTGTGCCTGTGTAGTTGCCTGTTAGATATTACACACAGTTACAAGTTATTTGATTGCCTTTCCATGTGGAAGGTAGTTGCTTTCTACTGACTGTGTCATATTGTGTGTGTATCCTGAGGAATGTTCTGACATGAGAAACCTCTGTGTTACAGAAAAAAAAGACTTTTTTGAAGAGAAACCACTGGTTTGATAAGTGGTCATGCTGTGACATTGAACCTGGGCTTATGGGTTGATCATGGTGTGGCCAGGTAGAATAAAAACAGAGTGTGACGGAGAATTGCTATGACTCCTACAGCAATATTACAGTAGGTGTGTTTGAATAATTTGTCTGTTTAATGAGAATGCTTTTATGCTTTTCTCCATGAACTTGTTTTAAAGCCAGTCCTGTGTTTACAGCTCTTTTGCTATTTAAACAGTGAATGCAGTGTTTCCCCTCAAAGGGAAACAACTCCATTGTTCTGGTGGAACACACACTCACAGCCAAACTAAGAAGTGACTGCCTTATTGAACTTGGAGATTTCCTTGTTGTTTGTAGCTGTTGGGAAATTCCAGCCAAAATCCCATGTACTTGGAAAACACCAATGCCATCCTGATTTTGTTTCCCTCTTTGTTGTACTGTCCTAGCCATGATTGTTACATAAATACTCAGAGATTATTATAGAAGGGACCTAAAGTTCATTATGTTGCCAGCAAATCTTCAATTTCATGTATGTTTTACGCAGTATAAAAGAGTATCTTTCTCACATTTTATTAGAGGTACCATAGGAATGTATTACCAAGGGAAGCTTAGCATGAGCTAAAACTTGCTGTTTATAAATAATGGCCAAATATGGGAAATCAGGACAAAATTTAATGGTAGAATTCTACCACTCTACAGTACATAAGCACAGAAGGAGTTGTATGAAAACTGGGGCTACAGTAACTAGAAAAAAATTCCTTTGCAATTTTTGCATGAGTGAGGAGTGTGTGTGAGCCTGGATGAATCCAACCTCCCTTGTTTGGAAGAGAAGAATGTTCTTTTTCTGACTGATATTAATGGTTTGGGATGCTAATACAGGTGGATCTCAGGGTTTTAAGAAGGAGCTTCTGTCCTGTCTGCCAAATGAACAGAAACAGTCTCCACAGGCTGCAGGGTAAATGCTTTTTTGTGGACTTGAATTGGATTAACCAAAGAGATGGCAGAACAATTGGTGTCTTGCAGGAAATCTCATCACCTGCTGGAGGCAAGAAGGTAACTTGCTGGGGAGAAATGTCTTGTCCCTGTACCCCTAAAGATACCAAACACTGACAAGAGGAACATTTGTAAAAAATGTTTACAGAGGTCTCCCTAATCTTATCTTTTGGATGGACAAGGCTCTTGCTGTTTAGTGTAGCTGCCTGTTGAGGCAAAGGATATCTTTACTATCTGAAAAAAGAGTATCTGGGATATTCCAGAACCAAGTATTTGTATAGTATTGCAAAGAATTAATTTAGGTTTTCTGAATGATTTTATCCTTCCTTCCTTCCTTCCTTCCTTCCTTCCTTCCTTCCTTCCNCTTCCTTCCTTCCTTCCTTCTATTCCTTCTCCCATCCGGTCTCTTCCAGTTTCCTGTTTCTAGTTTATTTATATCTTAAAGTAATAGGTGGATTTTAAGGAATTGCCTTGAGAACTAGATAGTGAAAACTCCCCATAGTTATTGAAAATCACATTTCTTATTTGTAGATATTAATGAATTGATGAATTTGGTTGCCTTTAGCAGAGGGGTTCAAAGTGTTTGTGTAGAGAAAAACTTCATAACCCCCTCCAAGGTACAGTTGCAATGGAGAAATAAGAAACTAGATGCACAGATGCTTTTGACTCCTCAGGTAGCTGTGCAGCCTCACTCAAAACAGATTTTAGCAAGCACAGGGAGTGTGTGAGTCTGTTCACAAGCACCAGCTGACAGATTCCTGCAATAGACTTCTAGACTTTGTCTGTGGTAGGAGTTTTTGTTGCCTTCACAGCTTTTGCCCATCGAGAAAGGAGATTTGAGCTGGGGCAGCCGCCAAGGCTCTGCCTGCTGTCAGCAATGATTTGCAAAGAGGCAGCTTCCCGTGGTTTCAGGCTGGGATTCATGCACACTAGTAATCATAGTTACAATATTTAGCTCAAACACAGTGCTTTTAAGATGGGTATCTAACAAGCCTTTTGGGGGAGGGAGGGATACCATTAGCTCCTCAATGTGTATTAATTTTTGCAACAGCTACAAACCATCGTGGGGCTGAAAGGGAAAGAAGGTGAACAGATCCTGTGGTGTTGCTGTGCCTCGTCCAGCAAGTCTGTCCCTGTTGTTATTCCAGTGTCCAAAGGGAACAGGAGCTGAACCATGACCGTTTCTCTGCAGCAGAAGCTGGGTACCCGCTGGCCTCCTGAATGCAAAAATGAAGTTTCATACTGTTTCCTTTGAATGGAAACAGCATGACGTGAGCGTGCAAAGAGTGGAACAGTATGTAAAGGGAAACAGGACTGAAAGGAGAGAACAGCTGACTCCAGGGGCCGAGCAGATCTGCCCCCTCTGCTTCACTGTGTGAGTCTGTTTTCAGCTCAGACCGTCTTGTGGGTCTTGCAACACATCTCCACAGCTCTGGGCTGGAAAATGAAACAACTGCAAGGAGGTTGTTCCTTCTTCCTGAAACAAGCTTTGCAGCCTGTGGGAAATGAAAGCTAAGGCTGAACTTTAAAACAAGCTGAAAGCACTCAGATGCAGAAGTACAGAGTGAAGCCATTCAGCAGAGTCAGATTTGGAGCAGAGCCCTGAAAAAAAGCTGCAGTTATGACTAATCCATTTTTAATGTGTGTGGTTGTAGGTAAAATCACTTCTTTAAAAGCTCATTTCTCTCCCTGTGTTGGTTACAGTTCTCTACCATCATTTTAGATAAATTATGTGTTGACATGTGAGTTCAGTCACAGCTGGACTGCAAGGACAGAATTATTTCTGATGCTGGAGAGACTCTGGCTGAGCTGCTGGTGAAGGGGAGAAGTGACACAAACGGCATATTCAGTGTCAAGCTGCAGCAGCACCCCGAGAGACCCACCCAGGGGCAGGCACTTGAATGCTCACTCTCTCCTGCAGCCAAGTTAGCTGAGGAAATTTGACCTAATAGTTGACTGTAGAGCCCTATTTGTGCAGGGACGAGCTCAGGCAGTGGCATTTTAGAATTGCAACAGTCTGAAATGGAAGCTTCTTGTTGCACTGAAAAGTCTGTGAGGCACCACACAGTTTTGCAGGGTAGCCTTTGGGTGCTTTTGCTTTGTGCTCAAGTTGTCCCAGCCATGCTTGCTGGTCCCCTTGCAGGGGACCCTCAATGCTGTCACAGAGCCAGTGATGTTAACACACTGCTGTAAGGGGACGTGTGACACTCCAAATGTCCTGGCTGTTGTGATACCAGCCCAACACTCAGAGACTTTGCAGTCTTCTAGTCAGTAAAGCTGTGCATAGGAACATGAAATCACTACAAACAGGCATTGACTGTGGTGGGGAGCAGCATGGAGGCTGTTTAGAAAACAGCACAGCAAATCCAGCCCTGATGGGATATACCCAAAGGACTCCCTGAGTCTGGCTGAGGGTATGTGGTGACAGAGCCTGTAGTGACACGCAGTGCTCTGAGGGTGAAGACTCTTCTCCGTGGGGTGTGTGTATCTGATACCCAGGAGCAAAAGCAGCTGGCGTTTCCCTGGTGCACACTGAAACGTGGTGCAGTGTGACAGAGCAACAGGGAGCTCCTTGCTGGCTTCTTGCCCTCCTTGCAGATTCCTTCTGAATTAGGTGCTGAACTTTAAAGCAAGACCTGCTTCTTCACTTTCTCATTTAAATTCTGCACTGAAGCTTGAGAAACAAGCCTGTGAAGCTGTAGTATTTTTTTTTAAAGCTCTAATCAGTGAAACACAGAATAGGTTGGAAGGAGTCTGAGGGAGAGAATCACCAAATGGAAACCATTTTACGGATTTGGTGCCTTTATTTTTTTATTTTACTCCATTCCACAACAGTATGGGCCTGTGTGGTGCTGGGCTTAAATCAGCACCAAAAAATGGTTGATATTTAAGGCTGGACCCTAACCCTCTGCTGCTGTTAAAGGGCACCTCTGCCTCTCGATCAAAATACTGCCTTGTTTGCCCTCAGTGATTTGGAAACCCAAAGCTGTGCTCCTGCTGCCAGGGTTTTGTACTAGAACATTGCAGCTGCTTGGCACCAGCAGGAGTTTGGAGGTGAGAGAGGTCAAAACCATCATCCTGACTAAAAATCTGGAGGTATTTAGACAGAGGGGCTGTGATGGAAGAACCTCTTTCCCTTTTTGAATGTTTTTAACATTACGGCTGCTCTGGCTGCATTGTCACAGGATTTCTCCGTTTCTCATTCAGGCAGATTCTGACATTTTATGCAGATTATGAAGTGCTGGCCGAAGGGCAGCTGGAACTGGGACTCAGCTCTGGGTGGGAGGCAGCAGCTGTCCCGTGCCAGCGAGAGGCCTCAGTGCAGTGCTTCGGGATCTGCAGGTGGGACTTGCAAGAAGTGTGTGAATATTTTTGGTTCCATCACAAAGGCTTAATTTTTCAGAGGCACGAAGCGGTTCTTCAAGGCTGTGAGAGCCTAAAGCCTTGGATTTCTCCTGCCTCATCTGCCTGCTGGCACGCACAGCCCTGTTGTCCCATTTACAAGGCATTTGATCTGTCAGTGACTCATTCCCAGGCTCGCTATCTGCACCAGCAAGGTGCTTCAGGGCTGAGTCGCACCCATGTATCAGCCCTGTTACTGTACCCTGTTATCAGCTACTCTTTTCACTCCTGGGGTGCTCCCGGCCTTTGATCTGTTCCCGAGCTGCAGCAACAGCTTTTCCTGTTTTTTAATGCTTCATTACACTGTGCATGCCCATCAGCCCTCCCCAAATGCTGCAATCTCTGCTGCCTGCACGCTGGTCTCACAAGTACATCCAGGCTTTTTCTTGAAAGTGTGAAATAAAACTCTCATTCCCCTCAGCACTCAAATAATCATGGTGGAAATCAGTTTGCTTCAAGGTGGTAATTTCCATCAGACACTACATGGCGGTATAATGATATGGTTAATTATTCCCTTGCTTCTCCCTGCTGCATTTAGCTGCTGCTTTTAAAAACCTGTAGAGCAGAGGCTGTTTACTTCATCCTTAGAGCACCTGGTGCTGTGGGCTCCGACCAGTCTGTAAATCCTAATGTCACTGAGCAGTCCTGAATCCTGTCTTCCAGCAGACGTTCCCTGTTGCTGGCCAGGCTGGATCTAGTTTAATTTGAGGCTGATTCTGTCAAAGCTAGAGACCCCAGTGGAAAGAAAGGTGCTCTGTGTGCTGAAGGACTGAAAGAGCTTTCTGTGTTTTACAGTTGTTTTTTGTCTTTTTAGAGTGGCAAATGGGCAGGGACACACAATCATTTAAAACGTATTTGCTTAAAATCAGCTAAATTCATAGTAATGCTGGAAGAAACCAGCAGCAGCACCTGGGCTGGTTCTGCTGGAGATGGTGCTTACCAGATGACCCAGCAAGACCAGCAGCAGCACCTGGGCTGGTTCTGCTGGAGATGGTGCTTACCAGATGACCCAGCAAGACCTTGCTGGCTTGTAGGATTTGGGGCAGAAACTCCAGCACAGCAAGCACGTTCCTCTGAGAGCCTTCTGAGCAGCCAGTTCCTGCCGATGTGGTGGCAGATCAGTGATCCAGCTCGTTTTGTCCCTGCGCTCAGGGGTGGGCCTTGGCTGTGCCGCGGGGTGGAGGACACACAGACAGACAGACAGACAGACAGACAGACGGACAGACAGACAGACAGACAGACAGACGTGTTGGCTGCACTAGGACACGCACAGGGAAGGCTGTGGCTCTGTGTTTGTCTGCTCACGGGGTCCGGGCAAGTGGCCCAGCCCTGATCTGCAGCACGTCCCAAACGCTGGGAGTCCTGCCCACGGCCTGCTGGTCCCGGCGGGCTTTAACCGTGATGAATCGCTCTCCTTCCGCTGGCCAGGTCGGGCTTGTTTTGTTTATGCCTTGAAACCTCTCCTCTCCCCCACGCTGTGATCTGTGCCGAACTGTTTGGCAAGTTCAAAGCTCTGCCTGCTGCGTGGGCAGGAGAGGGGCCACGGCGTGGTGCAGAAAATGTGTGAGATGTGGTCCAGGCTTGTGAGGAGGATGAGGCCAGGACCTGAGGTGTCATTTGTGTGCTCGGTTCATGACCTGCCCAGCCTGTTTCTCAGACTCGTAACTACTGATCCTTGACCATGTTTCAGGCCTGGCCTACAGTCACTAATTGTCCGTGTCCTGGGGCTTCTCTCAGGTTTTAATTGTGCCTATTGGTATGATGGATGTGGGAGGAAAGGACACGCTGGAGAAAGGGGCAGTGTTTTCGCTGCTGCCGTTGTCATTGTGGGGGCTGCCATTAAAGCTGCTTATTGGCATTTGCCCTCCTGTGGAATGTGTAGGTGAGCTATTTATAAGTGTGCAGAGAGATTCTACATCTCTAGCTTGTGCTCTGATTTAAGAGTAATCCTCACCAGGAGGGGAGAATCTGTTCAGTACTGCAAAGGAGGTTAGCGGCAGAGCTGGAAATAATCCACCACTTGTGAGCCTCAGCCTTGCCTGTAGGATGGGGTGTATTCCTGGGGGTAGATGAGGAAATGGAGAAGCAGCATGCTGTTTCCCCACTAGCTCTGTCTGTTCCAGTGTGATCTCCCAGCTTCAGGGCAGAGAGAAGCACATTTCCTGCTGCACAGCCCCCTCTCCTGTTCTCTGCTCCTTCTGCACAGCAAACGCACTCAGCTCTCTCCTGGGCTGCATCCAACCTTAGCCTTCACTTGCTTCTACTTTTCCTTTCTGGAACAGATTCAAGCTGGTGTGCAGGAGGGAATGGCCCTTTTCCTGGAGCAGTCCAGTCACAGGCACGCAGGATTTGGTGTCTGTACTTCTCAAAAATTCTTCTGAAAGTAGATACAGCCATTTGCTTCCATTATTCCTCTCCTGCAAGCTGCAAATGACCTCACCTTTTAAAGCATGCAGTTTCCTGAAGAGCAAGATTATTGTAGCAGGATTGTTAGTGCATCTGATTGACTTTTACCTTTCCACACGAAGACTTGTTGATGACTAATAACAGAGAAGCTCCTCAGCCTGTCCTGAGTGGGAATATGATTCTTCTTCCCAACTCCTGGGTTTTGTTTGTGACATTGTCTTCTCTTGCCTTCATAAACTTGTTTGGAAATATCGTGCATTCAGCTTAAGGATGCTGATTAATGTTATTTCCCAGAAAAAAATTGCTTTCATATCTGTTATGAAGTTTCCCTCTTACCATCAGTCTGATCTGCAAGCCACACTGCCCTCCCTTGGCCGTGGATGGGCTGTGAATCTGGGCTGAGGAACCTGCCCTTCCTGAGCACCCCTCTGGCCAAGGGAAGATTTCTGGAACCTGGTATGTGCTATGATTTATAAAAGCAGTCAGAGGTGCCGACTTTGTAGGTGATTCCAACATTCCCTCCAGGAGCTCATGACAAGATTTATGTGAAGCTTCAGCACTGTGTGAAATCAACTGTGAGAAAAATAGCTTAGGAGTGATTTTATCGTTGTGTGTAAGAAAGTGATGTAAGAAACCACAGAAATCTGCTAGACTGATTTTTGAGCATGCAATGGAAGGCTTTCATCTGGTTTTGCTTGTAAGCGAGAACTTTATTATGTAAATGTTGGAAAATCATAATTATGACATAGACTTTTCAGAGAATTTATACTTCCAGATGTCATGGAGATGTGGGAGCAATCTGGCAACAGAGACTTGTTTGAAAGAGACGTCTCTGACTTTACCCCTTTTGAGGTTATGCTCACCCAGAGCCTGTCCCTGGTGCTGTGATTCAGTGTCAGGCTGAGCTCTGCACTGGTCCATACAGGTATTCTAACCATTGGGATGTAATGGTCCCACATTTTTCCATTTCTGCTACATGTTGTTTGTTCTTCTTCCTGCCTTTGTGTGGGTCATGTTGTCCTGGCAGACTCTGACATCGTAGTCAACATTTTCCATGGCCTCATTAACATTCTCTAGCTCTTTTTTAGATGACTGAAATTTCATGTTACAGCAAGATGGAGGTGAGGGGGAGGAAAAGTTAGCTGGTTTTCAGTATAATTGTGTTCTTATGTTTTGTCTTTTATCAGAATAATTACTGTCAGCAAGAAAAACCCTCTGTGACTTGGAAGTGCATGTACTCACAGCACATACCCTTGGAGGAGCAGAAGCTGGAAACAGGCAGTGCTTGGGTCAGAGTGTCTCAGAACAGCCACTATCCTGAGGCTGCACAGATTGATGGATATTTCTATATTCACATGGAGTCACAGGGCTAGTTCAAAAAAAAAAAAAGAAGTAAAAAAGAAACTGTGATTCCAAATATCTCATCTCTCTTACCTGCCTTGCTCATGGGGTCAGGTCCCCTCACTGCACACAAATGTGGGCTGCAGATCACCCTCTGTGCCTGTAATTCTGGGAAGCCCTCAGGGATTATGCCCACCGTGTGTCAAACTCTAGGCCAAGCCAAAATCTTAACACCTACTCAGGCAATGGGAGAGTTGGGTTTTTGCTGCTGCTGGGGAGTTCATACACATCTCCCAGACACTGCCTGGATCCATGAGCTGCTGGAGGAGGCCTGGGCAGGCTGAGGGAGGGCTCAGGGAACTCTCCCTTGGAAGCAGAGGGGAAGAGCAGGGCAGAGTTACCCACACTGAAAAGCTTTTTGAGCACTGTGTGCTCAAAAAGGGGGAGCAGGCTCACTCTCAGTCTGCTTTGGAAAAAATCCTGACATGTCTCTGTTTAGAAACCCACTGTCCTGGGGCACAGGACACCTGCTCAGCACTCTGCCAGGCTGGTACTCTTTCTTATGGTTTTTAAAGGGGAAAAAAATCACTGCTGATCTACAGCACCACGCAGCAGAGAGGGCCTGTCCTTGAAGAGCATTCCCAGCCCCAGACGTAAAGAAGCCTGTCTGCACACAGTGTTCAGAGCAAGGGGCGCTTAAATGATGTCTCTGTTTGCTTGCCTTTGGCAATTTCTTCTCAAAAAAATATACATTCTTTGTGCCTTGTTCTTACAGATGGGCCTGATGTGCCTAATTTTGTTTTCTGGCAATCTTCGGGGGGGGGGGGCATTAAGGGCAGAGAGATATTGGGTTAGCCTGGAACTTGTTACCTGACCCACTTTTGTTGTCCTGTGACAGCTAAAATACAGAATTAGGTGTGAAAACCTATGACACTTGCCTCCATGATGCTGGGGAACATGGGGCAGTCAGACTGACAACACCCTTGGCACGTGGGTTTGGTGAGCAGGAGAGACATCCCATGCCTTTTTCTGGAGTCTGCCTTTTCCTCTGTCAGCCTACAGGTTTTCTCAACCCAGGACCTACACCTGGCAGCCTTTCCCTTCCCTTCCCTTCCCTTCCCCTCCCTTCCCTTCCCTTCCCTTCCCCTCCCTTCCCTTCCCTTCCCTTCCCCTCCCTTCCCTTCCCTTCCCTTCCCCTCCCTTCCCTTCCCTTCCCTTCCCCTCCCTTCCCTTCCCTTCCCTTCCCCTCCCTTCCCTTCCCTTCCCTTCCCCTCCCTTCCCTTCCCTTCCCTTCCCCTCCCTTCCCTTCCCTTCCCTTCCCCTCCCTTCCCTTCCCTTCCCTTCCCCTCCCTTCCCTTCCCTTCCCTTCCCCTCCCTTCCCTTCCCTTCCCTTCCCCTCCCTTCCCTTCCCTTCCCTTCCCCTCCCTTCCCTTCCCTTCCCTTCCCCTCCCTTCCCTTCCCTTCCCTTCCCCTCCCTTCCCTTCCCTTCCCTTCCCCTCCCTTCCCTTCCCTTCCCTTCCCCTCCCTTCCCTTCCCTTCCCTTCCCCTCCCTTCCCTTCCCTTCCCTTCCCCTCCCTTCCCTTCCCTTCCCTTCCCCTCCCTTCCCTTCCCTTCCCTTCCCCTCCCTTCCCTTCCCTTCCCTTCCCCTCCCTTCCCTTCCCTTCCCTTCCCCTCCCTTCCCTTCCCTTCCCTTCCCCTCCCTTCCCTTCCCTTCCCTTCCCTCTTTTTTGTTTAATTTTTTTTCTCTCTTTCCTTTTTTTTTTTCCTCTCACATTTTTTTCCCTTTCCTTTCCCCAATGCAGCCAGGCCGGATTTGAAGCCAGCCTGGGGTTGCTGCTGGCAGAGGGCACTGTGGCAGCCTCCCTGCGGTGCGATGGGCTTGTGCAGCTCCGGCTGTGGCTGCCAGCCTGGGCAAGCCCCCAGGCAACCTCGGGGAAGTCCAGACAATTCCATCTGCGGTTCTCACGGCCCAGCTTGACCAGACCCATTACCCTTACAGCTGCGGGCAGCATCAAAACCACTTAGCACCGGTTGTTTGTTCACTTCCATTAGCCGCTCACGTAATGAGGAGATAAGGGAAGGTGCATTCCGCGGGCCACCGCGGCTGCTGCCACCAGAGGACACTCTTGGATAGCCTATGGATCCTTCCCAGCGCTGCAGGACGCCTTCCCTCTCAGGTTGGTCTCAGCTTCATCATCCCGCACTCCAAGCCCAGCCTGCCTCTCTCCGCCGCCCTCCGCCTGCTGAGCGCGCTGTCCTTGGCGCTCCTCGCTCTGGCTCTGGTTCCTCCGCAGCTGCTCCCTGCAAGCCCGACTATCCATTTTCCTCGGGCAGTTTTATCGCCCCAGGTCACCGCGTTGCAGTGTCCGGAGGTTTGCTTTGCCTCTGTCCCCAGGGGCAGGTAGCCAAGACACCGATTTGCTGGGAGCGTGTCAAGGACCTGCTGGGAGCTGCAGCACTTGGCACGCTGGGGACCGAGAGACATAACCCAGACACAACCTGCCCTGAAGTTTGGAAGCACTCGGAGTAGAGATTTGGGTATGGGCCTGTTTAGGAGATTGAGTTCAGTCTGGGTTCAGATCACTCCAGTTCTCCACGTTAAAAAAAAAACCAAAAAAAAAACCAAAAAAAACAAAAACAAAAAAACCCTATAATTCTATTCCCTGTAATAAGCCTGAAGTGTGAGGTTCGTTGCTTTTGAAGTTAGTGCCTTGATGGTTTGTGCAATAAGACTGACATGTCCTTACTTTCTTGAAATAAATAATAATAAAAAAAGGTGTCAGATTGCTTTTTCAGATGGAAGGAGGCATTCCTTAAGGAGCCTGAGCAGGTGGCTGTGTGAGTGTTGTGGTTCTCTTCCTTCTGAGAAAAGCAAGCTGGGTAATTGTTGTGTTACAGTGCCTCCTCTCAGGGAAGGTCACTTAGGGAGGGCAGCATCCATCGGTGCTGGGAAGAGGTTTCTCTCAGCATCCTGCCCCAGGAAGAGCAGTTTGTCTGTGCTGGCCCTCATACAGGCAGCCTTGGGCAGAGGGAAATGGAGGACAGACTGTGAGCCTTGTCTGGGGCTGGTCACTCGTGGTGGCAAAAATGGATTTTGCTCTTTACAAAGGCAGGGCGTCCTTAGATCCAAACTCAAATGGACAAAACCACTCCTGAGCCTCTACAGTTAAAACTGTGGTTGGCACTTTGCTTGGGACCTGCCTCAGCGCTGGCTGCCCCTGGCTGCAGCTATTCTTGGCCTTTGGGGTCACCCAACAAAGTGACGGAGAATTGTCCCTGCTCCAGGCAGCACAGAGACATTTTTCAGGGCCTCGTTCTGACTGTAAAACTGCTTGGTCTGTGAGAAGTTTTGGGATTATTATCATTTTGGAAAGGATGTTCCTTTTTTTCTGGGATCCCCTAAGACATGAGGTATGTTCTGATTTGCATCCTTGCCTGAAGATCAGGACAGTGTTGTTATCATCCACTGTTCTGTCTGGGACTGCTAACACACAGATTTAGAGGAAACATAATTCTGTACCTCTGCTCATGTCACTTGGCAGAGTTACCTTGAGTTCAGACTCTAGTCCACCTGAGAATCTGGTCCTTCTTTTACACACAGGCCTTTGTTTTATCTAGTGGTATTTCTCCAAACACCTTTGCCAGGTGCTAATATTGCACCAGAGAGAAAGTACATGCTTGTGCTTTGGTGAGAACCAGGGTGCTGGAGAACTCCATGTCTTGTGCTTAGACCAACAGGGCTTCAAACACCTCTGGGAAGTGTTTTTGTGTGGCAGGTTCCTTTCTGTTTGGGAGATGTTCTCTTCAGAATGTGCCCACAAGTGTTATTGTAGGAGAACTTCACCTCATGAGTGCTTTTATGCTTGAAGTGTTTAAAAAAAAGGATGATGACTTTAGAAATGAAGAGTAAAAATGGTCTGGCAGTCAAGTGATGGTTAAGGATGAATGTGGTGTAGGCAGTGTTCCCTATTCCCCAGTCATATGTCAGGAGGCAGCAGTCTGTGTTAATTATGCTTATGGTGAGCAGCCAGCACTTCAGCCGGGACTGACTGTGCTGATTATGATTGATTGGAATTCCAGAGAAGGCTCCAACTCAGTGTGTCTTCTCAAAGTATGCTGAGATGATGATAACAGTTCATTAAAGTTTTATATTCTTTATGGTGCTTTGTCCCTTGCGACAGTAGAAACATTCCTGCAATCCAGAGCACGTTGGATTATTCCTAGAAAACTTCTTTCCTAAAGAGTGTTTTTACTCAGAAAACTGTTTCAAGTCACTGGAAGTGAAACCTTCCTGCAGAGCCCCAGATTTCATGTGTATGGGGCCACCTGGAAACTGATGGAAAGAAAAGGAAGGTGCTGAAACTCATAAGAAAAGCCCTCCTGCTTCCCTGCATCCCACATTGCTTCCTGAAGTGGCCAAGGTGTTTGGCAGGGCCTCTTGGCTCTCACAGAGACACTGAAGGGTCTCCATGTCACTGAGGTCTAGGCCATGTGTTGGGAAGCTAGTTTCCTCCTGTAGTTAAAGAAGAAATAGATATTCTGATGTGAGAGCATCTGGTCTGAGGATAAACTTCTCTGGAGAGTTTCCTTGGAGTTAGAAATCATGCTGTGGAAGACAGGCTCTTTTTTAAAGTAATGCTTTTTGTCTGAATTTGCCTTTTGCAAATGTCTTTGTAAACATGTGCAATATGCAGAGAAGAGAGAGCAGGGCCTCATGGCTGGGTCTGGGGCAGAGGAGCAGGAGGACACCAGGGATCTGCTTTCATGGAGCTAGCAGATGGAAACCTCTCACTCTGAGCCTCAGTTTCTCCCTTTGCAAAGGGGGAGATTTGGTAACAGATCCTGCCTTGCAGGATGATTCCCACAGTGTGGCATCAGCATCTCTGTAACAGGGCCCCAGCAGAGCAGCTCTTGCAGTAAGACGTGATTTAAATTATTTAGGGTGTTGTCATGTGATCACAATTGATTGAGTTCCTGTGGCTTCACAAGTTGCCATCTGTTATCATCCCCATTATGAATTATGCATTAGCTTAAATCAAGGCTTAAGCCAGAGGAGTTCAAACAGACTCCTCACACAGTGATACCATAAAACTGTGTTTAGGGTGTTAGTACTGGATCCAAAACCCTGCCGCCACACTGGTTTGGTATAAGATCATGCTGGTTTGGTATAAGCTCTCTGCTTGTTTAGACCATCCTGGAAGGCTCCCTTGTTAGAGGCAGGATTTATGCTGGGCCAGGTGTCACCTGCCCCCTTTGTGATGCAGGCTCTTAAAACTGGCCAAAATTCCATTGCCTGTGTTCTGGCTGTGTGGACAGAAACGAGAACACAGTCCCACACCAGGGCCCCAGAGATCTCAGGATTGTGTGGTTGGGGAGCTGCTGCTGAAGGCACAGTGACCACGTGCCAAATTGTTGGCTGGCTGGATGTGAGGCTTTGGGAAGCTGTTGGCTTCGGAAGTGCCACGAGCCCTCCTGTAAAACCTGTCAGTTTATGCATCTGCTGTGGTGTCAAAGTGGCCATTTGCAGCAAAACCCTTCAACACCAACCCAGACATTCATCAGAGCCTGGAAGTGTCTTAGCCAGAAAGTGAGTTCCTCCAGAACATTCCTGTTTCTCAAGCTGGTCTGCAGTGCACCACGTAGTCAGTGCCCTTTTTGTGTGAAGGAGAGGTGCCTCAAGCCACTCCAGCTCGTGTGTGGGTACTTCCCTCTTAGGGCAATGTGCTGTTGCTCCTCCAAAGCTCTGGAAGCTGCTGCTGGCCAAGCTGTGAAATCTTTCCCTTTTGGTTGTGTAGCCTATGTTGGATCTGCATTTAGGGCCTGCTGTCCCTCCAAGGGTGCAATTCCCTGATGTGCCATCCTCTCTCAAGCCACATTTAGAGGCCAGGCTTTCTCTGCCCGTGCTACACCAACACAAAGCAGCCAGCTTGGCAGCCCAGGGAGATGGGGCAGGCTCGGCTCTCACTGCAGGCCTGGGGCAAGCTGAATTTATACACATTTGCTGGGCAGTGACCTTGTTCTGATGCACAGGCAGGCAGTTTATTACCATCCATTTGAGATACTATAAAATAAACAGTTCTCTCTGTGGGAACAGGCATCAGAGATTGCTGTAGCTACATCAAGGCTTACTTGGCGAGTGTGTGCAGCAGGGAAGGCAGAAAATTCATGGCACCCCCAGAAGCCCAGTGCTTTCACATAGATTGTGTGGCTGTCCTAGGGAGGACCACTGGGATCTCTGAGCCAAGCAGGATGGATAGGCAGGGAATGAATGGCTCCTGGCATTAGCAGTGGTTGCAATGATAATTTCTGTTTGAATTTTTGGATCATAAATCTGTTTGCGTCTGCAAGGACAATTCCAGTGGCTCCAGCTTTATCCCAGTGTTGGGAGCTATTTTTCTACAGCTGGAGGGTGCTTGTTCCATCAGCTGGCACCAGGGCTGACTCTGGCTCCTGGTTTCTGCCCTTGGATATCTGAGGGCAAAAATCCTTTGACTTCAGGGGGAGTTGCCCGCACAATGTCCCTGCTAGAAATAGAACTGTGTCCCTCCTCTCCAAAGCAGGGCCACATCATCTGTCTGCATCTTGATGTGCAAATCCTTCCCCTGGGAGAGAGCCAGCCTTCTTTTTTCTCCCAAATTCACAAGTGTCCATACCTCTTGCAGTTTTACAGAGAGCTGAACAGTCTCTTCAGCTGAGACAGGAATTCAGAGTATTTCTTAACCTCTTTTGGAGAGGGAGTGTTGGATAGGAAAGCAGTAGTGCCAGTGTAAGGCTTTTGTAAACTGAGTTGGTCATAGCAGAGACCTTCTCTCACATTTTGTCCCTCTGACTTTGCAGTTTGGGGGTGGAGGGAAAGAATGATGAAGCTCTGGATGATGGGACCACAACGGGTCAGGAAAAAAGGAGTAAGGAAGCAAAGCAGAAAGAGTTGGGATTTAGTGCGGACCACCAAGATGGGAGAAAAGCGAGACAAATTTTTGAACTAAGTCTTCAATTGCTCCAAACCACAGGGTGCTGTGCCTGGGGGAGACAGGGAGGGAATGGTTATGCAATTTCACCCTCAATCATGCAAAGTACTGGACAAAGGGATTGCCTCAGATATATTGCAGTTGGAGCCTAGTAGAGCATTTGATACAGGGTCTTGCCCTCCCTCCGAGGTTGTTTGGCTTGTTTTGAATAGGAACTCAGTTGTGTGGATTAGCAGAAATGACAAATGATACATGGCTCTGGTAATGCAGATTTTCAACCAATGTGGCTGATGAAAGTTTTTGATTCATCCATTCCACCGAAGGCTCCTCCTGTGCATTAGCAAAGCAGTAAAGAGCGTTTTAATGGCAGTTTTAGGTGCGATGTTTTTCAAACATTACTGAGTACCCTGTACGTGAAGCGTGGCAGAAACCAGGAAGTTTGGTCATTTTGGTGGGAAAGTGATGGAATGTTAGAGGAGGAAAAGTAGTTTTTCTACACGAGAGAAACATCTGAAAGCAAAATTCTTTAGGAAGGAGGAACCCTTAAAGCTTTAGTGTGAGAGACAGCAAACTGAGCCCTGGGGTGTGTGTGACAGACTGACAGCAAGATAACTGGAGTCAGGCTATTGGGCTGGACTGGGAAAAGTGGCACAGCTCCATGGAAATGACAGAGATTTGGCAGTTTATCCCTGCTGAAGATACAGCTGGGGTAGAATTTACCGACAAGAAATTACCAATCAACTGGTTGGAAATCAGAGCTGAAAGTATGAGGGACGAGTTAAATAAATCTGCTTGCCCCCACATATTAAAGACTGGAGTCTGCTTATTCCGGGCAAGAGGAGAAGGAGAGAGGCTGTGCAGGAGCCTGCCAAAATCTCCGAGGTGTGGGAGTATTACTGAGCAGTGTGGGAAGGCTTGGCACACTTGGAAGGAAGTGGAGTATGGCACTAAAGCCCATTCCTTGGGAGCACGAGGGCTGGCTGGGAGGGAGGCAGCCTTGCTGACCAAATGTGTCTTCCCACCCCATCCTAGCATCACAGCCAGTCCGTTCCAGGAGATAATTGGGTGGTCAAAAAGTTACTTTTGAGAAGACTTAGTTTTGTATCTTTATTTTGTTCCTGTCTTTGTGATTTCATTGTCTAAAAACAGCTATCAGGTTGTTAAAGGCTGCGTTTGTTAAGCAAGGAGTGAGCAGCTGGGTTTCAAACACTCACTGAGCTGGTCCTTCAGGCAGCTCTTTGAGAATTTTGCACCAACAGAAAAGGAGAGAAGAAAGGAGAAAGTGGAAGGGAGTTTTTATATTGAAATCTTTATTTAGTTCCAAAAGCCTAGAGCAAAGCATCAAAACACGGAGTGCCTCATACAAGCCGAGACAGGGAATAAAATTTCCATTTTATTCCAGATGAGAAGTAGGTCTTGTTATAAAGGGGGTTGGGTGACAAAGCTAAATGTAATTTGAATTTCTACTCCAATCTATTTTTAATTATTCATGTGTAGATTCTTTTGTTGGGTTAACAAGGAATTTGCCAGGAGCCAGGCCACAAAGGCCTGAGTCGTAGTTTTCCAGCAGACATCCTGAAAATACACTGTCACAGGCAATCAGTGTCCTTGGGGAGGTGGCCTGTTAGCAGGGCGTTTACTAATTGGAATCATTCCTCAGTGGATAATTGTTTGTGACACCCACGCTGATTGGACCCACAATATCTTCCCATCCTGCAAATGGCCCGTGACAGTTTTGATGAATTTGAAATCTGGAGCCTGAATAAATCCAAGGAAGGAAAGAAGAAGTGCTTCCACTGGAAAATACATGTAGAAGGGCAGAGCTGTGCCCTGGGTCAGCCCCCAAGAATGGAGACACATGAGCACACAGAGAAAAGCCACTGCTGGGTCTTGTCACACTTTCTATCTTTTCCTCTTGTGTTAATTAAGAGACTGGAGGAGGACCAGCCATGCCAAAATAAAACAGGGAGAACTGGTTTGTTTTGCACAGGACAGGGGTGTCCTAACCGAGGACTTCTGGGCTTATGGGGAAACTGCAGATTTATTGAAATATCTGAATGAGTTCAGATGTGGGTCAGGCCTTGTTGCCAGACAATAGCAAAAGTGAGGCAGATATACCCAGCAAACCAGCAGCTCTCTGAGCTGGGAGCAGTATGTGAGGGTTGTAAATACCAGTTTGCAGAGGAGATACAGAGATTTTAAAAAGTTTGTTTCTGGGGGGCTGGCCCAAAAGATATTTGATATTTTTGCTATTTTTGACTGATACATTGGTATGTGCTTTATGGCCAGTTTGAGAATCACAGAACTGCAAGAGCACTCCTGTCCAGCCCTCTGTTCAATACTTATTTGCTCTTCTGTCCCAAGCACTAACTGAATTTTCACGGGTTTGACAGAAATGTGATTTTTGTGTTTGGTCTGGTTTGCATCTGTCCTGCACCAAGATGAGCAGGGGAAGCAGCAGGTTTAGTCTTTGCAGTTCTGAGCTCAGAGCTGCAGTTGGATTCTGTAAACTCCATGCCAGTGAAAGTGCACAGCGTTTGCCAGATTTCAGAGTAAGGATGAAGTTGCAGGGCTGGTCTTTGGCTGTGGATAATGATAGATATTCTGGGCTTCCCTGCTCCCAAAATGTCCTCAGTGGTCAATACTTTTTCTATGTGTATTTCTGGGAGACTCTAGGAAACTTAGGACTGGACATACATCAGGTCTAAGAATCACTGCTACAATTCCCATATCCACTGTCTGAACCTTTTGAATGGGAAGTAAAGAATTAAAGAAGCATTACTCTGCAACAAGCTTGGCAAGCCAGAGGAGTTACAAGTGCTGTTAGGAGAAACTATATCCGTGTCCTGGCTAGTAATAGGCTAAAGTAATGGCTAAAGCATAGGAGACAAGGCTTCAAAGGTGTCCAAGGGCAACAGAGTTCATATTCCTGTCCAAAACAAAGGTCAGTCATCCTCCTGAGCCAGAAATTTTTCCTGGAGAGAGAGCTCTCCTGCTGCAGTAGCCATGCTCTGTTCCACAAGTTCGAGATGCAAATTGGCATGGAAAACTATGAGAAGCCATCTAGACCCAAGCTTTGAAAAAGAGAATTCTTCATATAATCTCTCATTTCTTCCAGATCCTCCCTGCCCAGCCCAGGTGTCCCACGAAAGGCAGGCTCACTGGGTCCTGGTCCTTGTAGAGGTAATCACAGTGAGCTGAGTGGTGGTGTGTGATAGAATAGAAAATCCCTCTTTTCAATGGTCTTATCCAAGTGAAAACAGTCCTCTGAAGATCTGTCTGGATGCTGCAGAATATTATCCACAAACTCATCATGCTGGGGCCTGTGATTGCACTGGATGAGTCCAACAGTATTTGGCCGAGTTAGATATTGGGAGAGAAACCAGTGCCTTGTCTTTGGGGCAAAGCTGAAGGGCTTCTCAGGACATCAAAATCATAACATTGAGTAACAGTGCAAGGAATTGTGTAGGTTCATTATTGATGCAGGTGTGTTGTTCAGTGCCATATGGAATCACCAGTGCAATGAGAGCTCCACCCAGCACAGCACAGACTGGACGGGTGAGTGGAAATGCACACGATCTGCAGGAGGAGATCCATTGCCACAGAAAGGCAGGCAGTGCCTGTCTGATACTCACCATTTGACACTCTATCTAAGATCTCCCCAGGGAAACCCTCCAATCAAAGAAGAACTGTATTCCCTAAAATAAAACTTCTGAAGTTTTCTCAGGACCTTTGTTAGCCTCGTGTTATGTTGTGGTGCAGTGAGGAAACTTGCCCAAGAGCCACATAGAGAATGAAAAAGTCCAGACTGGAAGTGTCCAGATGTGCTTTACAGATGCCCCTTGTATGCAACAAACGGGGTTAATTAACTGTTTTTTAGAAACATGATATGCTAAGGGTTTCCCCAGCAGTGAGAGGCGGGATGCTGCTCTGGTCATGCAGCGAAGCCGGCAGGATCATACAGGAGTGGTGTGGTCCAGCCTTCTGCCTCCTATCAGCAGATTATGGCTTAAATGGGATCAAGGACTCAGACTTCGGAGTGGGAGCACTGGTTACATGAGATGATCATTTTTATGGGTCTTAAGAGAGGCAACCCATCTCCTAAAACCCGGCGTCCCGCACATTCACTTAACTCTGGTAATCTTCCAGAGCTTTAGCAGATTCGCAGGAAAGGGTGGACCTGGAAGGATTCCTGGAGGCTGTCAAGTAAGTATCCAGTGTTTCAACTGCAATGAGCTCCAGTGCATCTTCTGTAAATCTGTTTCAAGTTGTTTTTTCGGGGTCAGTGGAACACAGTATAAATCCCAGCTCGCTCAAGTCCTTCAGGCAGAGAATTTGTGGAATACATATGGAAATACTTTTGCCTGGTGTTCTCTGCTCTGCACCTCTCCCAAACAGAACTTACAATTGTGTTGCAGTATAAAAGGGAAAAATCTCTGAGCCTGGAGTAATGTATACAATTCAATAATACATGAAATTCAAAGCCACACATTAATCACATTCATGTTTAACTTTCAGATTTAAACCCCTGCAGGTTGGCTGCCCTTTGTTCTGCTAAGTGGAAGGGGGCATTCCAGCCTCTCCATGCAGAGTTCAAAAACTACCTCGGGTAACAAGTGCAATTGGCTTTTTAGGCCTCACTGTATTCTCCCTTCGGGGCATAGTGAGAAGCTACTGCACAGGTTGGCCCCTTATCAAGCTGTTCAAAGGGAGAAAAGTTTGGATAGCAAAGGTTTGGCAGGTCACTGTGAGGGGCTGCTCGAAGGTTCAGGAGGCCAAGACAGGAAAAGTGATGATGCTGCAAGTCTGAATCCAGCTGCATTGGCAGGTCTGGGCAGGAAGGGCAAGTTATACAACAGCCTCTCCTTTCCTCCCACCACCATCCAGTTTCCAAGCCCCTCGTTTTCATTAGTGTCAGCTCATTTGCAGATTTTTGTGAGCAGGATTTTGGGATGGGAGTGCTTGCCTCTGACATGCCCTAGTGTGTGTTAGATTATTATTAACTCTTCCTGGTGGTTACCTTTGTCCAGGATTCACTCATCCGAGTGCTGCAGCTTCCTTGCCTCTGGCTGTCCAGACCCCTGTTCTCCCTCCCTCCTTTCAATCCATTCAAAATGCTGTTGCAGTGGGCCAACCCTGTTTGTGTTTTATCCCTACCCTTTTCCCAGCAGCCTGGCTTTCCAGGGATCCATACAGGCAAATTAAGCCACAGGGAGCAAAGACTATTCTGCTGCCCTTCAGAAAAGAGTTGCCACAGGAACCTGCCTGCTTGCTAATGCCTGGCCTTGGTTATAAACACCAGTGGGGTGCTGTGGATAACTGGAGGATGAAATTGTTTGCAGTAGCTGATTTGCATCAGGGTTATAGTCTGGGTTGATCCAATCACAGCAAGATGTGGCAGTAGTCATGATTGTGCTGTGGCTGCAGGTATATTGGGAGTAGCTTCAGGTGGACAAATCTGGGGTCTGGTAGCAGTCCAGCTGTGGTACTGTGGGGGTTAAACATGTAGTAAAATCCTCACCAAAAACCTGCCCAATGACAATTAATCTACAATATTCTGGTCATCAGGGAGTTTAAAGTGCATCCACAGAGCTGTAATGGCATGTTGTCCAGCTTCCAAATCATAGAATCGTTGTTGGGTTGTCAGGGACCTTCCAGATGATCCCATTCCAACCTGCTGCCATGGGCTGGGACAGCTGTCACTATCCCAGCTTGCTCAGGGCTCCGTCCTGGCCTTGAACACTTCAGAGATGAGGCATCCACATCTTCTCTGGGCAGTGCCACCCTCACAGCCAAGAATTTCTTTCTAATATCCAATCTAAACCTGCTCCCTGTCAGTTCAAAGCCATTCCCCCTTGCCTTGTCATTCCAGAACCTTGTCCAAAGTCCCTCTCCACTTCTCTTGGATCCCCTCTAGGCAGTGGAGAGTGCTCTAAGGTCTCCTAGAGCCTTCTCTTTGCCCGCCTGAACGACTCAGTCTGCCTCCGTAGGAGAGGTGCTCCAGCCCTTGGGTCCCAGTGTGTCAACCCAGGGAAGGCCTGAACCTAAGACGTTCTGTCTGAGTGGGGGACACACTATCAGCATCCCAAGAGTGCTTATGAACATCCCAGAAAACAGGATATGGAGCAGACAGTTTAGGAGTAAACACGGGTGAGTGGTGTCACCCATTGCCAGCCAAATGAGCCTGAACTTTGAGGTGAAATGGTCTGAATTCCAGAGAGTCCAAACATTTTACACACTGAGGTGAAATGCCAAGTTCAAGGCGTAGAGGAGGTGTAGTGTTGGATGAAGTGCTCTCCATGCAGTGATGACCTCTTGCAGCTGGGTCATCCAAGGACATTTTCCAGGCTAAATTCAATTTCTGACGGTGCACCCCATTAACAGTCATCAAAGTGGTGGAGGAGTTTGATCCCACGAGGACCTCTCCAAAACTTAAAGGAGGAGAATAAAGAGCTCTTTCAACAGAGGGTGGAATTCACGTGTTTGTTAATATTGAGTGGTAAACTCATCACTCTCACCTGCAAA
This sequence comes from Nicator chloris, assembly GCA_013400495.1. Classification (NCBI taxonomy): domain Eukaryota; kingdom Metazoa; phylum Chordata; class Aves; order Passeriformes; family Pycnonotidae; genus Nicator; species Nicator chloris. The sequence goes on along the minus strand of WAAE01003756.1, from coordinate 402,059 downwards.
ACTGTGGGCTGACAAATTGGGCTGAGCTCAGTTGTGGATTGAGCCCACCAGCCGACAAAGACAGTGTGGCCTGAAAGACTTTCATGTACAGTACAAATATTGAGGTGCAGCAGAGGGTAACATTTTCCAGTGTTGCCAGTTGAAGAGAGAATATTTTACACAACAACACTGAATTCAAATTGCAGTTATAAAGTATATACTGTTCTTGTAGGGCCACACTGGGGTTGTAATAAAACAAATGGCAAAGCTCCCACTGATAGGGTTTGGCCCACAGCAACTTCAGCTCTGGAAGTTATTCTGTGTTATATGTAGAAAGAGGAAAGCTTCCAACCTATCAAGCTTTGATGCAAAAAACTTTTCCTATTTATGTCAAAAGAATGATTAGTGTCTTGTAAGTAGCACGCAAAAATTCCAAAAGGCTGGATTATTGAACAGTACCTTGGAGTTTAGTGAGAGATCACACAAGTGACTTTCCAAACTTACTCCCTGTGCTTCTGCACTGTCCAAACATATGGAAAAACGTGGAGCAGGCTTCCCAAAGGCATTAAGCACCCCACCCCCCTTTTTAGGGCTGTGTTAACTTGAAATCAATATAGAGCCAGGTGTCTAATTTAGGCAGTCCCCGGTGTTTCATAGTTGCCCTAAGGAGCAGTGTTAGTTAGGACATAGTGAAAGATCTCAGAGAAGTTCTGTTGACTTAAAAAGGATCAGGACTCAGCTCAGTTTCTGATCTAAAGGGTTTGACACAGGAGTAAGCATCTGTCAGCTGCCCAGTAATAACTTGCTGTCGGCGTATTCTGACCCTGTGACAGTCCACAATTAGTGGGAAACAATTAGATTTAGTGTTTTAGTCTGTAACTCGTGAGAAAGCTGCCCCATATTTGAAAAACAGGCTCACCAGGGACATGAGTGTGCATGTGGACTGAGGGAAACTACTGTGTGGCAGTTTGTTGCAATCACTTATGATTTCTGAGTCAGAGTTCTGAGATACAGCAATTTCCATCCCCTCTAACTTCTCTTGACTCTTCTGTTCCTTTCCTTCACTTAATTTGTCCCTTACGGAAGGGAGGGGAGATTTCTGTCATAGGCCAGTACTGAAATTGTAAGTTTGATGCCCATATACCATTTCTTCTTCCTGTTTTCCTGACTGATGAAGATGAGCCCATTTTGTATCCCGTTTTCCTGAGGGAACAAGACCCATGATGGTGGTTTTCTGCACGTTCTCTCAGCTGGGAATAACACAGTCTGCACTCTGCAGCTTTTGTTCATGTCCATAAAGGTTGGATGGATGCTCACTCAACCACTGGATGCTCCTGTCCTTCAAGGAGGGTCAGAGCTGGAAGATGTCTTTATGATCAGCCAAACTAATGCAGGTTCTGAAACTGTCACGTTTGGTTTAAAGTTTATAATTAGTGGGCTGTAAAGAGGGGCTCAGTTCCTATCACTCTAGGGAGAAAAATCAGAGCACAATTTTTAAGGTTCAAGGTGTGGGAAAGGAAACTCCCACAACATTCTAAAGAGGAGAAACCTGTGTCTCTTTGCTTTACAGCAAGACAGAGGTGACACCTTCTAGTGTCTGTGTAGGCCTTGCTTGGGACAGGCTCAGCTCCCTGACAGAACTCTCTCAGAGCAGAAAATTGGTTCTAACATCCCAAATGTTTAAAAATATAGATAGGAATGCACTTCGAAGGAGCATGAAGTAAATCTGAGGCAAGAGGTTATATCTAAAAGGACTTTTTTCTTAAAAGGCAGGGTCTGATGAAAAGCTTGCAGTCTCTCTTGTGTTCATATGCTGGGAAGAAATATTCTGGCCACGCTGCAGGCAGCCAGATAGTTCACAACAAGATTCAGTAACTTAACATGATCTTACTCATATAGAACTTGCTGTTCTTTGACCTAACTCAGTCCAGGAGGGTTTTAAAGGGAGAGAAATAAGGTGTTTCTAATTAAAAAAATTGATAAAAAGGAGACGTTTTCAAGAAGAAAAAAAGTAAACAACAGAAGAACATCGATTGAAGAATTATTTGATTAAAAAAGTTGCCTAATTCTCCCCATGTTTCGACACCAAAGGTGGATCTGTGGCCAGCTCGTAAAGTGCAATCACTTGGCTACTGGCCCACTCACATGGGTAGCAAGTCAACTTCTCTGATGTGCTGCAGCGTGGCAGGAGGAGACAGATGGACGTGAGCAGGAGCACTGCAGAACTGGCAGAGTCAGCAGTTGATTGGATGCCATTTTTACAGCTGTTGGATGTTTGTGTTTGGGAAAGGAAGGCTGAATCGTGAGTTTAAGACAAGGATAATTCCAGTCCTTCCAGAGCCTCCAGAGGGGAGTGATCTGGAGGGAGTCACAAAGTCTTTGAGATTTTGCAACTTGTGTGCACAGTTCTTAGGGTGACAGATTGGGAGAAAGGCTCTTTTTCTTGTTAAATCTTTGGCGGGGAAAGCATGTAGGATATTTTAAAAATAGGTTTAGTTTAGGGAAAAACTTATTTGATCTCGAGTTTCACTGCAATTTTGATCATTCTCTCTGGCATCTGGTGCCCATTTATAAGGTACAAAGTAAGGAATCAGTTAAAAGCATGCACAGGCAAATGTGAAATTTGTGCTAGAACAATGCACTTGGGGATTTTAATACAATAATTGACCCCTTCCTTGTTTGTCTGCCTAATGCTCACTTTGTTCTCTCTAGATCTCACAAGATATTGGATTTACTGGCTAGAGAAGGGCTGCAGACTAGAGAAAACAGAAAAAATTGCTGAGAAAGCAAAATAAGAGGTCAGTGGAAAAATCTTGTTTTCTCTGGGCAAATAGTACTTATTCTCTTTGTGATCAACACCAGATACCCTCCAGCAATGGTTTCTTGTTTTACACTCCACCCTGAAAGAGTTCTTATAACCAGAACTGTACTTTCAGTGGCTTTACAGATTTGACAAAAAAACCCCAGAGAGCCATACAATCCGTGTCAGATAACAGCTGATCAGCACTGAAAACCTGCCACCTCACAACTTCCCAGCTACCAAAGAGATTTACAGACAGTGGTGACAGACACGAGCTCTCTTCCTCCTACTCTGCATGTTTGTCATGCTGCAGGCTTTTTATATCTTGCAGGTAGATCTTAAATTTGTGATAGAAAAGGAAGCTGGTGAATATTTTGTGCCTGGCAGGCTGGGAGAGAGAAACATCTCCTGGGTGAGTTATTGTCCTCAATACAAAACAGATTACCTGTGCCACAAAAGCTCCTGTGCTTCCCTGTGATGTGGGCACTGCAAAACCTTTCATGCTGCCACTGCAGTTGGAAGTGTTTGTTCTTTGGCCCAGAAGATGCAAATTTTTGTGGTACCTGAGAATTCAGAGTGCTGCTCCCATGTGTCAGAGCTAGGGTAGAGCTGGAAGGAGCTCACTGAGCTGCTCTGAAAGTAGAAACAGGGGCAAAAGCCAAAGTTTCAGCAGGGTCTTTTCAGTGGTGTCTTCTTGTCTCCATGCTTTGCTTGTGTCCCATTGCACCAGGCTCTCCCCTTCCAGCTGGATCCACCTTTTCTAGGCAAGACTACTTCAGGCAAGGAATGCAATGATTTTGGTGTTTCCTATTCTAACTCTTGGACTAATATTTAGGTGTCTGGCCTCTGATTTAGCTCCTTGCTTCTCAGGTGCCAAGTAGCTATTTGGATCCTGTAACCAGGCTTTCCTTAGGCTGGCAGAACAAGTTAGCATCATGAGCTCATTCCTATCTGTAGCCATGCAGCCTCTTTGTTTCTCAGCCTGTTGGTTTTACCTGTCCCCAGGAGCAAGTGTTGGGCAGAGGAAGGATTGCACAGCCAGGCCCTGATGCATTTGTCTGGCTGGGGAATCCCGAGTTCTGAGGTCTGATAATTAAGTGTTTCATTAAGCCTGACACTGCGGTGGAGCCTGGAAAAATATGTGATATGTGTTAGAGCACTTTCACATGCTGGAGCAGAGAGCTCTGCTAGAAACTGTGTCTGCTACATTGGATTAAACCTCATTCTAAAAGGTCTAAACCTTGTTCTGAAAGGATCCAGTGGGTCCTGAGTGAGGAGAAGGGATGACTGATGGCAGCTTGTCCCAGCACAGGCTGCTCCACCTGCGGCCTCTTCCCCAGGAACTTCCTGTGTACAAGTGGAAAAAAGCTGAAAGAGCTGAAAAAAGAACAGAACTGGGCTTGAGGGAGCAGAAGAAGACAAAAGAGGATGGCTGAGGAGGGCCAGAAAGTCCCAGGGAGCTGGAAGACTGTCAGAAGGGAAAGACATGACTGGAAGGGTCCCAAAGACTTAAATGTGGGAGGAGATTTTCCCTGCAGCTTTAGATGAACTGAAAGGCACATGAGCATGGCTGGTTCCCTGTCAGCTCCTTATCACTGTATCCAGGCATCTCTCCAGAGCCTATCAGCAAACAGAGGTTTCTCCTTGAATCATTTACGTTGAGTAATTCTGCTGCAGACACCATCTCTGCAAGACACTCTTTCGTCCTGTGCAGCTACATTGTTCTACACCACATCTCCCCTCAAAATCTCTTTTGTCCTGAGTGAGACCCTGCTCATCATGAGCGAAACAGTCTCATTCTAGAAAGAACGAAGTGAGAATTAAATGGCAAACCGTTCCAGTAAAAGGAATTAAATCTTAGAAAAGGAGTCAGGTTGTGCTGGAGTCAGTCACATCAGAATTGAATTTTCCCAAGTGCCAGCTGGGTTTATGGGTTGTACCTGTAGGAGAAAGAAAAGTCTCGTATGATGCTGAGAACTCCCTGTCCAGGTGCCCGTGTGTGGACAGGTGATCTGGATAATCATAGTTAGATAAAAGCTAAAAGGTGTTCTGTAATTGGAAGGAAACACTGTGCAGCTTTTCTTCTACACCAGGGGGAATAACTTCTGCTCTCTGCTTTTCTATTCAGCCTGATGTTTATTGCTCAACAATGGAAATAGCTCACATTTAAAGTGCTTGCTCATCTTAAAACCAAGACCCAATCAAAAAGGAACTCTTTGAAAGAAGTTTTCAGCAATAATTTATTTCACTATAATATGAACAAGCTTGAACTGAAACTTTTATGACCTATGACTTGTCAGATTTTTCTTCACAGACCTTACCCTTTAGCACATTTTTCATGATAATACAAACCAATCTGTTTATTATTTTCAATTTAAAAAAGTAAAAAAGTATCGCATCCTCGTGAAAATTGCTTCATTGTTGGGCTGTTTGAGTGGTCAGTGTAATATATCATTGTTTGATCTGGCAGAACCATCTATTTATAAGCTAGTATGTGTCAAACTATTTTTTTGGCAAAACTAGGAAGACACCTGGTTTAGTTTAGATTCCTCGCTATGTAATTCCAAACATCGCTCAGTCCTCTTGGATGGAAAACACGGGCTGGGATCCAGACTTGAGAGTGCTGCTGTCATTCACAAGATGCTCAAGGGCCTCTGCTCTCAAGGTTCATGAGATCATAAGTTCTTTTTTAAGTTTTCTTTTTTTGATAGTTCAAGTCCAGGCATGAACCCAGCGCAGGGCACACGTGAAACGTGAGTGAGGCGCCGTCAGCCCTGTCTGCTGTTTCAGAGTTGCCTGGATTGACCAACAGAGGTTGCAGCAAGGCAGCCACTGAAAGTTTGCTGGTGAGATCAGGAGGAGTGGGTCACCTTTGCAGAGGTGACCTGATCTATGTCACCTTTGTCATAAAGCTTGGGAAGGCAGCGCAATCCTGGGCCAATATTGGGAATAGAAATTAGAAATGCAGTAATTCTGCAGCTAAGTACATTTAAGGGAACTGGTGGTTGATTTGCTGTTGAAAGGCACTGTTCGATAGCAGTGCAATAATGTCTTTACAGAGGTGTCTTTGTACTCTGTTTGTTCCCTCTTGTTATATGTGACATGTTATATATGACATTTTATGCATGACATACTGTAGCAGTACTGTATTTTAATACAGTTCCCCTTTTGAGTCAGCTCGATTGTGTTTTTAGAAAAGATGTAGGCTGTGCCTGTCACTGTTCCATGGCTGTAAAGCTTAAGAGCTTATATTGATGGATTCATATTGATTTCAGCTGTAATTGGTTACAGATCTCATAAAGGGTGCTGGGATCATCACTGTCAAGTGATTGGTGTGATGAGAGTTGTAGTGTGCAAGACTCCGTGTGTGTTCAGCCCTTACATAAATGTAATAGTAAGGATGAGGGAGAAAGCAAGAGGAGAGCCAGAGAAAGAGAGGAGGAGGAGGAGAGAAGAAAAAGGGAGGCCCAGATCCTGACCATACGCTGTGCTCCTGGGCAAACCCGTGAACCTTTGTGTCCTGTAACATCTGAGCATTGAATCAGCACCATGATCAGCCTTTAACAGGCTTTGTTTTTCCTCTCTGGTGGATCTTCTACCCGAGAAGGAGCCCTTTGCAAGGAGCTGACCAGGTGTCTAAATAGGCTCCAGCCCCTCTTGATTATTTTCTCTTCATCCTCCTGGTGAGGGAGATAGGTGGTCTGGCAAACAGAGGCCAAGTGAAACGGTTCATGCCCAGAGCAGCTAAGCAAAACTATGCTTTGAGGCCAACTTATTTTTCATAATTTATCTTGTAATGTAAGCCAATGCAGTAGTTTGAGGCAAATTTATTTTAAGCCTTAAAGGGCAAAGGACTTGTATATTTAACCACGGGCTAAGTCTGACTTAAATACACTGAAGTCAGCAATGACGGTTACTACAGTGGCCTCCTACGTCCTGTTTGGCAAAGTCCTTCTGTTCCTGCAGCCCGTCTTTAGACACCCCTCAGTAATGCAACCTTGACAATGCTCTGGAAAGAAGAAATGGAGCTTGGTGGTGAGTGGATAAGTGGTTATTTGTGACAGCTGAACGCTTATCAATGTAGTGAGTGTTGCCATCTCTAACGTGTGTTGGGCACCGAGTTACGTGCTGGGTGGAGAGACACGTACTCAACCCCAGCACTTGTTACTTCTGATTTCTCAAGGTTCCTGCAGGCTGGATTTAACCAGCTTGCTGAGGTTGTGCTCCACAACACAAAGTGTCCTGGAGTGCTGTGGTGCTGCTCTGCTCCTTTGGCCAGGCCTGTTCCTAAAGGCAGCCAGGGGTCACAGCAGGGACAGCCTCCTCTGCAGCAGACCACAAGGATAAAACCTGATGAAGTGGGAGAGGTACACTTGAAATCTTATTTTGCCCAGGGTTAAGCCTTCTTTAATCCTCCTTTAGCCCTTCTGATCCACCTCTTCCAGTTTCATACTGGAAGACAACTTAGCATGAGGGAAGGGGATTCTTCAGCTCTCCCGTTGAAGCTGCCAGGACCAGAAGGAACATTACTCATGTCACAGGAGGCATTCCCTTGTTTTCCAATGGCCTTAAAACTCTATGCATGTTTTACTTTGTGTGTCTTTAATGAAAAATTCAGAAACTGTCCGGTTACACAGAGTTTGTGTCTTGTCTTCTTGGATTCTGATATCTGTAAGACATCCAGCTTGAACTGTAGGTAGCTAAGAGGTTTGCTGGATGTGGCCCTAAATATTTCTTCTGCTCAAAATATGAAGTGTCACCTTGCTATTAATGGAGCATCTTCTCTGATAGAGCCATTACTTTGCTTAGCTGTCTACTACCAGTTCCAGGTGATTTAAGTGAAGTTACATGGACATGCCTGGCAAATACATCCATTTAAAACCAGTCAGTAACTGTGCCAGCACAGTCTCTGGTGGTTTATGAATCTGAAAAGGTAGCTAAGCTAAGAACCTATAGAAAGCAAAAGAAAATATTATAATCAAGAGCCAGTAAAGGGGCTGTATTTTCTACTTTTGTATTAGGGATTCTTTCCTGTAGCTCTTGCAGAAGCAGTGGGACCGACCATCCCCACAAAATCATCCCTTTGAGCATATATTGGGTTTGAGCTGTTACCCAGTGAGAGAGAGCAGGATGTTGTGGATTTGAACTGACTCCGTGTGCAGTGAGAATTCAGTCCTGAGACAGGGGAACACTTTGATTTTTCTTTTCCTCTGCTAGCAGAGGAAAAGTGCTGCTGTAGAAGCAGCACTTAGCAGCTACTTTAAAAAACCGAGAAAAATTGTGAACATCTTCTTTGTCTTTTAAATACAGTATTTAATTTTTAAAAAGTGTCACGAGCCTGGGACTATTGCACACTTCAATAAATTAGCATTCCTTAATAAATGTGCCTTGAGCTGTTGCTTAGACTGTTGCCATTTTGTCCTTGGTGGACATGGATGTCCTTCCACTTCCTGTAAGGAATGGCGTTTTATTTCTTGTTTTGCCAGTTTTCAGGATCCCAAGATCTTTGATTATCTGAACCTTGCAATGTTGAAATACTGTCTCACCTTTACCACTGTAGGGTAAAGGTTGGAAACTTCGCATTTCTCAGAAAAACTGTGCTGGCACCTACCCAACAGTTAGAGAGAAGAGGTTCACAGCATTAGGGATATTAATTGAAGAGTTTGCAACAGTTTTAAGAATGCCTTTCTACTCTGCAGTGAATTACACATCTTTGTTCTGCTCCCTTAATGCTTCTGACTTCTCTGCTTCCTGTTGTACCTATCCATCACAATTAACGAGTTCTTTTATGTTTATCCTTAATTTCAGGCAGGCTGTGGGAAGAACTAAGGTGCTTGGTCTTCCATGTGCAATATGGAATCCCAGCACAGGATTCTTCCTGCTCTTGAATGTCTGTTTGCTGAGCCCTGACAATGAACACTGTTTCCAGCTCTGCACATATCCTAGCAAAAAGTATGGCCTGTTCCATGGTGAAGGAATAAATTTGTTTTATGAGTGTGTTATACAAAACACCACAAGCTAGTAGATTCTGATTTTTATTTGGTGGTAATCTTGATCAATAGCAGCTAAACCATTTACAGAAGAAAAATAAATGGAAAGAAAATTTCACATTTATATTCCAGCTGTGCAAAGGGATCTTGGGTTTTCCCCCATTCTCTCCCCCCCAGAGCTTGTCAGCAGTAGGAATTCACAGTAATAAAAGCCAGACTTATTTCCAATGCAGGTGTTTCTGGAGTGATTGTAATCTTTTTGATTAACTGCATCTGCAAGAGATCTCATCATTACAAGCAGAGGTAGAAGTTATGAAGGAAGGTGCCCCTAAAGTAGTGAGCTGGCAATTAAAATAATATGGTATGCTTTGGCACATGAGATTGGATGGGAATTTTGGAAATACATAAAGGTATGTCTGAAGATGTCATTATGCCACCAAAATCTTTGAAGCCTGCAGCAACATAATGGATTGGCAAAGGCAAAGGAGCCCGATGTGATTAGGTAGTGCTGAAATCCAGCTTTTGGAGATTAAGCTGCGTTGCTAAGATCAGGGGCCCTTATCAAACTCAGTCCCAGCAGATTGCCCTAAGTCATCAGGGAAAAGGCTGCAGAAAAGTGCTGATTTTGTCAAAAAAGCATTTCACTGTTTGTGAAAGTTCCTAGGATGACAGCCTTGGAGGATGGATCTGGTTTCCTCATGCCAAGCAGCAACATCAGGTTTGGGAACATTACAAACGGAGCGGTCTCACTCTGTATCTGGAAAAACAAGATTTAATTGAAATGGAAATTGATTAACAGTTGCTAATCAAGGCCACATTTTCTTCTAGCCTCTCAGTTGGGGCATGTGAAATATTTATGAATGGTTGTCATTCCAAGCTGAAGTTTTAGAGGGAGCAGGGTAAATTTGCACATGTAAAATGCACGTGCTGGCTAGAAGTTTTCATAGCCTTTACAGGCACAGCCTAAGCAGAACTGTCACAACAGGGTGGGACTGGGAAAGGTGGAACAGTCTGATGACAGCACTGTCCCTTCCTGCTCACCCTCGCTGCTGCTGGCAAATCTTTTTCCAGATCTTTCTTGGTTGCCTGGAACTGAGATTTCTTTACCCTGGTGCTCATAATTACACTGAGCCCTCCAGTCATAAGAGGATATCATCCCTTACAGAAACCTTTTGAGGTGAGGAGTTACTTCCATACATGCAGATGGGTGATTATCCAGGATGTGTGTCAGGGCTTGAACCTCTGAGTGCCAGTCCAAATCCCTGTTTTTGAGATAAGCCATCCTGCTTTGTGGTGTAAAATCAGCTGACACCTGGGTGTGTGGCACAAAGAATTAAACCTGAGGCATGGCAGCGCTTTGGCTTTCCCATCATTACTTGCAGAGAGACAAATGAAAGGATTCAGTGTCATGCAGCCATGACCCAAAGTCAAAAGGCTGTCTAAGTTGTTACTGGAGGAGATCCAGTCGTAGGAAGAAAAATTCTTGCCAAATCAGCTAGAGAAAGTTGACTGAAGTGTGTTTGAACAGACAGATTGTTCAGCCATCTATGCAGCTGGCTCAGTAGAGGAAACAGTTATTCCTGGGTAATTGGAAGCAACCATGTGTATATATGTATAAAAAATAATAATATATATTGGACAATCTTTCAAGCTGTCACCGATTCCCCCAGTGAGGAGGCTGAATTCCAGGGGTATTCAGGAAGAACTCAAACCTAGAAATTCAGGGTTGGTACCCTCCCACCCCAGTAATCCCCTACTTTATCACAGGAGTCTGTGGCTCTGGATGGTGCTGTTGTTTGACACACTCCACACAGCTGTCCCTATTCTATCCTGCCTTAAAAACCCATACCAGATTTCCTTTGCCCCATCATATACCATCAAATAGGGAAGGCCTTTTGGTTTAGTGACCCTGGTTGCTAAATCCAGGATGGGATTTCATCAACAGCTGAACATCGATGCAGAACCACGGCGTGTACTTGGTAGCAAAACATTTCAAATTCCCCATTCTGCATTAATTTGCATTTTGGGGCTTGGCAGCAGCACCAGATTTTGTTGGCTTTTTTGGGATAGCACAAGAAGAAATTCCGTTCCTTTTGAAGCATTTACCCTTCCCTGCCAACCTTCTCTGCTGGGCACATAGCGGGGCACTGCTGCTCTGGCCCTGGCTTTTCTAGTGGGGACTGAAGGGTTAAACTGAGCCCCAAGCACTTGTTCTCCCAACATACCCTGCACTCCTCACTCTCCAGGATTTATGGTCATCTAGTCACTTGTTTAAAAGATTATTGGAAAAATATGTAAATGAAAGTTAATAAGTGTAGCAGAGTGGTGTAAAAGCAGACTTATTAGCAACAGGATGCGGGGCTCTGCACATGCTACATTTCTGTTGCTGGAAACACCATCAAAGAGCTTTCCAAGACTTCAAGGCCCAGATGGATTTTACATCTTTATGCACCAGCTCTGAGCCAAAGCTGCATTCACAGGTGAAGCTGACACCACAGCACATGGGGAGGTGTCTGGGTTGTGTGTCTGTCCCTCACCTCAGCTGCAGTTCTGGCTCCTGGGAGAATTGTGTGGGGGGGTCTCCTCAGAAAGGTGGGTTTGGGTAGAGCTTTGTTAACAATAATAACAATAATAATTTTAAAAATTGGTGCAAGAGACAGCTTTGCTTTTACGTTGGCACTTTAATGAGGCTTTGGCCTTAAGGCTGAAAATACACATCTCAACTATTCTTTTTCCAGGCCCATTGGAACTTTTCCCCCTCTAGAAGTTAAACATCTTCTGCCAGCAGCCCATGGGGCAGTGCATTAACCACACTCTTTGCTTCCTTTGCTGGCAAAGAAGCCGCAGACTTAAATAGCAAAACACCAGTGCCACAAACCCCATCTGCTTTCAGCACCCACAGGAATCACGGCAAGGGTTTCTCTGGCAGCTGGTGACAGTGGCCACCTGTCTGGGCAGCAGGACTTGGAACAGAAAGAGCAGAAACCTGTTTTCCTCAGAGTATCTGCTGTCCCTGTTGCAGGCTCTGCTCTCCTGAGGGAGCAATCCTCCAGCTGTGTGTGTGATGGAGAGATCTCACAGACACAATATTCCACACTGGGAACCAGAGACAGGTCTGTGGGTATATTCGAGTTTTCAGGAAGAGGTCCATATGGCAAAATTTGGGAATTATTATTATTTCAGTGTCAAACAGTTAGGTGTGCTTGAACTAGACTCTGCAGAACCCCTCTTAGATTCCAAAACAGAGGCTGTCAGCACACCAGTCTGGATCCTGTAGCCTGGAGGTGTAGCCAGAGGCCCCACTAAATTCCCTGTCTGCACTGGTATTTGTTCTGTGATTCCCCCAACACCACTGATCCCCTTTTGCACGGGCAGCAGAGTGTTTGGGCTGCTGCAGAATTCAGCTCTGCCCTGCTCTCTCTGCTGGGCAGGCGCCCCAGCCCTCAGCAGGCCCCGTGCCCAGATCCACGAGGGCTCCAGGGATCCTGCTGTTCACATTCATCCTCTCGACCAGGAGCCAGGTGGGCATGTTCAAGACACCTTAAATCCGGTCTTTGGAAACCTCAGACCGAGAGAGCCCTTACCAAAATAAGCCCTCAAACAATAACAACAAAACCAGCGTGTGACTAAAAGCTGGAGCGAGGCACTGCCAGGATTTCTCTTGGCAACCCGTCACTCTAGGAATCTGCTTCTTGCCACACTCGTGCAAGGCACATTATTGAACATTTCCTGACTGTTTGCCCAGGATGCTGTAAACGCTGTCCAAAAGCAGGGTCTCGCCTGCTGCTTTGATACATCTGGCTAAATTGCATTAAGCAGCACGCCGGGGGCTGGTGGAGTCCCCACAGGACGTGCTCCTTCTGTCAGGCCCTCCGAAGAGCCCGGGTGATGAATGACAGTGCTAACATTAAACAGCCTGCCTGTGATGTTTTTCAAGTGTCCCTCCCCAGCAGCTCGCCTGCTGCCCTGTCTTCCAGGAGATAACCCAGCACAAGAGAACATTACCTCATTAAACAAGCCGGCTCTAATTAAGAACAGGCAGGGCATCGCCCTCCCCTGCCTTAGCCTGAAGGGTCCACTCTGCCATTTGAATTCCTCTCTGGAAGATTAATATCCATACACGTTGTGAAGAGTGACGTTCTTAGAAGCAGTCAGTTCAGAGCAAATATTAGATGTGATGAAAGTGAGCATCAACAGCAGAAATTGCAAGCAGGGGGGCTTCAGATGTTATGTGGATGTGTGTGCACGTGTGTGTGAGGGATCCCTCCATCCCCAGCTTGGAAGAAATGGAGAGATGTGATTTTGTGCAAATCCCATATTAATACCACCCAGACATATTGCTCAGGCCCAGGTTCTCTATCACTGCCTGTATTATTTATTATATAAATATAGTATAAACACGTAGCACGTATTTATTTATACCCAAACAAACAAACAATTAATTAAATATGTATATATTTTCACAGGACACTCACAGCAGAACCTTCTACAAACATCCTGCCACATCAGCTCCTCTGTTCCTCCCATTGCTCTGAGTTTCAGGGTAAAGAAAGGCCAGGTAAGAGATGCATTTGGCTGGCCCCTGAATGGATGGAAAGGAAAAGGGGAAAATGAATCATATCCACGAACTCAGAGCTCACTTTTCATGGCACTAAGGTTTTTCTTCCCTGATGGCTCTCTGGTTTATTTTAAGCCAAAGGCTTTAAGTTCACAAATGACTTAATTTGGAATAATTTGAAGCAAGCCAGTAGCCTTATTTAAGTCACTTACTACTTAGCTTGGCTTTTATTCCTACAGAACATTTGACACAGAGCACTGCCATGATTTATGCAGAATTCCCATTGCAGGAGTGGCCTGACAAATTGGAAGTACTTCAGAATTTTACTGTGACTATCTGACTGGCAAATCCAATCCTTGTTTGGATTGTGTGTTCAGTTCATGTTGAAGTGGTCAGTGGCAGAGATTGAATACCTGTGGACTAACACTTCTTTCAAGTCCAGAAGCATCATGTTTTAAGAATAGCCTTTTCTAAGAATATTTCCTGACCTTAAACAGGTGCAATCTGTTTGATTGACAGTTTCACAGTTACTCGAATTACAATTATCTGAAGTTACTATGATTTGTGTACTTAACTTTTTTTCTTTTCTTTAATTGATAAGATGATCCTTGAAGTCACAAAAAGGTGGCTTAGCAGCCACTGTACTGGAAAACCATCACAAAAGGTACATTTTTACTTGTCAAACATCATGTAAAAAGTCAAATGCAGCTGCCTCTGGGTGGAAAAGCTCAATAGGGTTGTTTGGAGGAGCATGGCAGGGAGAAAAAGTGCTTAGATATCTATAATAAATTTTGAACTTAAACCCTTTGGTTTAAATTAAACCAGAGAGGCACCAGGGAAGAAAAATGGTGACTTAACTAGACCTAGTCTGTGACCTGAAGGCATGGCTGTCTGAAATGCAAGTGACATTAAGCATAAGTTTTAGGTCACGGTGCCACCTGCACTTTGGCAGTATTTAGTGAAGATTGCTGTACAAAAACCAAGTACTTGGTCAAGGTGGGGACACATTGCAGCTTAATTAGCTGGTGTCCTGGACAAAACAGCCAGAACCACTCAGTATGATCTGTAATGTCATCACACATTTAGTGCAAACAAGTACCCTGGAAGAAGGATTCTCATCCTCTGTGCCTGTCTCTCCCCCAGGAAACGTTTGGCTCAGAACCTAAGCAAGGGGATTGTGATTTAAAACTGAAACATCAGACTTAATGCTCACCTTAATGTGCATGTGGGAACAGGGGAATGGATTTCAGGAGGAAGAGCCAGTTTGGATCCTTGCCCCAATCTTAGTCCCCAATCTTATCCCGGCTCGAGAATGATCAAGTGCAATTAAAAAAAAAAAAGGTTTCTTATTTCTGTGTGCTCCAATATCTATTTCCTGCCAGTGTTCAAAGTGAGACTGTCAGGTACTCCAAGAACATCTGTTTTCTAGCAAGACCCAAAGTATCAGGAAGATATTATCCTGATATCTTTTTATCAAGAGATCATCAGTCCAGCTATGGAAACTCATTTGGAGAGGACAGGCAGCTGTAGCAAAGCTGGCAGATCCTGGAGGTGCTTCAGTCAGGAGTTACAGCAAAATCTCACTGGGTTCTTGAACCTTACAGTTCCACATGGACTCCCACCCTTCCATTTATGGGGTATTCAGACTTGCAGTCAAGTTCTTTGAATTCATAAAGCATTCTTGTTGTTATGAGTATGATCTGGAACTCTTCATGATGCTTTAAAGTGTAACAGGTTTAAAAAACAAAACAAACCCAGGCAATAAATGACTTTTTCAGTTCGCTTTTTGAATAATCTGCAATAGTCATAAAATCAAAGAGGAAATAATAAAATCCAATATTCACACATGTTATTAACAAAGTGGAAATGGCTTTTAAAAACTCTCTACCTCTGCCTGTGCTGTATCCTTGGGAGTTCCTTAAGGGCTCCCTTAAGGGATGTAAGTGGCAAAAGTTGTGGTAGACTGGAGCAGACTTCTCTTCTTCACTGGCAAGGCCCTCACCTCCATCCTAAAAGTGACTGGTTCCATATTCTCACCCTTTCACACAAGAAGATCACTGTAAATTAAACTGACAGAAGGAGATAATTGCAAATTAAACTGCTTGCTGCTGTGGAATTTGCTAAAGGAGAGGGCAGAATTTGCTGATCTCAGAGTGTTTGAGCAGATCAGTTTATTTGGCACTACAAATATCACAGGTTACCTGCCTGTCCCTTGGAAATATGTACATCTAGTTTGCAAATTCACCTTTAGTTAATGGTAAGCTGTTGCTCTTCTCTTCCATTCTGTAGCCATAATAATCATTATTATGAGGCCATGATATGCCAATTCCTAAAACATCCTTTCTCCATTGTAAAAACTGTGTCACCTTCCACCATTTTACTGTCTTGCATTCTAAAATTCAATGAAAACTTTTGATCAAGGTGTTGTTCTTCTTTGCTTCATCATCTCCTCTAGTGGATGAAATATTTTTTCCTGATAAGGGAACACAGTGCTAAAGGACATCCCTCCAATGTGCCATTTTTCCAGGCTGATGGCTAACACGGTATTCTAGCAGGTCCTTTTTGTGCACAAGGAGGTGTGATGAGATGTAGAAGGATGAAACACAGCAAATGTTGCCTGACAAATGCTGACAAATGTTTCCTGGGAGCAGGACAAGGAGGATGCTCCATCCTACAGGGAGGAGTCTGGCCAGTCATAGCAGCTCATGTCATTTAGCCCTGTCCTGACAAAAGCAGATGTTGGGCACCCCTAACTTTCCAATACACCAGGAGACAGTGTTTTCACAGCTCTCCTTGCTTCACTCATCAGGGTAATTGATTTCAGCTGAAATCAGCTCTCCTCCCTCAGAGCTGCCTCTTGACAGACCAAGCACCTGCACTAACTAACCAAGGCCTTTTTTTTTTTTTAAAGCTTCTGTTAATAGATTAAGCTGCTAAGCAAGTTCCAAACTTTTAGAAATTCTGTACTAGCAAGGCTTCCAGAAGTTCTGTTTCTCCAAACGAGAGAAGTCCCACTGAGCCCCTGGCACCTTGGAGTGGTGCTGTGCACTTGATGGGCTCACAAACAGCCTTGGGCTGCAAAGCTGCATGAAGATGTTTGTCACTGCACCTCATGGGCAGTCTCCTGTAATCCATGTTCCCTTAATGCAGAAGATGCTCCATCCCACCTAAGAAGCTGGTTTGAATGTAGTCATGTTCTTGTGTCAACTTCTTTGAGGCCTTTAAGCAACGTAAGGCTTGCAAACAGAATTGAGCGGAGAATGTTTATCTCACTGGTGAAAAATTGTGAATCTCAAGCTTTTCCCCTGCTGGGAGTCATTACAAAACCAGAAACAGCTCACAATAGCCTGAACTTATTCCCCTGGGATGTGGTAAAGCCCATCTTCCATCCCGGCCAGGCCTCACTCAGGATATTCTGAGTTGTCTTGGTATTAAGTAACAGATGCATTTCTGAAGACTTTTAACAAAGACGTTTTCCAGCAGAAGACGTGTCAAAATGGTCCTAACCAGACCTTACAATAGAGCCAACCAGTCACACATTTGGGGAGGTTCGATGGTCAATTCCAACTTCCAGCTCTGCTGCAGGAAGAATTTCACACAGCTGGGGTTGGTTAAATGAGAAACTCGAGATGACACCATTGCAGGCCCAAACATTAGCCTGGCTAATGGTAACAGATCTCTCTCCTCTCAGCACCAAAGGTAAAACTCAAAGCAGTCTTGGCTGTGTCTTGCACATTTGCAGATCCAGGATGTGTCAGGCTGCACTGCACAAATCCCTGAGCACAGCCTTTATTTGTGACCTTTATTTGCATAATTAAACAGGGCACCTCTCGACCTCAGTTTCTCACTGGTGTTTAGACACCCTGTTTAAACACCAACCTTTCAATTCCCACAATCCCCTTCCAAAGGGGAAAATACTCTAATTCCTCACAAGCCCTCCAGGACATCAACACAGCACTAATGTTCAGATAGAAAAAGTCACTTGCCTAAGAAAGCTTTTCCAGAGAATGAACTAGTTCCTGACTGCAGAATGAGAGTTTAGCCATATAAACTCACTTTGGGGTCTGTAGTACAGGATATGAACATGAATGAAACATTAAAAATATGAGTCAAGAATAAAAGCTCTCCCTAAATCTCCCTTATTGTATAAGCTGCTATGAATTAAAGCCCTTTCAGCCTAATTTTTAGTCATCGACATAATTATTTAGGAACATTTTCCAGACCAGTGTATTTTAGAAGTATTTTAACAACCTGCAAACCAGGAAACTGTAAATCAGAGAAATGAACTGAAATCAGCAATCACAAGGCAGGAGGCCCCTGGCTGAGGCTGTGACAGTGAATAGTGGCAGCCCTGCTCCCTTGCTTGCCAACACTGGGAATGGCTGCTGGGGACAGGCTTGAGCTAAAATCCACCACAGCCTGGGACCTGACAAGGCTGAGAGAGTTTGACTGCAGTACCCTGAGCCAGAACACACTCAAATCCCATTCTTGCTGTAAAAGATGGGGCCTTGCAACACTCTGGGTTTGCATTCTCTCCTTTTTCCTCTCCCAGCAGGATGAACCTAGAACCAAAAGTCCTTTGCAAGCGTCATCTTCCTTTCTCCAGAATGAACCAGTTCTGCTTCACTTGCATACACCAAATTGAGGCAACAGGTTTATAAACCATATTTGCAGGGCAAAACGTAAGTGTTAGTGCCAAAAAAATACAGCTGTGTGTTTTCTAGAGGTGCACTCCATCATCTGGGTCAGCCTCACCTCAAGGCAGAATTCTGATCTCTACTCCATGTTGTAGTTTTGCTGTAAAGTTTTTTTTTTTTGTGGTCAAGTGTGCAAATTTATTCAAAAGCATTGAATACTGAGGGGTTCTTATTCAGCTTTTGCAAATATGGTTGAGTGGCAGCCCTTGGGTTCAGTGGTCAGCAACCTGGAAGGCAGATAGTCTTTTGACAAAGGATTCATGTGCCAGAAACCAAAATCACACCTGGCATGGCAGAAAAGTGAGCCAGTGAAGTCCCTGCTCTGTTCTGTTCTGTCTGGGAGCAAAGCAATTCAGTTTTTAGAAAAATATCTATAAAAATGTGGCACAACGAAAAAAAAAAACAAGTTAAGCAAAAATAAACAACAGCAAAAGAGAAAATCACTGTATTTTATTTCTTTCCTAGCTAGTACTTATTGAAGATGTCAAAAGAGGACTGACACTGCTCCCCTTGCCCCCCAAAAATAATTTAAGACTTGCAGAACCACTTATGTAGCCAGATACCTGGAGCTGCATCAGTGCTTACACTTGTCCATAACCCCAGCCAAGGAGGGCAGAAAAGGTCAGTTCCAGGAGCTCCTCTCTTGGAAAAGGACTGAGATGGCAGAAAAGGCTGAGAGGAAGACAAATCGATTGTGGGTTTTACTCTTTTCTGAACAACAATATTTCTTGTATGAGTCTGAGAAGAGCCTTTCTATTGTTTCTGAGAGGCTTTTTCCCCACTCCTCATTATTCCTCCAGAGTTCTCCCTAGGCTTTGCAAGTTTCTGTTGTAGCACAGAGTAGCTCAGTGTTCTCTAAATCTAAGTGGTGACTTTCCTTGCTGAACTTCCTTCCATAAGGAAAATGCATTGGGGTTACCAGGAGGGCTGGCAGCAATTTCCTAAACAGCCTTTTCGAAGTTTTGGTTTTTTTTTTAATAAATTAAAGATAATAGCAAACTACACACACAGAGATAGTCAGTACTCCCATCTCCTTGCACAGAAATGCTGGCAGCTGCTGCAAGGAGCTGAAAAAATCATCATTATACTCCAGGCAGCTTGAAACCAAATAATATGCACTCACAAAAGGTTTTCATTTTGGAGCTATTGTGCCTGGCCTGTTTGGGAGGAGGGGAGAAAGAGGCCTATTGTCTCTTAAAAAGCAAAACAGTGGCCTGGTTTGGGTTCTGCAGGAATGGAGAGATCTGTGTGCTATTACAGTCAAGACATCCTCTCTGCAGATCTCGCTCCCTGCTCCACCGAGTTTGCGACTGGTTTGCCAAATCCCCACAGGGCAAGAGGCCTTGCACTCCAGCTGCTGGAGGAGGAATATCCCCCACTGCTCAGCGTGATAGGAGAGTAATAAAAACATCATTTCTAATAGGAAAATGATGCTTGCAGAAGCAAATGGAGGCTGGCTGGCTTAACAAAGAGAGGGCTTGGGGAAGGACAAAGCCATCCTTAGCAAGCTTGGGGATGAAAACTTGAAAAGAGCAAGAAGTGTCTCAGAATCCCTCAAATCTAGGCAGATAGTGAGCCTTTATAGGCATTTGTAATTGCTGTCTGAAGTCCTGTTAAAATTTTAATAGACACTACAATTCTTCATGAAAGTGTTGTTTAGGAACTTTCTAGAAGAAAAAACATTTCTCCCTTCAAGCAATTACTGCAACTTTTGTCAGCCTCCCTTTTGTTCCTGACTACTCTTCCAAAAAACACAACTTTTAAAGAAAACTACTGGTTGTAGGCACAAAGCATCCACAGAATTTCAGTTCTGTCTTTGTCAAGGACTTAACATTGATCACAACTGTGAACACAGACCTGTTAAGTGACACTTTTATAAATCAATTTTTCATTGTACAGCCTTGCTCGGGCACCCTTAGAAATATATAGGAGAGATTGCACCAACAC
This sequence comes from Nicator chloris, assembly GCA_013400495.1. Classification (NCBI taxonomy): domain Eukaryota; kingdom Metazoa; phylum Chordata; class Aves; order Passeriformes; family Pycnonotidae; genus Nicator; species Nicator chloris. Next base: position 382,088 of record WAAE01003756.1, on the reverse strand, counting down.
TAAAAACTCAATAATTATTTCATCATGGCCTATCTTACCCAAGCCTGTTCATAGAAGCTCTCATCGTGTTCCAGAGAAATGGCTTTGTAAGGGAAAAAATTCCCTGAGAAGGGAGAAAACGTGGATTTGTTGCATGGGCTCAGAACAAAAGCTTGAGGTGCCAATTCTAAAGCGCTCTCTCTCTCCGGCTGCCTCCTGCTCTGGGGCCGGTCTCCAGGAGTTGTTCAACATCCATGTGTCTCCCCAGTTAGTCCTTGGAATAACAACATAACTCAGTGGGCTTCTCCACCCTTATCTGTCCAGGAAGTCCCTTTTTGCAGGGAATTGCTCTTGGCAGGGAAAGTGTCAGAGCAGTTCAGCCGGCGAGGTCATTGTGAGTTACCCCGGGCTCTGCTGGGAGCCCAGGCTGCCTCTTTGGAGGAGAGCAAGGAATTGCTCCCTTTCTATTGTTTTTGTGCAAATAGGTCAGGTAATCATTCTGCTTCGTATCTTGATGGAAAGGGAGGAAGTGTTCAAGGGGTCCTGCCCAATTTTTTAGGTGAAATACACAATGGAAAATCCTTGTTCTGGAGCTTTTCCTCGGCATAAGGAACTCAGAGGGCTGTATTTTTAAAGTGTTTTGGACATTTTGAGGGCACTGTCCTCTTGCAGTAAGTGCTGCTTTCCCAAAACTCAGCAACTAAGAGGTGCCACCAACTATAAACAGAAGGGATTCAAGCTAGTGTGTTAGCAACTCTGCTTACATGAATTTAGTCTTAAAAACATTTTTAGCGTTTAAAAAAATTACTGCCTTTTCCCCACTTAAATAATCTCAGCAATACATAGATATTGATCAAATAATTAAGGAACAAAGACTTTAATCCCTTGCATTTGTGTTCAGCTGTTTTTAATGAAGAACCTTAAGTGTAACATCAGAACAATTTGGACTCCTGGGATGTGTAAGCACATGGTGTCTCTTTCCAAACAACGTTCACAGAAGTTGTCCTCATTTGAAGCACCAGGACAGCAAAAAACATAATAAACCTATAAAGAAAAGGAAATAAACTGGAGGATTTCATATGTTTCTCATTGGTCAAAACATGATCATACCAAGAAAATGGACAGGTTGAAAACTAATGTTTTGAACTTCTCAATGCCAGGATTAAACTGTCTCTGAAACTGTAGGAATTTGTCCTGTGAATAAGAAACAGCTACTTCAGCAATGAACAGTAAAGGATCTATTATGATACTGAAATGGACTGGTCTGCTTGCATTCAGCTGAGCACAATGGTATGGGCATGCACTGGTTGTTCATTGTAATGGTGTTTCTAAACCCAGATTAATGGATAAAGTGTTCTGAAACATCCCCTCTCTTCCTTGTGGGATACTCATGCAGACCTGTGCCTTTTCCACTAAGGGAGAGTAAAGGAATCTTGGTGTATTTCTGGCATCCAAGGAGAATGATGTGAAAATATATTTGGATCAAGGTTGTCACTTTCTTGCTCTGGACTATTTGATGTTCAAACGTTTTGTGAACCTCGGGTTGCATTTCAGACCATATCCAGGTTGGCTTTCACAAACACCCGGCATCAAAATCCTTAAAGATCAATTGCATATCTGTGATGTTCTGGAAGGCGCTTCTGTGACTGCAAGAACAATGTTGGTAGGAGAGATGGGGCTAGAAGTGTTTCTTAAGTCAGATATTTTGTAGGATAAAGGACAAATAAAGCTCAGTTAAACACTGGGAAAAACCTTCAAACAAACAAATCCCCAGTAAGTCAGGTCTGTGGGTAGAGGGAGAGGACAAGGATTTGGAAGCATGGAACTTCTGAACTGATGTGGCCAGAAAGCCTCCAAATTATATGAAATGAGTAAGTCTCCCACATTGCCTTGACTGTTTGAAAAATTAGTATCTCCAACTTATTTTTGTAATACAGGAAAGAAGTGTTAGGACAGAGGACTGGACCTCCAGAGCATCCTGTCATTGCAAAAAGCCAGAGTACAAAATTCTCTTCAGAAATACACTGAGTTGAACAGAATCAAAGGCATGAAATGGGTAGTTTTTGTCATGAGGAACAAGATTCAGAAGTTCTTGGTTTTGAAGTTATCAGTGAATGTCTCTCCTTTTTTTTTTTCCCTCCAGAATAGATGGATAACACACAAATTGTTTCACTCATAATGATTTGTATGAACTTGCATTAGAAATAATTGCCTTCTGATGAAATTAAAGCTGCATCCTATGTGGAATTTGCAAGAATTCTAGGTGATCTAATGTTGTCAGATACTAGAGATGAGTTAGTTCTGCAATATCTAACAGTTGTGAAGAGCAGTAAAACATTTGTAAGATTAAATGGAGCTGATGTCAGTCAGTCTGACACTTTTATTTATTCAAAGGACAAGGTTATATCCAAAGAGTCTTGAGACTGTTGCTCAGTGTATGGCCTCAAAGAGGCAAACAACACAACAAAATTCATGAGCCCATCAGACAAGACAAAATAATTGACATGCCCAGAAACCCCAGAAGCTGCTGATCTTAGCTGAGGTCAGGTTTGAGGTTTTAAAAACCTGTTGATAGTGTATGAGAGATTTTTTTTTTTTTAGAAACACAGAGAGGGAACTTTGTGTATAGAGGCTGAGAGGGCTGTTGCAGAGACAATTGTTTGTCTCAGAAGGAGAAGGCACCTTGTGCTGAGAATTACAATACAGGTGGAGGATGAGTTAAATGACATGTCAGATAATAAAACACAACAGAGATGACAGGGAAGAAGAGAGGTATTAATAATGTGAATGCACTTTACAAGAATATCCATGTGTGGAGAAATGAGTGAGCAGGGCTAAGGATGAAAGTGGAAATTGCAGTGTGACTTTAAAGAAACAGAGCAAACACTGTGATCTCCTCAGTAGTGAGGTGGAAAAAAGAGATACTGGCTGTAATCCATACAGCTCAGCTGTTTTGTAGAAATACCACATTTTGAGGAGCTTTGAGAGACAATTACAATTCTCAGGACCAATAAAGCACCAGGGGCTGATAGTGTTCCTGCTGCATTATTGGAAACAGGAGGGCCTACACAGACTCAAAGGCTTTTGAAACTGATTTGGTTTGGAAGCTTGAATAAATCCTGAGTGAGTATGCCCAATTCTCTAGAAGGGAGAAACAAGAATGGAAGAAATGTTGCAGTATTTTCCCTTCTTTGTACAGCCTAATATGTCCAAACTGCTTTATAAAAATCCCTATTTTTGTTCATGGAGAGGAGAGACTTCATCCATTAAGAGCTCAGGAGAGGACAGGAATGTGATCAGGGTATATATATATATTTATCTGTGTGCATGTTTGCTCTCTAGCTTTTAGGGAGGTCTAAGAAATCTTGTGTATTTGTCACAAATCGACTTCCAGCAGAAAAGGGGTCTGGCACAGCTTGAAGAAAGGAATTAAAAAGGTGCAAAAATGAACTGGTTGTAATGGCAAACATTGCACATTCTGCTCTGTTTGACCTCAGTGAAGGGAGATGCTTAAGTATCATTCCTGTAACTTTTAATATGACTGGGTGGGATTAATGCACTCCTTGTGAAATTCTCAGAATGGTGTGAATTTGAATGGTTTACCCTTCCTTTTTGACCACTGTGGTGAGTTAACTGCCATGAGAGAGAAGAAATACAGCTCAGAAGAGAGTTGTAGACCAGAAGGTACTCCAAATAAAAAAAAACCAAACAGTGCTTAAATTTGAAGGAAATAAAGCCCATTTGTTAGCTAAAGATCATCTTAGGAATGCTTTTCTGGGAGTCAATGAATACTCTAGGCTGTGTTGATGTTAAAGGGTTTGAACACCTCAGAGGAAACCAAGGCTTGTTAACAGTGATAATGATGTTACTTTTTCTCCAGGTAACATTTAGGTCCAAAAGAGTGAGGGAGACCAAGCTGCAGAGCTTCAAGTTGTTGGATCTCCACTTAGATGGAAGAATGGTCACCCAATAACTTGAACAAAGCCCTGGGATGTGTTTTTGGAGAATGTAGGGGAAAATGTGTGGAGAAGATTTAATAAAGATGAGCTTGAAGTCTGTAAAGAAGCTAATACAGCAGAGGTAATGAAATCCCTGGCCAGTGTGTTGGCAGAGCCAGCATGCAGGATGATGGAAGACAGAACAGCCAAACATTTCTTGAAAGGCTGTTCTCATGGTATTTGACCTGGGTGCTGATCAAAGAGCCAGCATGACTGAGCATGACCAAGGGCCCTTAATGTAAATTAGTGAGAATGGAGACAAAAAAATGCCCTCATGGAAAAATAAAATGCCCCTGACAATCTTAGCAAACTAGGGAAAGAGCCAGGGAATTTTTGGGCCTGTAGAGCTAGTAAATAAGTAACTAGAACAGCATTAAAAGCTGGATGTCATAACAGGGTTTCTATAATGGCAGATATGATGCAGTTAAAGTGCAATGGGGTTTCTGCATGGAGTAGGTCAGAAGGTAGACCTGACCCAAAGATTATACCTCAGTGGAGATGAGAAAATGAGGGCAAATCTGCTTGGGAAGATTTAAAAGAGTTAAAACTATTGAACTGTGAAAGGAAGCAATTTGGCTGGAAGTGTGGTTGGTGATTATTAAAGGGTTCTGATGGCTGCAGCTTTGGTTTTCATGTGAATTCTTACATAAAAAATTGTCTCAGCTGGAGATAAGGAGCTGTAAATGCACCACACTGGGGTAATTCTGACATGACTCTTTGACCTTAATCTGTTTCTTCACTTGCATTTGTATTCTAACCTTCTCAGCTGCTAGCACAATATTTTTATGACTTGGACTTACTCTTTATGCAGTTCACTTGTAGGAGCACTTCTGTCCTTAGCTAGCCTGAAAATTGCAGGGATTCTGGGATATGAGCCAAAGCTCTCTGAAGCTCCTGGAAACCCTTGTGGATGAGGCTCTGTCATATGGCTGTTTGTCAGGTCTGAAGGTATTCATGATCCTCTGCCACATTCAAACTCTAGATGCTGACCTATATTGCTAGAACTGACCCCTTTATGTTTTCAGTTTCTCAAACCTTTTTATTCTGCACTGATGTGCAATCAAATCAACATTAAGTGACTCTTTGGTGTCCTGTGGATATGTGTGACTACATCTTGGGGGAGATAATGGAGACATTTTCCAACTCCAGAAATGCTTTGGGTTAAATTCCTTGATGCCCTGTGATTGTGTAGGCAAGTCTTCCTTTCCAGTACCCTTGCCTGGCAAAAAACCCCCACCCCTCTTATCTTATCACGTGTATTTATGTATTTATCACACATGTATGCATTATGTACACATACAAACACTTTCATACCTATGCACCTGCACAAAAAGCTCACTGCTTTGGGATTCCCCTCTCAGCTCACCCTGGCTCTTTGCTCAAGCTCTGGCACAGCCCCTCTTGCAGTGGCTTTTCAAGTCAGAACTTTTCTCCACATCCCACTTCCTCTTGATGGATCCAAAGGACAAGCTGTTCTCCCTCCAGTGGCTTTTGTTCCCATGACTCTTTCTCAGACTTTTGCATTAGCCATCAGTATCCTGTTGCCCCTGATAGCTCATTGAACTTGGTCTTGAGTCAATGGTCTTGTTTGGAGCTGATTAGAAAAGGTTTCCTTTCCTTTATCAAAGCTAAACAAAAACAAGGAAATCAAATTAAATACAAAACTATGCTTGAATAACTGCAGGGCTGTGACATGAGGCAGGAAACTCAAAGATAAGGCTGATGATCTGCCCAGAAGTGCTGCAGGAACGAAGGCCAGAATGTCAGCCACCATCCAGCATTTTTGTGGGGTTCCAGCAGTTGTCTGTCAGAGCAGTGACTGCCTGGAGTAAGAAAATAGCATCTCTGGGCTGGGCTGGCAGGGAGGGGATGGGTTTTGTCCCCCTGTGCTGTTCCCCACCCCTCTCTGCAGGCTGAGAGCTGATGCCTCAGTGCAGTGAGTGCAGAGTGTGCTCTGGGAGCAAAGGTGCAGGAATCACAGACAGGAGGTCTAAAAGGGCCTCTGATCACTGTCCTCATATTCTCCATCCCTCACTAATTGATGAGATAATTTCTCTTGAGCATTTCAGGACACTTCTATGGTAAGAAACATTGCTGAATTGGGCATCCTTTGCTGATGTTGTTCAACAGCTTTATTGCTCATCCTTCTCTGAGATTTCTTTTCATAGCCTTATACAGGGACAAAGGGCAAATATCTATTTATTCTATCCTTCCCTCAATTCCCTTGGTGAGAACTGAAAACTGTGTCTGCACCTGGTGCTAAAGGAGCTGGATTATTGCTCTGCTGGAGAGCATCATGTTAGTAACTCAAGTCTATCTACTGTAGTGACTTCAGCTAGAAATCAGAGCTATGAAGTGTCCACTCATCCTGCTCCTTGTGGAGACTGTTCACACTTCCCCTCCATGCTGGTGCCAGATAAAATGATAGAGAAAGGACTGGGTGTGATGGCTTTAAATATATTGAGCTGTCCCATAGTTTCACTTGCTACAATTTCTGTCCCAAGGAGGAGTTATGATGCTCACCAGCAGACTGAGAGCCAAGTTCAAAGCTGAGGAAGGCCCAGAGAAAGCTCCTCACTCTGCTAGCAAGTACTTGGGCATAGAAACACTGGGGAAGGCAGGGGGAGTGAGATATGCAGGGTAAGAACTGCAGGTCCTTTGGCTTCCATCTGTTTTCTAGGATGTGGTAAATCTTCATTTTTAAAACATGAGTCTCTCCATCATCCTTTACTTTATGTGAGCTCGTTTCAATTGCACTGACTAAATATTTCTTTGGCTATTTGTTTTTAAATAATGTATTTCAAATTCTCTCAAGAAACAGAATATTCGATCGAAGTTCAAGGGAGTGCCCTCTGTTGGAGCACTGCTGACAGACAGCTTGTAAGGACAAAAAAGCCACAGCTCTGGTAATAAAGAGAAAAGGAGCTCAAAACATGAACTAACTTCCTCACTTGCTGTAATTTAGTGTGGTTAGTTTCTTTCATATTAATTGATCACTGGTACCTTCCAGTCATTTTTGTCAGGAGGCAGCAATTGTGCCTGGAAAATCTTTTTCCCAATTAACCATTTTGCCAAAATACCTGAGGGGGACTATGGACAGTTTCAAACCTCATATAAATGATATATAATGATTTAAAACGTGTAATGTCACAGGACTGCTGGACTGCTGGCTGGTCGGAATACACTGGGGTAAGTTTGGTGAATAAATATCCCCATCCAGCAAAGTTCAGCACCTTGGAAGTGGTCACAGGACTCAAAACTTCTGCAGAGTGTCAGGGCTCAGCCCTGCAAGTGCTGACAGTGCCCAAAGACAGCCCTGGGTGGAGCTCTGACACCTCCCTGTGCAAAGCAGGTGTTGGCAGGAGCTGGAGGTCCTTTGCCCCTGTGATCTGTGGCTGTTATCAGGTGAAGCCCCTGCCAGAAGGGTGGGGAGTATAAAACAACACATACCAGTGACCCTGAAATTATAAAGATGCCTAAAGCTCGGGCCCACCTGGAAGATGATGCTAGGAGGGAAACAGAGATGACTGATGGCGTTCTCCCTTTTTAGTGTCCTGATTGCTGTTGTCACTCCAAACGCCAGCCCTTCACAGCCTTATCCTGCTCCATCTCAGCATCAGTTTAACAGCGTGGATGGCTTCCTTCGCCTGTGGCCATTTAGGGCTCATCCACCTGGAAAGACCTGCCACAAGGCCTGTGGGAACCCACCTGGGCAGGAAGGAATACCAGACACTTTGCCTTAATGATTGACAGAGTCCCTGGGATCACAGCCACACAGGCCGACATCCTGTGTGCTTTTCTCTCCCACCCTCGGCCGGGATACATCCTCTGTGTTTGCATTTGCTGTTTTCTGCCTTCACTGGAGCAGGGGAGAGAGTTGTTAAACCCCTGTTTTGATTCACTCTTCTCCCTCTGCAAACCACTGTCTTGTCCTTCACGGTGTTTGTTCACCAAAGATCTTCTGAAGCTGGAGGACAGGTGTGTTTTTCAGAAGATAAGGACACTTGTTTTTCTTTGCTTAGCTGTTTTCCCTGACTCCAATGCTGGAAGAGAGGTCCCTGACCTCTCTCCCTGATCTCTCTCTCCCTAGTGCTTCTTCTCTCAAGATCAGATTTTCTTAGCATGACTTGAAATCTCCTTGTTACCTGTTTTTTGAGTTTTTATTCACTTTTTATTCACACAGTGTAAAGAAGGGACCAACCATGCAAAGAGGGGGCCAGCAGCAGAACTACCCAGTGGAGAAGTGGAGATGACTGGCCCAAGCAAAAATTGTTCTCCTTCCTCTGGCACAGGAAAAAAAGAAAAAGGGAATGACATGGGAAGTATCTCAAAGCAAAACCAGTGAGAATTTATGAATTAGACTCTCCAGAACACTCTCGCTGTGAGTTGGTGACCAAAAAAAGCTCTTTATTAAACAGCAGTGTCATGTGACAAGTGCAGAGCCTGAGACAGCTCCCCATTTGGTTTTGGTTATTTAATACAAGTTAGATTAACAGAAAGCCCTTCAATGGAAGGCCTTAAGGAAGAACATATTGTTGATCTGGAAAAGCTGATAAACAACTGGCAGCCGTGCATGGTATTTTCATGCTAAACCAAGATAAAAAGGTTCCCTCCCCATTCTCCCCCATGCCCCCTTGCTTCTTTTTGGGATAATGTGAACACATGTTTTTGTCCCCATGAAAGGGACATCATTTTGATCAAGGTTTTGGCGTGCCCAGCGAGCACAAAGCAATTTTTGCTTCGCAAATAACAAAAATCATCTTTTTAAGACTGGCAGCCTCCCACCCTTGCATGGAACAAAGCACCTCACAGCTCTGACTGTGGCACATGGGCCAGTGAGCCACAGGGAGTCTGCATAGCACTGCTGGAACCTGATGGTCTCCTCAAAATGAGTTTTGTAACCAAAGCAATGGCTCTCTTCCTCCACAGTCACCTCCAGGGAGCTCCCATGCTTTACACCAAATAATAATTAGCCTGCCACAGCCTGTGGGACACTTGAAAATGTCTGTACCAGCACCTAAAGCATCATCACCGACTTTCCTTTATTTCCAGCTAAAATAAACATATATGAAGTAAATATTCACTGTCAAGTTCTAAATGCGAATTACTGCTGTGTGCTCTTTGTCAGGCCTTGTTCTGGGACATGTTGCTTATGATCTGCCCGGGTGTTTGTTACATTTTCCCCTGTAAGAGTGTTTGGATATTTCATCAATCATGCATGCAAGTTCCTTTGTCGTCTTTTGAAGGAGTGATGTGGTTTCATTTATAAAAACCATGCTGGGAACATGTTTCCTTTTAAAAAGTGAAACCTCTTCTTAGCAGTGCTTCATCTGGAAGCGGCAGGGACAGAAAACAACTTTAGCTGGTCTTGGGCATGATTTCTCTGCTCCAGGAGGTTTTTCAGTTCTCCGTGCAAGCAGCCAAGGCAGCCTTCTTGAAGGGCTTGTGGTGGTTATTAGGTCACTCTACGTGGATGCCACACACTGTAAGCAGTTCTGACAAAACCCAGCTCTAAACACATGCCTGGACATTTTCCACTGTGCAGAGACGGAAAGAAGGGTTTCAGTGGTCTAGAACATTCTCAAAGATACACAAGGCAGCTTTAAGGAAGATGTGAAGGAATTCTGGTGTTAGTGGATCATCCCCACACAGTCTCTGAGTGTCTGCCCTTAGGCATTGAGGGGACAGTTTTTTTTCTGCTTTTATCCTCAGGCAATTTAATTTCTTCAGTGAAAGGGTGGTGAGGCATTGGAACGGGCTTTCCTGGGAAGTGATGGAGTCATCATCCCTGGAAGTGTTCAAGAAACACCTGTTGCCTCTTTGGTGAGTAGATTGCAAAGAAGGGCTTGTAGGGAAATTATTGATTAAAAAATGAGCTAATGAGTTCATTTGAGTTCACCATGAGTTTATGAGACTACTGAACTAATCCCAAGCAGTGACTGTGAATCTTCTCTGATTGCCCCTCCACCTTGACTGATATTTCAATCCAGAACTTGGTGGAAATCTGGGCAGGACAGAAATAGAAAATAGAAGGTGCTGTGAGATGCCATGTGTCTTGGCAAAGGCTTTTGGCACTGGGGCTGGGAGGCTGTGCCTCAGCATAGCTACATGAGCTCATGTCTGTGCAGTTCACATGCTCCCACTTTCCAGTGAAACAGGAGAGGGTGCCTTGGCATCACATGAAGAAGCTTTTTGGTCCCTTCCAAATGTCAGCTTTCCCCCTGGAGACTTGTTAAGCACAAAATGACAGCGTCCCCCAGGTCATGCATTACTCAGCAGCAACATCAGGCCCCCAGATGTGCTGTGCCTCCAGCCCACAGGATGTTCTTTGTCCAGGGGACGTGGTTCCAGTTTTTGCTTTGGTTTTGTTTCAGTGCATCTGGCTAAAAAGGGCAGGAGCCAAGGCACTGATTTGACTGGAACTTGAGGCATCACTCTCAAACACAAAGATGCTCCCATTTCTCATTCTAGCTTGGGCTCTTGAGGAGGATAAGATCTTCCTTCAGTTCAGTTTGAAATTTTTGTGGCATATGGACATGTTCAGGGATCGCAAGAAGGATCACCCTGCTTTGTAATAAGTGAGGGTTTGAAAACTGAGTGTTCTTCCAGCTGTACTTGTGTGAGAGGCAGATCCACTTACAGATTTATCAGGCACGAGAACACACAAAGAGGTGCTTGTACTCCATCGAAAGCTCCTCATAAAGCAGTTCAGTTTGCACAGCTCTGAGTCTTCATGGCGAGTTCATCTTCCTGGAGTGCTCCAGAGCTTCATACACAGTGCTGTATCCCAGTTAACTCCATTGATTTCATCAGAGTTTGGTAGCTTTTTCCTCCCCCAGTGCATCCATATGGCATATAAGCTTCTTTTTTTTTTTTTTTTTTTTTTTTACTGTCACATAAATATGAAATAAAGAAGGAAGGCTCGGGGGTATGCCAGAGAAAACACAGTATGCCTCAGATGAACTCAAGATGTCAGCTGGCTTTGTGGAAAAAGGAAGATGGATTTTGGCCCAGTTAAAGGTACTCCATTAAGGAACATATAAGGGATGTTGTAGGTTTACTCTGGGGTGCCATCAACAGTAAGAAGAGACATTGGTTGTCTTCTATGAATGGAGCTCCTCTATGAGAGAGTGAATGCTGAATTCTGAAATACCTATGAATTGCTTAGGACTTCCTGGGAAGTGCCCTCAGTGTTGCCATCCCTCCTTCCAAGGCAGGTGCTGTTGTGTCACCTGGTTTGGGGGCTCTCTGCAGACACCTCTCATCACTTCTGCTGATCAGATTTTTTGATTTTTTTGTCTGTGCTGCTGCTCATAGAGAGACTCAATAACTGTCCATGGCCAAGGAGAGGGGTAGAGTTACTTGGTTTGTGGAAAAGAATTTGGCACCAGCAAGGAGATCCAAAGGTAAGAGGAAAGGACTCAGAATATAGTTGAGTTTTCCAAGAATTTGTGATTCTGGGACAATTAACAGAGCCAGCAGGATTTATATTAATGCATGAAGAAATATATCCCCAATTCATGTGAACGTTGTTACTTCTCTGGTAGAAAGAGATGTGGCAAGGCTTTTTCTGGTAAACATCACAGATTTGGATAAAATAAACCATCTGTGGGGCTACAGTCAGTAAAACTGGCCTGGTTTAAGAAAGCTCACTGCAGCACTGACCCAATGGACTGTGCATTGGGGCAGGATTCAGACCTTCCATCATCAACAGGATCCCAAGGCCCAGCATTTGGAAATGTTCAGCTTTCTCAGTGTTCTTGTCTGGGTGACAGGCCTGACTTGTGGGAGTAAAATCTAAAAAATCTAGAAGACATCTTAAAATCCTGTGAGAAACCCCAAAATTTTTCAAGGCATGTGTTCATAGGGAACATACATCAGGGATTATGTCTTTGCCTCCCATATAATCTCTGCGGAATGTTATAATGAATCAGCTTTTATCTCTCTTTACACACCCCAAATTTGGGGATTAGCATCCAAACACAGAGTTAGGAAATAAAACGGGCTCTTTCCTGTTAAAATTAATTTTTGTAGTGAAAAACCCCAAACACATTAACTTCTCAGCTGTTTTGTATCAGGTCATTAGCTGCTCAAAATCGCGTGGTACTGTCACAGAATTAGTGACTGCTCTTGCAGAACACCCAGCCTCAGTGGAATTGCTGTGCTAGAAGAACCCACTGGCTTGAGCCCTTTTATTTTTGTCCAAAGCCATCTGTCCCAGTGCTGCAGCATCACATCCTTTCAGCTATGAAATGCTCACTTGGCACAAGCTTTTCCCACCATTTCTATCAGGCTGGTTGATGGCACTCACATCCAGGGGAAGGTGGTAAGTGCCATCTCCTGCCTGACATAGGGATCTCCAGGAGGAACTCCCAGGGAAGCAACCTTTCAGTCCTGCCTTCTGTTTTGCCTTTCAGAGGATATGAGGCCTACAGGAGCAGAATCTGTATTAGATATGGGACATTAATAAAGATTTCCTCTTGGAGAAATTGGCAGGAGGAATTCAGAACGAACTGATCAAGTAAATCCCAGAGGCTACTTGTACAGCCCCAAGGAACATTAAAATAGATGTCCTCCACATGGAAGATGGGTAAAACAGAAGGGGCTGGCTCCCCTATTTATAATGGGTTTAATTCTGAATTTAACCACTATTAGAATTTGCTTGTTTTTAAATTAGTCCCATCCCCTTTCCAGATTTTTTTAAAAACTTATGCACTGTGTCACAGGAGCTTGCTGTAGGTCCAGCTGTAGGTCCTTGATTCCATTGCTCCTGGAAGTGGACTAGGGATGGAAATTGAGAGTCAAGGATGAAAACCAGTGGAATTCAAAATCTTTCTAAGCCTGAGCACTGGTGAAGTCATACACAGAGATTTCTGTGAAATAACTCCTCTGTGAATGTTGGTTATGCAAAGAAACTCTGATGCTATGTACCAGGAGAAACATATTCAAGCTTCAGTGCAGACACTGAAGTTTAGTCTGAAATGTATGCTGATATTTTTTTTAAACCCTCTCCAAAACCTACAGAAAAAGTTATGTATTTTAAGCAATATTTTAAGGCATTTTAAAGGGAAGAAAAGAGCTTATAATTAACAACTCTCTTAGTCTCCTGTTTTTTCTTTTAATTTAAAAACATCTGGAATCCAGTGTTGACAGATAAACCCCTTAATCTCTTTACTTATGTTAAATGTGCTCTCCAAGTCCTATTTTTCACTTCTAACCTAGTGGCATTTGAAGGGGGCGTGTGGGGGGAGAGTCAGCCAAAGCCCAATATAATTGCAGGAGGACTGGTGCAGTGACTTCATGGTTGGAAACACACCTGAGGGACAAAGGGATGCCCACAGACCAACCTCCCCTGGGCTGCCTACACCTGCCTTGGAGCTGGTGGTGGGTGAAGGCTTCTCCATGCAGAGAAGCCAGGCTGCAAGGGGCTTTATGACTGAGCTGTGTTCAGTTTGTGGTCCTTTTATAGGTCCCTGTGCAGATTTAGTGCAGTGTGGACAATTCCTCGCTGGCCTTTGGTGGATTGGAGCTGCTGTGGATGAGCTCGAAGCAGCCCCAGTCTCTTGGGAATCACTTGTGAGGCTGCCAGGAAAAGCAAACTGTTTGTTCAGTGGCAGTCCCTTTCCAAGGCGTCGTGGGAGGTGGCTTGGCATCTGACACTATTAAATATCTGGGCTTTAATGGAAGGTTGGGTGACAAAAATCTGGCATAAAATTGCATTTAGAGCTGCGAAATCCAAGATTACTTGCTAAGCATGTGCCTGTGTTCTGACATGTTCCTCCCATGACAAGGAAGCAGGGCATCCTGTGGGGAGCCATCTCCTAAGATGGTTTTGTTTAATCATCTTTGCTTTGTGGCAAATGGCTGTCAGATGTGACTTTGTCCAAAGTAAATCTGCTTTTTCCCTTCACTAGGGAAGGAGGTTAAACAACAGCAGCACATAAATCCCTGGTGATGCTGTGAAATGTAAAGGACACACCCCAGTGCTATTGGGAATGCTTTGGATCTCCTTGCTGCTTCTGGAGTTTTTCCTTGGAGCACCATCTCCTGGAATCAAGGGGTCCTGTGGTGCTTTTGGAATTAAAAGTTTGTGGACCCGCAAGTCACAGGAAAAGGCTTAAAACCATGTGAGCCATATATAACAAAAGGCAAGCATTGGGAATATGGTGGTTATTAGTTTTGGTTGGTCTGTACGTGGAATAATTTCTTTGGGAGTTGCAGAAGGATTGAGTGTCCTGACACTTGAGTGCTTGGAGTTTCCAAGGCTGAGGGAGCAGTCCTCCAAGGAATGCAGGCAGAGCAAACCCCTGTTCCTGGGACACGTGGTAGAGAATGGAGAATGTCAAGACACCTGCACTGACATTTTTAAGGCAATAATCTCAATTTTCAGTGTTCTGTCCCACACTTCATAAATGAATAATTGTGAGACATTTTAAAGAGTCTTCGCTTGTGCTTCAAGTCAGAAGGTATGTCAGTAAGAAGGGGTGACCAGAACTGAACAAATAGGAAAAAATCCTTATGGATGTTATTTCGAATTCCAAAATTAATTTGTTTGGCCTATGTTCAAAAGCCTCCCATGTCAGCTTTGTGGAAACACTTGGGTGCCAGTGTTTTACTACCAAATGAAGATTTTAAAGCTCCAACACTTCCAGTGAGTCACTGGAAGTGAATTTTGTAATTTGGAATATCTATTTCAGATTTTGCACTGTGTTAAGCACCGCAGCCATTCAGGTGGCAGCATCATAAACCTGAGTCTTTTCCATTTCCCTTAGAGAACAGTTGAATATTAGTCAATAAACAGGCTCTGGCACTCAGAGGAAAAAGACTCAGAATTCTCTAACTTAAAACAGTGGAAATTTCAGATGGTGAAGCTATTCCAGGAAACAGTGAGCTACTGTGTTTGTAGTATTCAAGATTTGGAAGGATCCAGAAGGATACTGCAGATGCATCTAAAGCTGTTCCCAGGGAGCTGACAGAGACAAAGCTACAGGCAGTTCTTGTTTTTAATAGAAATTTTTTGTGGGCAAACATTTATCTCTTGCTGGTATCCCTGCAGCTAAGGTGTTAAGAACAGAGCCCTGCTCATCCAAAGGCACCCTTCTCCAATATTTAGCTCTGGATGGCAGCAGATTCAGTAGGGAAGTTGGAAGTTCTGACCACTCCAGGTTTATCAAGCAACTAACACTTAATCCATGCCAGCTGCCTGTGGTTTCCTTCCTGCCACTGCCAAACCAATACTAAATATGGGTTTTGTATTAGAAAGAAATCTTTTAGTATGTTACAGCACGGTCATGTTCCTTAAAGTACGTTAAAGAGTGAGGAATCAGACTAAACTGCGGATTGTGGACAGTTTTCCTTCAGAATAGAATACTGTTTTTCTTAATCTGGGCTATTTTTACAGCTATTGACACCAGCCGTGACTTAATGGGACATGAACTGGGCTGGAAGAAGACTGGAGTAGGGCCTGGTGTGGTGGTAAGGATGTGGATGGATGGGAGGGAGAGCAGGTGTGCAAGGATTAGGTATTTAGGAATTTGCTGATGTAGGGGAAGAACAGGGGTGGCTGTTGAGGCCATACTCAAGAATTACCCTGCCCACTCTCATTCCTTTCCCTTCCTGCTGACCTGTGTGCCCGGTGGCCTGAGCAATTATTTTGTCTCTATTTTCCATGAGGCATTTTCTCCCTTGCTGTCTCAGGCTGAGCTGAGCTGAGCTGACTCCAGAGAATCCCAAACCCTGCAGCTCCATGCTGGCCAGGAGGGATGAGCAGGCATGAGGTGAGGAGCTGGAAAGAGTAAGAGCTAAGCCCAGGCCTGCTTCATTCTGGGCTTTTTGTTTACATCAATCCTGTGCTGCCCTTTCTGCAAGGAGACAGCCTGTCCATGTGAAATTCCAGAAACAACACCACCTGTGCTCAGCGAGGGTGGAGCTGGCACAGGATCCCTGTGGTGGCACAGGGGTGGGGCAGGAGAGCCGTGGAGACCGGTGCCTTTTGTAAATCCCTCTCTGAAGCAGCAGGTGACATAACGGCTGTGAGCAATCCTGGTGTTTACACCATCCATGACAGAGCTCCTTGGCAAGTGCCCCCCTGCCACAGCTCAGCCAACACAACCAGCCAAAGGCTGATCTCACATCCCCACTGAAATGGCTGTGGATTTATCTGGGTCTGAATGAGGTCAGGACCTGGCCCGGGATCCACAGGAATGGTCGAAGTTGGTGTGTGGAGCTGCTCACGAGTCCCTGCCTCTCTGCTGCCCTTGCAGGCTCTGAGTCCTTTTAAGGCTGCTTTGCCACAGCTTTTGGGTTGATCTAGCAATTGAAAAATATTATTCCTAATTATGAAAACAGAAAAAAAGCACAAAAAAATATGGACTTCACGTCCCTGCGCAGAGCTTCTGGCAGCCAGTGTTCTTTCTGCACTTGTAATGACAAATAGTACTAACCTTAGCCATTTTGCTTGGCACTTGGGACTGTGTTTTCTGCAGTCATTATTCTGCCCAGAACAGGGAACAGTTTGTAATCAGAGTTTTGGTTTCTCACCTGCCTCATGTCCAAAACCAAGTCTAAAGGAGAGGATTAAAGGCTTTATTTGCATGGGAACAAAAGCCACATCAGTCACAGGATCCTGGAGACCAGAAAACACCTTGTTTTGGATGACAGTAGGAAGTATCTCTGTCATCTCACAGAGTATTGTGAGCTGTGGGAGGGGTCTTGGTCAGCCAAGCACTATGGTTTTCTTCAAAATTAATTTCTCTTATGTTGTGTCTTTTTTTTACATCTAACCATAGAAGATTTGCTCCCCAGAATTTGTTTTGCTAAGGGCCTGCAAGCAAATAAGAGAGAGAAGCCAAGCAGAATAGAAAAGAGGAGTTCCTGAGTTTGGATTCTGCCTGGGTGTGACATCAGTGATATCACACCACAAAGGTTTCAAAATCAGACCAAAGAGAGGGTCACAAGGCCCGAGGGGTGGCCACATTATGACAGCAATAAGTTATCTGCTGCTATGTCATTTGCCACCTTCCAGAGAGGCCTGTGTGGCCTGTTCATCCCAGATCTATCGGTGAGAGGTTTCCAGGGACACACCAGCACTGGCTGAGCCCTTGGCTGTGGGCAGGTAAATGTGCACTGCAGACCTCCCTGGTTGTTGGGTGCCTTCTCTGCACACTGCAGGATGCACAGCCACCCTCTGCAATTTCATTCATAAGCTCTTCAAGCCCAAGGCAGTTTGCACAGTCCAGGGGTGTCCTGCAATTTCAGCACAGGGTGGTCCTTTTAGTTTTCAGAATAATCCTCCAGGGTGTCTCTTAACAAAATGGATTTGATATAAGCAATTGCTGCGTTTAATATTTCACTGCTGGACTTGTAAATATGCAAACCCATCTGGCTGGACCATATTTTAATAGTATGGATGCTAACTTATGTTATTACGAGGCATGGGAACATTATGATGTGTGTTAAATTAAAGAGCAATGTCCTGCACAAAGAACTTTCCATCCTGACCACGTTGTAGGTGATTTCTAGGAATAGTTTCTTCTGTTTCAAGGAGAAAATGGTACAAAAGCTAAACCTAGAAAATCTTCACGGAGACTGACCCAGCCATCACCCTCCAGCCCTCTGATTTTGCAATAAAGCAGAAGCTGATCAAACCCTGAGGAGCTGTTCAGGGTGCAGGGAAGTCTCCCACGTACCACAGATATTTACCAAACAACTTTAATATCTTGAATCAAAACAAATGGGGCAGCTTTATCAGTAGACTTTCCCTGCTTTTCTAATCCTGTTTCTCATGCAAGCTCATTGCAATAATCCAGGCTGGATGTTGTCCAGGCAGCTGGTGGATGTTGTCATTCTTCCATTGACTTGACAATGGAGGTGTGGGCCAAGAGTGAGAACCTGGAAGAATAATTGCCTTGACCAAGACTGATGGGAAAATGCATCGCTGGCAATTTTGGAGGTAGTAATTACTAAGAGCCATGCAAAATCCCCTCCATCTCTTTCTGGGTGATTGAAAGGATTCAGCTCTGCGTGCCATCACTGGGCTTTTTGGCTTGAAGAGGTATTTGGAAGTTCATTCATTACTTGTTATAATCCCTCCCAGTTCAGCTGTACTGAAAGCGAAATATTTACATTAGAAATAACATCCTCACTGCCAGTAACTGAGCTGCCCATTGTAGAACCTGTGAGGGAAATGAAGTCTTTACAGTGCTCTTTGCTCTGCCATTCTGTTGATCACTCAGATTTTGCTCCCTTGGTACTTTGATGCATGTGTGACCTTCAAAGAAAACCCTGAGCATGGCAAGCAGAGCCAGCTTTTTGCTACAGAGAATTAGAGTTTCAAATACTTCCCTTTTGAACTACCCACCACTTGAATTTGTGACCAGTTTTGGACCTTGGCTACGTCCACTCTATTCAGACTGTCTTACTTTCTGCAGATTTATTTTGCCCTGTTAACATGATTTGAGTCCAAACACCACATCACAAATGTGGCTTTTCGGCAGCTCTCCAGCGCTGTGTTGAATCTTTCTCTTTTGCCCTGCTTTTAATAACTCCAGTCTATGTGGACAGAGCTGCTGCTGCTGCTTTTAAGGCATGTCTTGTTGAAGCTTTGCAGGCTCCTTCAGATTTGCCCAGGACTCTGTTATAAAAGGAGAAACTAAATCTCTTATCCATTCCACTTCCAAATCTGTGTGTTTCTCCTCTTTCCAAACACTTCATTTAGAAAGCTGGCCAGAGAAGCCTGAGCTAATGCCACGTGCCTCATGCAGTTCTGTTGTTTAGTCCAGGCAAGCTTTGCTATTGTAAACTTTTTTAGAGATCTAGAATTAAATGTGAAACATGAGTCAAACAGTTTTTGAATGTGTTTAACTTGGAACACTTCTTAGTTATGATGTCCTGATTCAATACAGGAGAATGTACTTCTTTGCCCTCGAACAGTTTTGTAAGATGGTTATCAGCTGGATAGATATGGACTTACTCATCTTGCTCCTGATTCGTTTGCTTTGGTTACTCCAACTCCAACAAGGCAAACTAGGAAACTTTGCCAAAGAAACACGCGTTTCTGTGACTTCAAAATGAAAAGAAAGCCTGGATCTGCAGGAAAGATTCCCTTCTTTGAAGGAATTTAGAGCAGGCAGGCACACAATCTGCTGTGTGGATCCCACCAGTGCAGCAGAAATATTTTATGCAGACCAGGTATGAGGGAATTGAGCAGAGCCATGCTGTGAAACTCTTGTCTAACCCGTAAACCTACAGACAACCTCCATCACTGTTTGATATCTGCAAGGCCACAGGGGGATTTGAAAGATCCTTTTGGACCATATTTGTTTAGCCTGGTTCTTTCACCTCAGGGGCATCTTTCTACCAAAGAACTCCCATTCCTACTCCAGTATCTGATCTACTCTTTGCAACCTTGTTAACAAATGCTGCCTTTTTATCCCTCTGGCTTCATCTGGGTGAACTTAGGTTTTGTCTTCCACTGTCAGAGCTGTCGTGCAGACCTGCAGCAGGTGAACCTCAAGAGTTTGCTCCTGGTCAATCCTGCTCTGCAGAGGCAGACGTGCTGACTTTTAGGGAGGTTGGTTTAGGCAAGCTCCATCAAAGAGTGCATTACATCCCTCAGGGAAAACTGCCTGGTAATGGCCCCTCCAGCACCTCTGGAACTGGTCTGTGCTGGGTCAGACAATGGTGCCAGTCCCTGGGGGTGCCCTCACGTTAAAGAGATTTGCACCACATGTAAACATTGCTTATCACGACTTCCCCTCTTCCGAGCGTGGCACGGAGAACTCCTTTTGGCATGGAGAAACACAAGGTAATCTGCAGCCACCATATCTCTCCTGTATCAAGGGCAGAGCATTCCTGACCCAGGTTCTGGCCCTGATGCCTTGCAGCTCTGTGTGTGCTCTCTGGTTGGAAGGTTTTCTGCAACAAAAAGCCCTTCAAAGCTCGGAAGGAAAACACAGAAAAAGCAGGGCATGGTCTGTTATCCGAAGTCAGCTCGTGGAAACTTGCTGCTAATTGACCAATATTTTCCACTCATCTGAGATAGTGGTGGAAGTCAAGGTTCATTTATTACCTCAGCTGGCCTAAAATGTCACCAGTGGTTGTTTATCTCAGCTATGCACCTCATGCAGCTACAAGCTGTAGCCTTGGCTGCCTGACAGTGCAAAACCAAGAGGGACTCTGTCTGAAGTCATGTTTTATTCAGTTGCCTCTGGCCAGATTCGTTCTGTTACCCTTGTACAGTCACGTTTTTTGTAACAGTTGGCCAAAGATGGGCCCGTGTACATCAGGAATGACTCCAAAAGCCACAGTGGAAGAGGGAAGATCAGCAGGGACCTGTCCCCACCAGGGGGAAAGAAGTTGTGTCCACGTGAATGGCTCTGTATTGGTTATCTGCAGGTGCTGGGTCCTTTTGTGAATATTTCAGGCCTTATCTGGGGTCTGCACTGTCTGTGTGACAGAACAATGCTAATCTGATCAGCTTTGGCAAGTTATAAAGTGAGACCTCTTGTCATAATCCAGACTTTTGGTTTGGTGCTCGTTTGGCTTTTAACAAACTGGTTCTTTTCTGTGGGAACAGAGTTTATGTGCAAAAGCTCTGATTAAACAGTTCTGTTGCTCTTCTTTAAACAACAAACCTGTGTTTGGTTGTTACAGTAGTTTATTGACATTCATGTTTCAGCCTAAAAGCAAGTATAAAAAAATCACATTTTGGAATTTTATACTTTTTCTCCTATTGACAAACATTTAGATCCCCTTGGACACAGAGAGGCTTTCTCATTTCTGGAGTTGTGGACACACTCCAGACTCTGAATATGCAGGGTTTTTTCTACCCTGGAGATTTTGTCTGTTCAGGGATGGGCAAAAGTTAAGTGTGTGGCTCCTCCAGATTTTGTCGAAGTTTGGATTTAACTACAGACAGAAGAACTGGAATTCTTGTCTTTTGGTTGGGTACTGCTCTGCGTTTGACCCATGCATGTTTGTGAAATGGATCTAATATTAAGGCAAGCAGAAACAGAGACTCTGCAGGTTGGGCTTCCCTGAAGACCTTGTTTGAGGTGGAGAGGTTCAAATGTTCTCTTGGAGAGGAGTCCAACATGTTTCCTGCCTCAGAAGCCTTCACTCCTCAAGCTATGAGCACGGCTTAGTTACTTCCATATATATTTTTTTAGAAATTTGAATGTATGGGAGTAAATTTCCCATTTTGGCTCAGAGAGTTCAGGGGTTTTCCCACTGCTCCTATTATTACTTCATTAAGTTCTTCCTCCTCATGACTCTTTTGCATCATATTGTTGAGTTATGACCCCCTGTGTCTGGTCTGCAAGATCATTGCTTTGCATTTGTGGCCAGCACTCTCCAAATTTCAGATCTTTGGCTTTAGCAGCCCTTAAATCTCCTGTAGCTTATTACCATGTTCATTTAAAGGTATTTCTTGGTTGCTCCATGCTTAATCCCTTCAGAGATTTTCCTTTTGGCTCGTATGAGTGTCACATCCCTTTGTGGTCAGCCCATGAGCAGGTCAAGCCATCACCAAACCAACCTGTGGTTCTGGATTCGTGAGGTGCCTTCACTATGGAAGGTAAAGATCTGCTGAGCAAGATGCTGAAGGGATTGGTGGCTGTTTGCCAGATCATTCTCACCCCATAATTATGAAAGGATGTTTTTTTAACCTTGGGGATGGAGTTCTGCAGGGGTCACCGGTGGGGTGCTTGTCACCCATGGTGTTTATCATCCAAGGTTTTTCAAAACAGAGTGAGAACCTCCACCACGGGAGAGTTACAATAGTGTCCTTGTCACTCTGTGTGCTGGCATTTATGGCATGAACAAGACAGGACATCATGGAGGGGGCTGGGGGGGGATTGTTTTCTTGCAATATTTGCTGCCTTAGTCTTGTGTGGTCCTTGCCAATGTGTGTTTATTTCCCTCTTCACAGCCAGTGTGGTTTTATTCATCATTCAGAGAAATTTCTGGCTGTCCAAAAGTGCCTTTTCACCTGCTTGAAGTGAAAGAACAGAAACAATGTTAATTTGAGACAGAAACAGAAATTTTGGCTCCTTTACCTTTGCTTTCTTCCAATGATGCTGAAATTATTTAATGGATTCTTCTAGCGTAGTGAGAAAGAAGACATGAGGCTTAGATTCATGCACACATGGCAAGCACAGATGTGATACTGAGTCATGTAGTCTTTTATGGGCAACCCCTGAATGTTGGCTGGAATGTTTCAAAATCCTCTTATCACAGAATGGTCAAATTGGAAGGGGCCACAGTGGGTCCTCTGGTCCAGCCTCCCTGTTCAATGGACCTCCATCATCAATATTCAGTCAAAATCATAATCCTTTATTTATTTAGTTAGTTAGTTGGTTAGTTAGATAGTCATTGGGGCATGGAAGGGGAAATGATGGAAGAAACCAGAATAGATACCTCCTGCATCATCTGGTGACCTGGAAAAAAGCTTAAGATGTTGTATGAACTCAGGAAATTTCAGGTCAGGGCTGTAGTGCTCCATCATTGTCCTTCCTCATCATTACAGATTTATCTGCTACCTCTAACTCTGGTAACAGTTGGAATGACATTTTCTTGGTGACAGCATAATTTTTCTCCTTTCTTGCTTTCCCTTCTTCGTTCCCCTGTGTATCTGGACAAGCACAAGTTGCAACCACGGCCCCAGGGAGCCAGCAAAGATGTAAAACTTTGAGTGGTGGCTGTGCTTGGGTAAGCACAGGTTTGTCTCAGAGCCCTTTGTCCACACCTGTCCTCTAAGATCAGGATTTGTAGCAATCCACCCCTCTCCCTAAAGCTGTACCTGCGTGGCTAATGTTTGGAACAACAGGGGTGCAAAGTGAAAGGAGGGATTGCTCCTGAGAAGCAGAGCTGTATCTGGTACTGACTAGTGGTAAATAAAATCTGGGTGAACCGGCCCAAATTCAAAGCAGTGCAAACCCCACATTTTCTTTCAACTGGTATTGAACTGTGGTCTGTCTCTGCTGTGGTAGTTTTACTGGTGAGGAACTGGGGAAGTAGGAAACTGTAAACCCAATTGGTTCAGATAATCTGTTACATGAGCTCTGTTGTTGAAGAGAAGAAAAAAAAAACACCATAAAATATTTATTTAGAAAGTGCAGCTTGTTCCCATTTGTGACCAAACATATTGAGAAGACTGAGCTTTGTGGGGGCATTTTTGAATGGAGGAGGGGAGAACCCTGTAATCACAAAAGCCTGTGAAAAGAGATTTTTTTTCCCTGAGGAAAAGAGCCCATTAAAAGATCTTAATGGACAAGCCACGTAGCACCATAATATTTATCTCTCTACTGTCAGCCTGTTCAGCTGCTCTTCTCCTGCAGAGCTTCTTCCCTCAGTGTTTATGGCTCTCCTTTCATGGATCCTCCTCTGTTTTTACCTCTCTCATCTCCTCCCCATTTCCCCTCCATTTGGAGCACGAGGGAAATGAGGAGAGTGGTTCTCCTTTAAACTCCAGCTCCCTGTGATCTCCCAAAAAATCTGATGTAGGATCTCAGCTCAGGCTGGAAAATAGGCAGCTGTCACTTCAGGCAGTGGGAAAGGATCAGCAGCTGGGTACACGATGGGCTGGACCTCTGCACCAACAACAGAGGTCTTAGTCACACCAAATGTTTGCTGAAAACTTGTCACAGAACAACCCAAATCCCAAAGTTTACAGTAGGAAATGCTAGGTAAAAAAATTTATGGTCTGGATTGTGGAGGAAAATGGGGTTTGACAGACAAAGTGCTTCCTTGGGTCTTAAAAGCTACAAAACTTCTCATTTATTGGAGAAGAATTAGTGTGAGGTAATATAAAAATGCTAAATGCAGGGGCTTTCAGAGGAGCTTAAAAGTCAGGAACTTAGCTGTCAAATAGCCCATCACATCTACTGCAGGAAAATGCAATGGAAGAATGTATTTTCTGCTGCTAAATTTCACTAATTTTTTATGCTGGACTAAGGTGTTCCATACCTCAGAGAAGAAATGCAAGGGCCACATTTTTGGGAAATGCACTCCCCTGTGCCAGTTCTCTTGTACTGAAAGTCCATAAGGGCCCTTTGGTGACTTAAACCCACCACAAAACTCATCAGAAATATGGGATTGAGAGGAGTAAATGTCATATTGAGTAATCACTGCTGAAAGAGAGGGCTCTGTTTTTAACCCAGTTAGGAAAAATTGGTGGTACATTACGGGAGGGGGAAGAGGACATTTCACAAGATGCTCCTAGCATGGTTTTGTGTTGGGATGGCTTTTCAAAGGAGCTGATTTAACCAATTCCTTCATCCCCACAAATGTTACATAAGAACCACTGGCAAAACTAACACACGCAGGCTTCTTGTACAAAGGACTAAAAACCCAACCCAGATGCTTACAAAGCAACCACAAAAGACCGGAAGAAAAACAAACATACAGAGATGTTTTAAATGCAGAGCGACCAACAAACACAGGAAAAAAAAAATCCATGTTCCTGGCAGTAGCTTTTGAACATACTGAAGCCATTTGGGGCAACCCTTCTTTAAACTTCCCCCATGGCAGGTTTGAATTATCGGTTATGTTTTCATTCATCACTTAAGGTCAAAGACTTCATCTTTCAGTATAGGCCTACCCTCCTCTAAAATGACAGATGGAGAAGGTGTAGCAAACCTTCACCTATTGCTTGATGATTAGACCTGATTTGTTTAGCCTGCTTCCCCCTGCTTCCCTTCTCCTGACAGAAGCTTTACAGTGGGGACATACAAGGGGATGCTCTCGTCTCACTTGTGTTCCTCTGTGAGCAGGCTGGCACTGCTCCTGATTCTTGTTGGCCTCCAAGTTCCTTAGGAATGGGTGAAGTCGGAATCTTGGCACATCCAAAACTGAACTGGATCACAGTGCAGACTGCATTATGACCACTCACTTCAGGCTGACCTTTTGGGCTCTTTTCTGGGGGCTTCTCAGTGCTTTAAAAGGTGAGGGAAGATCAGAATGGAGACACTTTCCTCCCAGGTTGAAACGCTTTTCTGAGACACTGAGAAAAGAAAGAGGGTGGTTCTGCCAACAACACGGACCCTTACAAAGCTGCTCCTGAGAGTATGGATTGCACTGAGTGAGGAGTCTGGTTTCTGCACCACCATGGTCTTTGATGAAAGCCACTACCCTTGGGATTTTTAGGTCAGAAAAAATAGCTTTTATTCCCCTCTGAGGTATTTCTATGTCTCCTTTGTTTCCTCAGTGTCAATGCCTTGGAAAAATGCATTGCGTTTGGACAATTCATGCAGTCACTCCTAAAATGCAGCTGACATTTTCCAGATGGCTTAATAACAAAAAATAAAGGATTTAATATCCTTTGCACTTATATAAAATATTAAAGGATCTCACAGATTCTTGAGCCTGGATGAGGTGGTCCTGAACTGAGGACTACCCAACACAAGGCTAATTTGGACCCATATATGAACTTCATGGATTTGTTGCAATTAATGTGCTTATTAACTTATAGTGGAGGTATCAGAATTAATCCTGCTTTTTCTCAAAGAAAACTGCCTGTTACTCCTAAGCACAAGAAAACACTGGAAAAGCTGTTTACTTTGGCTTCTGGTGTCCTGGATTTGCTGAAGAAGGTCATGGCTTTTGTCCTCACCTACCTACAAGGCAAAGTGCTTGAAGAGGAAAAATGCTCCTTCCAGGCTGGAATGTCGAGGTTGCAATTTATCCTACTGGACTTGAAAGAGGAATTTTCAGTTCTAACTTGTTTTAAGAGGAATGGGCTGTTGAAGGAATTTAAGGGCACTTCTGAAATGAGTGCTGCCTGTCTGTGGAATGGCCCAGAAAGGAAATATCCAAGAGGATCTGTAGCTCAGCTATGCCGCTCTGCCTGAACAGAATAATGAAACACTTCTCTTGAGATTTACGAGCCTGGAAAATACACTGCAGGTTTCCATCAAGGCCTGAAAATACTACAGCCCGTTGTTGTAGTCTCTAGTACATCTCTTTTTCTACCAGCAATACAGGCTGGGAGTATTGGGAAGGAATCAGAGATGAAGTGCAAGTGCAAACACAGAAAATAAATATATTTTTTTCTGTCATGAGACTCCCAAGTTGCAACTGTCAAAGAAGTTTTATCTTTCTAGTGCAAATTCCCTGTTCTTCGTTTTTTTTGTTGTTGTTTTTGTAACTGAATACTGCCTCCAAATTACCAGCAGGGCAAGGGGTGGTGGGGGAAGCACGAATTGTGTTGAAATGCTCTTTCTTTGGAAAATGCACAATCAGTGGAGGTGGTGAGTCCAGGCTCCTTCCCTTTCCTCCCTGAATGGTAGGAGCTCTCAGGAGTGTGCTGGGAACACTATTCCATCACCTGATGGGAATGCTCATTCATGCCTTCCTGGCCAGGAAAGGATGAGTGGGACAGTGAGTCGAGCAATTCATGATTTTGTGTTAGAGAGTGGAATTCACAGAGTCCTAGAAAGCAGGATCACAAGAGTGTCCCCACTGTCTCTGCTCCAGAGAAATGTCAGAGCTGAGAGGTGTGTGACACTTGTTACTCCTTCCCACTCCCAACAAATTGCAGTGCTTGAGATTCCAACCCTCTATTTGTTCTAACTGCACAGTGGAATTTTTTCCTTGGCTGTAATGCCAGTCTCTCTTGCTGCAAGTGTTTTCTATCACGGTTTGTGTCATAGACCATAAAGCAGATAATGTTCCTTGGCAGCCACATCTGCTGGCAACATCGTTGGTATTATTATTTTATCACTGCTGTGTTTTTAAAATGTCCAAACCCACAGGTCTGAGGATGATTTTGCATGTGAGAGAACCTTTGTCACCTGATTAGATGCATCAGCTCAAGGAATGAAATCTTACCCACCCGTCCCGGATCTCAGTTCTGGGAGTGGGGACCAAACCCTCTGTGCACACACTTAAAGAAGGACTAATTGGTGCTGTCACCTCTGAGCCACATTTCTTAGTGCCAGACTCTCAGCAGAGCTTCAGAGGAGCAGCTTTGAGCTCTGCTGAGAGCCCAGCTTGCAACTTGGGTGTCACAGCGTGGAGCCGAACTCATTCAAAAATCAAGTGATGAACCCCTCTAATAAAAAACCCTCTGTGCAAGGTTTCCCCAAAGGCTTCCCAAAAGAGCCCATGGCCCAAGCAAAGAAAACAAGTCCCTCCTGGCCCATGGCTCTGCATCCTGACAGGAATTGCCTGTTACAAACTCACAGCACATGGGCTTGGCCAGTGATTTCCTTGTAAGGTGCCACGGGCGAGGACAACCCCAGTTGCATTCTCATGAACAATTTTGTGGGTAGAGAATTAGAACAAGTGCCTTGTGTGTGATGATTGATACTGCCAGGCGGACAATAATTATGATTTACACGTGATTTCTTTATTCTTGAGGGGAAATCCCAGTTGCCAAGTATGTTAACGAGGTATGTAATGGCGTGTTAACGGACACCGTTAGTTTGCCGGACAAAACCGAGCCCCCTGCCAAAACAAACCTTCTCCAGTGGTACGTTTTATGGATCAGCAGATCCTGAAAATGCTTCAGAGCGGGACTGGGTGGCGGGGCACATGCTCTGGGAATGGCTAACAGTTTCCTAACCACAAGTTTAAAGGTATCTGTTAGTAATTAAATGCGCTCGAGCAGTTGTTAATTCCAGTGTTGTGCAATTTCTCTATGAGGTGCAATAATTGCAGCCCGGAAATAGTTTGTTTTAATGTTATGACCAGATTAGTATGGAAAGGAGTCCCAGCTTGTAGCAGTTCGTGTTAACTTCCATCACCAGGGTCGAGGAGCTTGTCTGTGCTCGGGAATGTGCTCACAGCCCAGGGCATGCAGGGAGCTGTGCCTCCCAAATCCTTCCTGGCACGGACAGGACCCGATGCTGAGCTCAGCAAGGTTCTTGGGAGATGACCCTGGTGCCACAGAGAAGGGTCTGGCAGACCTGGGAGGTGACCCTGGTGCCACAGAGAAGGGTCTGGCAGACCCTCATGGCTCAGGGTGATTTCTGAGTACTGAGGAAGCTCTTGGTTCTGCTGCTTTCAGAAGCAGGAGCAGCTGGAAAACTCCTGGACAGAGGGAATTGGGGTGGCTCAGAGCCTTTTTGAGGTGTGTCAAGGTCTGGGCCAGTGTAGGAGGCCTTGGGCTGAACCTGAGTCAAAAATGCTCGTGGATACAGGTGTGCATTCCCAGTGGGAGCTGCCTGCAGCTTGGCAAGAAGAATTTGTCCTGTGGAGGGAGGGTGGTATCACAGCCTCCCAGCCTGCAGTGCTTTCCCTGAGAAAGCCTGATCTCAGTTTTGTATTGTATAATTCTTTTGTATAATCCACGCTTCACAAAGAGTTTTGTGGACCTGGATTTTTGATTTCCAACAAAACATTCAAATTGTGGGAACTTCCGCAGTACCAGATGTGTTGGACAGCAGGGGACAGTAACATCCTGGAAGTGTTGTGCCACAGTATTTGCCCCAGGGCTTGGACCAATGGACAGATGTGAATATCCTGAAATCTCAGAAATGTCCAAAGCACATTTTATAAAAACCAAACTGTGTGACCCATTTACTCCAGAGCAGAACTTCTAGGGCCTCCCTGTACTTCTTTCTGCTCAGCTGTTCAGCAGAGATGTACTCAATAAAGCTGCTTAAAGCTGATTATTGCTCCAGTTATGAACCTTCATGTATTAATACAAGAATTTTGGAGAACAAATACAAATTAAATAAGTGGCTGACAAGTCTGGAGTGATCCAGCAGTGATTCTGCTTCATCCTCTGAAAGGCTTCCATTCATCTCAGACATGAAAGTCTAATCTTTGACCAAGACAAGAGTGTTACCTGGATAGTTTCCAGTTTTGTTAACGGGACCTGTGAAAATCCTGTGCATATCAGCAGGAGAAATGGCCCCCCTTTCCAAAGGGAATGGTTTTGGTTCTCCTTAGTGCATTACAATAACCAGCCACCATGCTTAATTGCTTTTTGTACCACTTTCCCTCCCCTCCTCATATCTTTATCTCTTCATGCCATAAAAATATTGCATTTTAAAATGGAATAAAGGAGACAGAAAACAGAGGAGACATGTTTTGCATAAGAGAAGAAACATGTGTTAGGAATAAAGGCCTGAAATGGGCAAACATATTGAAGACATCCACGCCTTCCCTCTCCCCCTCTGCCCCTCGCAGGGAAGCAGGAGGGAAGCACCTCTCCTGTCTCTCCTTGCTGGGATGGGGGCTTGGTTTTCCTGCAAAATCAACCAGTTGTCCTTGCAGGAGAGGGGTCAGGTGGGCTTGGGACAAAGTGTGGAGTTTTTCCAGCTCGTGCTGTTCCGTGTGGCTGTGAGCATGTTCTGGTGCTTGTACTAGAGCTGACTCTGCTGGCACAGGCAGGTGGAATTCCTCTGGCAGAGCCAGAGATGACTCTGGATGGTTTTTCAAGGGAGTGAGTTGTTCTCATTGCTCCTGGGAAGGACAGAGAGGCACGGATTAATCACGCTCATCCTCCGTGACAGCCCTGCTTAGGACATTCAGGGAATGCTTGTACTCAAATCAGATGTGGGTCAATTAAAGTGAACTGTAGTTGGCATGGGTAATCCAGCATGGATTGCACAACTTTCCCATGAAAATGTTCCAGTGACTCACTCACAAAAACCTTCCTGCTGCTGCTGACCTGCTCCCTTCACCTGAGCTGGGTCTCAAGCTCTGCTTGTGCTGTCCTGCAGTGATGCCAGGGCAGGCAGAACTGAAGAATGAAGGGCTTTCAGGGAGTCTGGCTCCACCTGGGCTGCTCCCACTTTTCTTCTCTGCCAAGAAAAATAAAAATATATTCTCCCCACCAATTCCTTAAAGAGGTTGAGGGGGGGAAACTGCAGAAATATTTTAAGAGCTTGTTTTTCCTAAGGGGACAAAAATGCAATGTGGTTTTATTCTGGCCATGCAAATATTTATGTGAGCAAGAGAGAGGCAAGATCAGAGAGAATCACTGGGTTTGGTTGTGACACAGGCTTTGGTGCCAGAGATGTGGATTTACTCTTGGCTCTGCCAGAGCTTGCCTGTGTAACCTTGAAGCAGTCACATTCACCTCTGTGCCCTCAGCTCCCATCTGCTACAGCTGATTCCAACCCTTTTTTGGGTAGGAGCTGCATGGTTTTGGGACAGATTTTGGGGGAAAAAGGAGCTTTTCAACTCAACGTGAAGATCTGAGTGCTTAGGTGATGTAGTAATCGTGGCAAATTATGGCAATTTGAGCTCAGGAGGGCACCTCCAAAATTTGTACTGTGCCCTGCTCACTGTGCTTGGTTTGCTGCAGTCTGCTCCAAGCTGCTGCAACGCAAACAATGGTCTGCATTCAGTAAGTAGCTCCTCAAATTTCCTGTGGATATCCCCAGCAAATCTGTATTTAAATAAGCAATAGTTTCTTAATCCTGGACTGCAAGTTGCTGGGGCAATTTGTACTCAAGGTGAATGCTGAGGTTAGGGAGATGTTGAGATATATAAAAGAAGCTTGCCATCAAAATTGTTTCCAGCTGTTTTCATTATGCCCCACTTCTGCAGAATAAACCAAACATTTTAGCTTTCAGCTATTTCCTTCTGGACTCCGTAAAGCTACCTGTTCTCAGAAGCATTATTTGGTGTCTTTAAGTGCTTTAGTCTGATGTTTTTACAGTTGTATTCAGCCAGTCAAGAAAAATGCCTCTAAATAGATAGGAAAGGTAGCTGAAAAGATGGAAAAGCAGTTTGATTAAATGAAAATATCCATTCAGTTTGACTTGTTGAAAGCATAAAAATATTTTGGTAATATATTTTGGATATGCTAGAATTTCTCAACAGTCTTTTGTTCTAGTCTTCCCCTGCCAAACTGGCTAAGGACATAGAATTTAGTAAATAACATAAGCTGGTGTCCAGTTTCCTCCACCTTTCTTGTCATATCTGAGTGGACACTGCAGCCCAAATGACTCAGAGCAGAGTTCAAACCTGTGTTGTTAGGGCCACTCCCAGTCCTAGCAGAAATGGGTACAAATTTGAAATCTTTTGCTAAGATAAACATCCATCTCAAAGAAATCAACATTTTGCTAACTATTTTCACCCAAAGGAGTGGGCAGATTATGTCAAAAGAGTTTGAAAGACATTTTCTTGACTTCTGCACCAAAACCTAAAGCAGCTAAGTGTCTGCTGCAATCCTCCTGTGCCTTACCAAGATCTCAGAGATCAGATCTTTCATCCAGAAAGATGTGCCTCTGATAACTGAAAAAAATTATTCCCAGAAGTGAAAATATATTCTGCCCTTTCCTTTTAGTGAACCCATTTCTGTCTCTCTCTGAAGAGTGGTTTTTGTGTGCTGGTTGCCCTCTTGCCCAACATGAATATGCTACCTTAAAAGAAAAGTAATTGATTTTCGGCCAAAAGGACAGGAGAAAGGTTAGGAATGTGCAACAAGGTTTCTCATAACTTTGGAGGAGGCAGATGTTTCTCTTCTGTTTCCAACCTTCATTTTCTTTGCATGAAGAACGAGTTCTTTAAAATCAAATAAATATCCCTTTGAGAAGAGCACGGTTCCCACTGTTATTCTTTACATTAACTCTTCTGTTGCTAAGACAGAGTTTAGCTTGTTGATTTTTATTGCAAAAAATGAGAAGAAGAGAGACTACAGTGTAATTTTTTTTTCTATCAATGGCTTCAATTATGGCTTAAGAGCTGGTCAAAAGAGTAACAACAGCAACAATAACAAACGCTCTGACATCTGACATAATATGGATTGTCATTGCTCATTCTAGGGAGTGTA
This sequence comes from Nicator chloris, assembly GCA_013400495.1. NCBI lineage: Eukaryota > Metazoa > Chordata > Aves > Passeriformes > Pycnonotidae > Nicator > Nicator chloris. The sequence goes on along the minus strand of WAAE01003756.1, from coordinate 350,381 downwards.
AATATGACTGAAAAGACTTTCTTCTTGCAATTAAGATTTCATTTAAACATCCGTAATTGCAAACATAGCAGCGCATATTTCATATTTATAAGGATAGCAGAGGGGACTTTTGGAAGCAGTAACCAAGAGCAGACTTCTTCTGGGGCAGGCAGAGAGGAGAGCTAAGGAAAGGTTGTCATTCCTGGTAGAAGTGCATAGGGAGATGTTCCTTGTCCCTGTCTGGCTCCTCTGTGCATGTAGGACACTTCCTACCTGTCTTGCTGATGGAGACAATGGGATGCCATTCTCCTCCTTGGACACTGAGACCAAACTGTCTTGGAATAGCCTACAGCCTGGAGAAAAGGTGAAAAATGTCTAATTTCAGGTTAACACCCTCCCCCTGGGTCTGGCCCTGAGGCTAATGCTGCTGATTCCATGCTCTGCAGCCCCCATTCCCAGGGAAAAGAGCTGAAATGTTTCCCAGGACAGAAAGCCTGGCAGGGGAGAGCATCTGTGTGTGGCTGGGAATGGACACTGGGATCTCTGGGGACTACTGAGGCAGGCCCAGAGGTTGGGGGTCACTGATAAGGTAACCTTGGCCACAGTTCATCTTCCTAGAGTCTGCCTGATGGGAAATGTGGAAAAAAGCCTTTGTGAAGCTCTGCTTGCCATATGTAGCCCTACAAGGCTGCTGGGGAGGCTGGGGCTGTTTATCCACCCGGCCTGGGAGAGGCGTTTGGTTCCTAAGTTTATAAATCAGCACAGTGACCCCTTTTCCAGAGGATGGAGGGAAGGCTGAGGGATCACAGAAGGTGCTGTCTGAAGTCTGGCCATGATGGGATCAATGAGCCCCCCAGTCCCTGCTCTGTGCTGGGCATTTAGGATTTTCAGGAGTCCCCGCTGGGAAATCTCCGGAGGAAAGAGAAATGTGAAGGGCAGAGGAAGGCAAAAAGTGCCAAGGAAGGGTAAGACAAGAGCTGCCTCAAAGGAAGCTTGTTGTAGCCAGTGGAGCAGAACCAGGGTGCTGAAAGATGTGACAATTCCTTGCATGGGCTGAGTGTCATGGGAATCTGGGATAGCCAAAGCAGGATGTGGTGGTGTGATAGCCAAGGGGTCAAGACTAAAACCACCAAAACCAAGCAAGACAGGACCTGAGGGCTTCACCCACTCAGACCAATGGGCTTCCCTGCCCAGTGGGCTGTGAGACCCTTCCCAAGAACCCTGTGCTGGCTTGAGAACAGGATGGAAGGCAGAATGACAGAGTCAGGAGAAAGAGGGTTTTTCACACGTAAAAATCACAGGTGGCTCTCCAGGGCTTCCTGTGATTTATTGTTTCCACATTGTGTGAGGGGGGGACTCTCAGCCCACCCACACTCAGCCTTTTTTTCCTATAACAAACACAAGAACAGTGAACATGTGAGTGAGTTCCACATGTTCATACTGAGCTGACTTCTTCCTCACCCCTATGACCACTACTGTCCATAGAATTGTGTTGGGAGGGACCTTAAAGATCTTCTTGTTCCAGCCCCCCATTTTCAGCTGCAAGGGCATTTTGTAGCCATGTCCTGGGTCTGCTGGGACACCTGGGGACATTTATGTGACTTTGCAGAGGTGTGTGGCACAATCAGATAATGTTCTCCATCCAAATGCACCTTTATCCAACCCTCTTGTAGAAAGGTTTTCATGCTGGTTGTAGTTCTGGTCTGGAAGTTTTAGGGTGAACACTTGCAGCATTTTTTGCTGCCCTCTCATTTTTCTTTCTAAATGCCCAGAATTTGGTACCTTTGGAAGATCCTAGCAGCTGGATATCAGCTGTGCTGCTCCAGGGGAACCTGAACTCAGTTGTCCCACTCTGCTCAGAGTCAGTATTTTGCCTCTGGGGCTCCTGTGTGTTCTCACCTGAATTTCTGGCATCCTCTGGCTGCATGTGAGCAGAGGCATTACTGTCACTTATGGATGATATTTTTCATTGAGCCACTTGAGAGTGAAGAACCTGTTTCCTGTTTAGAGCTCAGAGAGCTCAGCCCAGCCATTTCCTTGCCAAGGCTTTTGGAAAGGAACATTCTTCATGTCCTTCCAAGCACTCTGAAGACATCCGAGTTCACATCTGACATTCGGGTACAGATGGATCTGCCTGTTCTGCCCGAGTGGGGCTGGGGATTGTGGCCAGATCCAGGGCTGTGAAAAGCTGGGTTAACACATGTGTGATTTCACCCTACCAAGGAATGTGGCCTGGAGCTGCTGTCCCTCCATGGAACAGACATCAGGCCTCTGTTGGTTTACACAAGTCCTAAGAAAAGCCAGTTTGGAGTCCTTGTATTCCAGCTCCTCACATGATTAGCAATAACCCAAGCACAAAGTTTGGTTCCTGCTCCGTTTGTTTTCGTGCATTTCCCATGCACAAATTCGTGCTGCTCTGGCAGGAGAGGGAGGGGATGGTTACACCTGAGGGTTTTGCACAGCGATGTGCCTGGGTCTGTTTAAACCTGGGTAATTCCTGGCGGAGAGTACTAACCTTTCATGGCAGTGTGAGGCATCTGTGCACGTGTTAAACCAGAGCTGAACAGCTCACCCAGGGAGGGAGGTGTTCTGAGTGCTGTGCAAGGAAACTGCTGCAATAGAGAGAAGCTGAACAAGTGCCTCGTTTTGGGCTTGTTTTCCACACTGAGTCTTTCCAGATCACATATTCCTAAGGCCCAGTGCAATATGATGAGAGTGCCTTTTCTGAAAGAGGGAAGGGGGTTCTGGCTTCTCCAAGCTGCTATCTGGAGGTGGTATCCTATAACCTTATCACCAAAAGCTCTCCATCTGCTGTTTGATCACATTATCAGGCAGTGACCACTTCCATTCTCCCTCAGACCCAAGGAAAACCTCTGTGGAATTTAGCTGGACATCTAAATGTGATGTCATCACATTTTATTACATCTAATAGGATAAACTTCTGGGTGTTGCCACAACCTAACTAAAGCAGGGCATCCTTCCTGCTCCAACAACAAAGAGGAACATTTAAAGTATTTTTTAGATGTCACTTCTATACAACTCCACCAGTTTAGCTCAGTTTCATCCTAAGGGATATTTCTATTTGGGAGAATACTGCTGTTGCTTGATACAGAAACAGGAGGAAGCTCTTTAGCATATAAATACCTTATTAAACCTCAGCACACATCTCTTAGCAGGCAAAAAATCCATGCCCTAAGATCTGAAAAATCACTCTGTTGTGGGGGGAAGGATATTATATTCAATAAATCATATGGAACTGTTTATCAGCAATCACTTCTTTAACTTTTCCACAGTCTTCAGTTTCAAAGAGCATTTTGAAGTGACTGAAGTTTGTACAGAGCAGTTTATTTAAAAAAATTATTTTAGGAAAATTACCTCAGGCTTGATTGTGTATTTATGAAGGGTTTCTCTTTTCTTTTTTTTTTTTTTAAATATTAACATAATGTAAGAAAATGACTTTATTAAGATCAGTGGAAAAACGTGTAGAGAAACAGAAAAGATTTTGTAGCAGACAGTCTGTAATGGGAAAAGTTTTGCTTGTCGTGCAGTCACAAAGGACAAAGTCAATGGAAAGACCTTGATTTTGATGGGCTCTGGATTAAGCTCATTACCGGTGTGGGATTGTTCATCACAGAACCTTGAGCTGTTTCTGGTTATATCTACATCCTCCTCAGTGAATGTATTTTGATTTCTCTATTTATTCTCCCTTGCTGTTATGAGTTATTATTTTTAATAACTTCATTTACCTACCTCATCCTTCTTGCTGCCTTCTCCTTAATCTGAATCCTGTCCTGATCTTTAGCTAAAAATGAAATTAACGTGCCCATAATTCAAACAAATGAATGGTTTCTTCCCTGCAACCATTGTTGCATGACCTCTTGCAAATCCGCACTGGCCACTTTGTGCTCCTGACATTGTTCATTCCTGGAACAATTCTGATCTGCTGCAGTTTGATTATGATGTGTTTCAGTACACAGCTCAGCGTGGTGCCCACAGTGATGACTTAGTGATTTTCTAAACCATGAAATAAATCTGATTGTGAGTATTTGGTATGTGGTTCACAATCAGCTGGATTATGACTTTTCCCAATGGGGTCAGCCTTTCTGTGGTGAGCCCACAGGTTGGAGTAGAACTAGAATTTTGCTGTGGATTGTCGTGGGCTTTATGGTTGTTTTTATTTAAATGAAACTCATTATTTTTCAGTGCTTAGCATCTGAACCACGCTGGTACTACATGGGTTTAGACTTGGAGATCCAGAGATGAGCTGAGGTGTGAAGTTTGCATGAGCTGTATGAGCAGGGGCCACGCTCCTGGAAGGTAGACTTCATTTCATGGCCTTGGAAAAGTGCTGTGTGAATCCTGCTGGTTGCCCTTGGAGCTGGGAAGGGAGCAGGAAAGAGGTGACTGCTCAGGTCAGGGCACATGCAGGGCTGGAGGGGCAGGTTGGAGCCCTGGACATGCTGGGAATGTCAAGGTGCAGCTTGGATTCCATACAGACAGACAGGATCCTTTCCCAGGCATCCCTGGCTGATGAAAGGGAAATTGTTTGCAGTGGCTTGGAATGGATTAAGTAGACAAAATATGAATGTTTGAATAAAGTAGTAGCCACAGCTCTTGTGTAGACAGTAAACAATGGTTTATTGACAGTAAACTCTTGCTCTTATGGTAAAATGTCTTAAATCACTCATTTCCTGAAAGGCTCAGGCAGGGTGTCTTTGGTCACTCACACATGTTTTGTACTTTATCTCAAATCAAAACATCCTGATTTCCAGTCTCTGGAACACATTACTGGTCCATGCTTCCCCTGTTTGAATAAAAGGTGGCAAAGCCAGCTGTGCACTCATCAAGGCTGTTTTGAATAGCATCTATGAGTTAAGAAAAGGCTGTGGACAGATGAGACCCTAGGATTTGTGCGGAAACGTCCTCGGACTTGGCTTGACAAATGTTGTGTTGTTGGACAACCCTTCTTAATCCTCTTCTACTTGGACTTTGCTGTGAGTGCTCTGAAGGAATAAAGGAGTGAAGGAGTGCTCTGGTCTCTCCCTGCTCCAGCCTCGAGCAGATGTAGCCGTGCCAGTGCTCACTCTCTACTCTGATACTGTCAAAATGAGTCAGAGAAAAGTCATCCTGCTAGAAGTAGTTGAGGGATCTGTTTGTTTCGACAGCAATGGCTCTAAGGGGGATTGCACAACCCATTGTGCTGGCTAGTGTGATGGGAAGGCAGAGGAGTAACTAGGGGTATACTGGGAATAAACCCGGGCACACAGAACTCACTTGCTGCTACCCCTGCAGAGTCAGGTGTGACAGATGTGTGAAGGACACAGGACAGGCTGTGAACACACTGGAAGTGCCCTGGAGTGGGGGACAGTTGCTCTGTGGTACCCAGCCGTGTGTTGACTCCTCCTACCTGTGCACAGGTGGTGCATCCATCTTCCACAGCAGGGTAAAATGACCCAAATTACTTCTCCCTGCAGAGGTACACATCAGCCCTTCTTGCAGTGAGGGTCATTCAGGGCAACGTGCTCCTCTGTGAGGCAGTGCTGGGTGGCCCTGACACGGGTGCTGTGCAGGTGTCCATGCAGTGATGGAACTCCAGCCTGAGCCCATTTGTTAGGAGGAGAGCACGAGACAGAGGAGGGGAGCTGGGGAGCTGGACTGGGCTGGCAGAAAGTGGTGTGCAGTGGGCATGGCAGAAGGAAGAGAGCGGAGCGTGGGGGCTGCCTTGGCTCTTCCTCTGTAGAATGAATCCCTTCATCAGGGCCAGGCTGGGTGGGGCTCTGAGAAGCTGATCCTAGTGCAAAGTTGGAACTGAATAGTCCTTCAGGTCCCCTCCAACCCAAACCATTCTGGGATTCAGTGTTTGAGGTCTTGCCTGTGGTTCTGAGTAGCCAAAAGTCTGGACTGGTCACTTTGAAAGTCTCTCTTGCAGCCCTCAGCATCCAAAGGACTCAAAACTGTGATCCTTCCACATTTCTTTTAGGGTGAGGGACTGGCTGTGACCCTCTGTCTCGGGCCCTGGCCTCGGGAGGTGAAGATTGCTGAGCACTGTGTCAGCTGTATCCAAAGTGGTTTTTGTTTAATGGTCTCCGCTGCTGTTTATATTTTCTAATGCGCTACGGCTGGTGTTTGTTGCCATTAAAACTTCATTTGTTTGGAGGATCTTTTCAACAAACTGAAATCCAATAAATCACCAGTAAAATATTTATTATTTCAACTGGATAAGAAGGGGAGGGGGGAGTGGACAAATTAGTATTCCTTCAGCACCACGTTAAATGGGAGGGCACTGGGGTGTGTTCGCCGTGGGACGTTGTCCCCAGAAGAACAATTATTTGGCTGAACAGGACCAGCTGAGTGACAGATTCCAATTTGGGAGCAGAAAGTGGAGCAGAAATACTCTGAGTACTCCAGCTTTATCCTGTCTGCCCATGTAATCACATCCACAGATGATGGTAGTGAGCTCAGGGCTTCTGGATTAAAACTGTCAAAAATACAAGCCCCTAATGCCTGAGTTAGAAATCCTGGGCTGATAAACTGGTCCCACTTCTGCTGGTGGCAAAGCTGCTATTGTCTGAGGTCAGGATTTCACTCCAGGTCTGTTTTAGTTCACAGACAGTAGCAGACTCCAAACTCTTCATCCTGCTGAAGGGTATATGACACCAGCTTGTGGTGGGATAAATGACAGAGAGATCTGGAGCAGAATGTGGAAAATGTCATCACAAGCATCATTACATTAGAGCTGCATGGCTTTATTTATTTGTTGAATAGTGAACTCAGTTAGAAATAGGGTGGGATTTAGGGTTATTCATGTACTTTTGTGTTCAGCCAGTGGTTTTGGCTGAAAATGCAGAGGGAAATATGGGAAAGTTGGACTGTGATTTCAGCATTTCACATAGAGGATACATTGCCTATTCACTTGGAAATGATATCTAATTTTTCAACATGACATATTTTTCAATGCCAGAAATAAAAATAAAATGCTTTTGGACTGACCAGAACAGAAATAATTCTGAAACCTGTCCATGGGACTAAGGCAAAATCTCTGCATTGTCCAGTTAAGCTCAGGACAGGAGTGAAGTGTGGATCCAAATGGTTGGGAGATGTAGCAGGTTCTATAAGAAATGTGAAATATATGTATATATAGCGTTTAAATGGAGAATTGGTATGTTTGTGTGTATAACTATGACAAAATCTCTTTTTTCAGCAGGGAAGATGCCCTTCAGCACCTGTAAACCAGGCCCTGGATGTAAGCAGCTCCAAAACAGTCATGCAAGGATTTGGCCTCAATCAAAGTTTTACATTAAATCCAATTTCCTCATCCTGCATGACAATTTCTACCCCACAAAGCCCCCAAAGTCATCACCTTCACTATCAAGGCCTCTTGATGCTACAATAATCCCATTAAGATCCTAAATACAGTAAGTCAGTGTCCCATCTGTCAAAAGCAGGACGTGTGGCAACCCTTCCCAGTGAGTCATCTGTTCAGCATTCCCAAGTCTTCGAGATCTCTGCACTCTCCAGGGAGCTCTGACTTTTACCAATGTTATCTTTCTTATTTCAGTTTTGGCACCTTCTCCCTTTCCTCAGAGACCATACCGGGCAAAAAACACATGAAATGAGCAGCACACGTCATCTGTCATTTTTCTGAGAGGTTACTGGGCTTGAGTGTGTTGTTGGGCCACAGATGGTGGTAACTTCACCAGAAAAACAAAAACCCCCACCACGCAGTGAAGAAATCGTTAACTGGGCACAGTTTTCCATGAGCGATCAATTTCTTGAAAGGGAAGAGTAATCCTTATTCACGGTGACTTTTGGGGTGACTAAACCCTCAAGAATCAGGTTAGAAAGTGCTGTGAAATGCTGCTCTTGCTATCATTTGCTGTGAATCAGCAATAAAGTAGTCACCCCCTTGGCAGCATTCCCACTGGGGTCAGCGGAGCTGGGGTTTCACCCCTGGAAGTCCTGCCCTGCAGGAGGGGCTTGCCACCAGTCTGCGTCCACTTTCCACTCCTGTGAGCTCTTGTGAGTCTGCTTACAGCGTTTCATAACACAGGAACAAAGGGGTTATTCAAGGAAAATGAAGGAGGCAGAGATCTAAAGCAGATGAGAGCAAATGCTCGCTGCACAATAATGTCAACACCTGGCTTTTTATCGCTGGTAGACGTCAAAGTGCTTTACAAGAGCCATCAGTGCCAGTGTCTCTGTTTAACAAAGAGAGGAAGAAAGATAACACTACCTGTTCAAGGTCACCGAGCAGACAACGCCAGAGCCAGAGTGGGAAATATCCTCCTCCAGTAGGCAGTGGCTTCTGGTTAAAATCAAAGCACTTTTATGCTACAGAGCTCACTGCTCCAGGTCAGAATGACACCAAGAATTCAGTGGCACGGACTGTTTGTCTGGAGAAACAGCACATGGCACTGGGAAGATGTAAGAAAGAATTCAGGTCAGACAGCAGCCTCTGTTTCTGTAGTGATCTGTCTGATGCCAGAGGATGGGAGACTCTCTGGCTGGATGACATGTTTGATTTTAACTCTACTGCAGAGTGCAGAGCCAGCTGCTGCCAGTCAGGGTTGTCCTGAAAACCCTGCAGACTGCCCCAAGTGTTTGGTGGTCTGTGTAGAGAGGGAGCTGATTTTGGAAATCTACCCTGTCTGAGGGGAGCAAAGGCTGGTTGTCACCAGAGATACTCCCATGTAAGGGTAGAAAATGACCCAATTTTCCTGGAGTTATTCAAGGACGGGGAGTGAAGCCTTAGCTAAACATTCTTGTGAAGCTTCAGGGTTTACCCAAAAAACCAGGCTGGACTTGTGGATTCTTGTGTCTCCACACCAGGTCGGATGCTGTCCTTTCAAATGCATTCCAGGAGGCTTTTGCCACAGCCATAGTGAGTGCAGCTGGCTCAGCTGGAGGTGACAGGGTCCCCCACCCTCCCAGACAACTTGCCATGTCCATGGACAGTCCCACAGTGAGAGTGAAGCATGTTCTCCATCTGAACTGCTGTCCCTCCTTTACCTCTGTGCAAGAAGAGAGCCCCCAGCAGCCCATTAACCCTTTCCAGACCCACGTGTGCTCACACATGTGCTTTTTACTGGCATGATTCTTGGCAAGAGAGACAACCTTAATATTGCTGTTGGACCCCTGTGCATGTCTGTTGTTCATCATGTGTGAATTAAATGAACGACCCTGAACTGGAGAGAGAGAAACTAATGATTGCCATATTGTTTCCAGCACTCTTCAAGCAAAAGAAGCTGTTTGAACTTTCCCCTAAAGACGCTTCTCCCTCTTGCAGTGGTTTTAAAATCTTGGGTTTCTACCCTTTTCAAGGTGATTAATATTGTAATGATACCTTCTCTACCTTCCCCTCCCCAGGGGAGTGGGCAAGCAGGGGGAGGGAAGCAGGACAGGGAGAAGAAACTTCTCAAAACTAACTCCATGTGCAGTGGTAAAAGGCGTGATAGCTGCTTCTTTTCCTCCCTTCTCTAGTTTCCAGCAAATTCCCTTGTGCTTTCAGGTATTTCATTATGTTTTGTTTTTAATTCCTCTTCAATGCACATATTGACATGTTTCTTTCTGTCTATTTCTGTCTTCCTTTACCCAGTAAAACGATCCCACTGGGAAGGTGAAGGTCCAAATAGAAGGTGGAAGGAAGGAAAGCATCTTTCCTCATTACTGAGAGCCAGACTGATGGATAGTGTGTGACTGAGGCAAGGACCATGTTTGGGGTGGAGATTGTAGCCTCATCCTTAACATAAGGACAGGCAGGAGGCTGAAACTAAGAATGGGGGTTGCATTTGGAATGTATGACTAATTGTGGTGACTGTCTGGCCCTCTGCCCCAAAATTAGGGGAGAAATGCTGTAGTGGGCATTGTTTTCATCCTACAGGATATTTCAGGTGCTGTGCTTTGAGCCTAAGGAAAAGATTGCATCCCACTACCACTGAGAGTTAGAGCTGCCTGTGACCAGAGATGACCTTCTTAATATTGCTTTTGACATCTGCACCTGGGTGGATCCTGCTCCACAGCCTTGAAATGGACAGTAGGAAAAAACAGCAGAAAAATGAGACAATCCCTCACGTCGTTTGGATTGTCAGCAATAAATCCTAGGGAGTGGAAAAGGCCTTCCCTGTTGTCAGGGTGATCCCATCATCTTGATAAAAGAAAGGAATATTACAGAATAAGAAGAAAAAAATCATGAGGACAATGAGTCAAACTTCCCCAGGGAGGTGTTTGAGGTGCTACATAGCCTTCTCTGGGCTCCCTTTCCCATCAAAGCTTGAACCAGATGATCTTGTGGGGTGTCTTCCAACCTGTTCTGACATTTTGTGATCAGCATGTTGGTGGCTGGGTGTCACTGCCATTCAGTTCCTGCTGAGTGAATCCCTGCTGTTTGCACATCATTCCTCTATATCTGGTCTCCTTGAAACCTTACATTGCAGTTTTAGGGGGTTTTGGGAGTCCCTTAGGATTACCTATGTGGCTGCTACCTGCTAGACTTTCCTTTGAGCTGTCTCATTTGATCAGAGATGTGGCTCTGGAACCTGCAGTGAGTGGAAAACCTTCATTCCTGACTGAGGCTGGACTGTGCAAGCTCAGCTTTGGAAGGAATTTCCCTCTGGTCAATAGTCTGGCTCAACCTGGTGGCTTCCTGCAGCAAGGACAGCAAGTACAGAGATCTGAACTGTGCCTCCAGTGCTGCTGTATTCTGTCCCTCAGCTTAATCTCATGTAGAATGTGGGTTTGGGACCACTCTGCTATTTTCAGTCTGATAATCCAGAATACACCATCAGAAGTTCCTATGGCAGTTTGGTTCAAAGTAGAAAATTATGAACTAACACACCCTCACCCGTATTTAATTTGAATCCAATCACCAGTGAGGAAGTCCCTTAATTTGCTCAATATGCAAAGCATCCCCAGGAAAGAAATGTTGGAGAAGGGGATCATGAAAGCTGAGACAAGATGTAAGGGTGTCACAAACAGAGGCCAAAATGGAAAAAAAAATAGGGAATTGGCCAAGAAAATGTCATCATTGTGACTCTTGTGATCACTGTTTTGTTGGAATGGGGAGGATGGAAATCAGCTGGGAGAGGATCCAAGATGCTGGAGACAGGGAATACACCTGCTGTGCTTATCTTGTCCCAAACCACAGACGAATCCAGTTCCTCCAGAAGCTTCTGAAGCAATGTCAGTCCCAGAAGGCACACCACTGTGAACATTTCAACAAGGACCTTTGTTCTATAATTGCAAAGAATTCTGAAATCCAACACAGGCGATAAGTCAGCTGCCTTTGTGGGTTTCCAGGTTTTTTTTTGATGTAGTTATTTGATTCTGTTAATATGTACTGTAAAGAAAAAACAGGCCCAGTCTCAAATAGTGGGAATCCAAGAGAAGGCAGAAATGACAAGGGAGAGCTGACAAGCATCATGGGAAGACAAGATCAAGGGAAGAAGTGAGCAAAACTGATGGCAACTATAATATGGTCTGATAGCTTAGGTGGGCAAAATTTGGGCTTGGAAAGGGTCATGAATTTCCTGGCTTTACAGGAGACTGAAGACAACATCACTCAAAACCTTCTCTGTTCCAGGATGCAATTTCCTCCCCGTTCTACTGACGGATCTTTTTCTGCTGTGTATATTTTTCTTTCAACCAGCTCAGCAAAAGTACTGAAAACTGTCAAGGCAGCTCAGAACAGTAACAGATCTTGTACAAATTCTTTCTTCCTTCACAGATTGTTGAGGCAAAGTGTAACAGAAGATTACAGATAAAAATGGCATTTTCTGTCAAAGATAGTAAAGTATTTCCACAGCTGACCAGCTGCAGTGCATGTGTCCTGGCAGGTCCTGAGACCAGTTTTTATAGATATCTCTAGAAAACCAATTAATTTGACTACTGGCATAAGCAGCACAATAACCTTGACGTTGCTGTAAATGAAAGAAGGGCTTCAAGAAAAGCAAGGGGTCAAACTGTCCATCCTGGTGGCTGTATGGTACAAACTTAACAAAATATCCAGCCTTTCTGTGTATGAACCCTTATTCACCCCTGCAGATAACACAGACCCTCCAAAGGGTACCCTACTGAGGGTACGAACAACAAATATTTGTGCTTGAAGGGTGTAGTGCACAGCTGTGGAGAGGTGATTGCTTCAAGAACCACTTTGCTGGCTGTGGACACACCACCCTTTCAGCTCTTTAGAGGGAGGAATCATTGGAATTCCCTCCTGGGTGCTGTGTACAGCGGTGATTCGATGTAATCTCGCAAAGTGAGCCAGTCACATATAACTCCCAAAGTCAGTAAGGCTCCTGGGGTCCCTTTTACCACTTCATGTGGGCAGGTGGCTTGTGGCAAATGTCCCTGACTTCCCCCAAAAGCTCTGAGCAGAGGAAGTTCTGCTGCCATCTCTGCTTTGGGTAATTTGTAAGGGAAGCTGTGGCTTCTCCACAGGAACCTGTGGGGTGGTTGTAGGATCTCTCTCCTGGCCTCGTGTAACCTGACCCAGGTTTGGAATAGTGTGTCATCACCAGCTCATCTAAAAAAGTGTCAGGTTGTCCTTGTGGAAGACTGGTTTAGCTGACCTCCAGGGGTCTCTCCCCCCCTACATTTTCCTGTGATTCCGGGATGGAATGGTAGCGAGATCAGGACCTCTGCAGCACAGGCTACTTCTATTTCTGCTGAACGTGAATAGGAGCATTGTGTGGATACCCAAGGGCCCTGACAGACAGGCCCTGGCAGTGACTGGAGCTTTTTCTGGCCTCAGCTCTTGGTCACTGTCTCTGACAGAGGATCTGGTGCTTGCAGCAGCAGGGAAGGTGTGAACTGGGGCAGCTGAGGATGCTCAGATTGCTCGTTCCTACAAGCTGCTTGTCATGGGCCAGTCATGTTTTAGAGCATGGCAGCCAAATGCTCAGATAAGGGGAGACAGAGTTCTAGCTTTACACAGCCAAGCTTGGAAAATGAAGCCAAAGTGACTTGGGCTTGACTTGAGTGTGGAAAAGGGATGCTGCAGTCCTCTACACTGCCTGAATGCTAAACAAAGCACAGCATGGCCCAGAACCCAAATGCTTATGCAGTCTCCCACCTCTGAATACCAGCTTTGAATTGGCTTTGATTTTTATTGCATATTTGTGCACAGCAGCTGTCAGAAAGTTTAAATGCTAGAATTACTGCAGGAATAAATTCATCCTTCCAAAGCATTGCTATGGCTCTCCCCGTTGGGAGTTTATGTAATGTACTGAGTGGTACGAAAAGAATTCGGAGAGAACATTCTGCTTCCTGGAGGTTTCAGCTTGGTTTGACAGCTCGGTGCTGACTCACTGTCAGGACCTGAGTTTAGGGTCTGCAGTAAAGCACTGAAGACTGGGAAGCACAGCCATGGACATTGCCACAAATGGATGTGAAACCAGGCTGTTACTATCCTGGGCGACTTTTTGCCTGGGCATTGCAAATGCCATGGCATTCAGCCAGATGCCAGCTTAGAGCAAGGGCTGCTTTAGGTGAAGAACCAGAAAAGAGCCCAAAGTGGCCTCCAAATACTGGAGGAAGACGAACATTTCTTGTAGTGCTATTTTTATCCAATATTCTAATTTTGTCTTGTTCCCTTACATAACTTCCAGAGTTACAGCTGAATAAACTTTCAGGGAAGAGAAATATTTCTAATAGAGCTCTAACTTTCTCCAGACTGAGTCTCTGAAATCATCCACAAAAGGTTTCCAGTCCATGTATGTGGCATTGGACCTTTGTCTGAGAGGGAAAGGATAGAAAGAGATTTAAGCCTGTCGTCGTAGGACACGAAAAAGATGAGAGAATCTAAATATTTCAGAAGGCAAAGAGCACAGAAAAAAGGCTTTATTGTCTAATTCTTACTACTTTCATAAGGTGTTCTGATATAGACTTAACGTGATTGGTGAATAGGAACGACACCTCTCTAATCCCATTGGTTAAACCAGAGAAACAGCTCAAATGTTTTGAGAACCAGAAAAGCAAAACACCACCTGGAGAAAGATTGTTTTGAGAAAGGAGAGTTGTTTGCCAGGATTTGTTTTGAGAAGAAGCTTTCTTGAGAACTTTTTCCTTGGGAAAAAGTTAGCAGCTGCTAGCAGGCTAAAATCTCTCAGACCCAGAAATATCAGGCTCACATAAGCCGTGTCACAGTTGAGTTTGCTCCTCCATGGCAAAGGACAATTATTTTGTTTGTGTTGGATGGAGTTTGGTGAGATGGGGTCAGCACAAGAGAAGCCCTTCTGCCCCTGCCTGGTCCTGCTCCCCCTGCCCACCCCTCCCTGAACTCTGAGCACACACAGAGGAAGCTGAGGTGCATTCAGCTCCAACTGCCTCCCCTCCAGCCAGTTCAAGCTCCAGCAGTGGGGAGAAGGGAGATCTGGTTCTATTCCCTGCCCCAGGGCTGATGGATGCCCTGGGCAGCTTCTCTGCTTGCACTTGGAGCAGACCCCTGGAGTTGTGAGAGTTAGGGAGTAGCTAGCTGAAGTTAACTGTGCTCTGGCTCTTCCCTGCTCTTTGGGGGCCGTGTGAGGCAGCTCACACGTTAGCAAAACATTGAGGATTTTCTAAGGCTCTCCAGGGACCAGGTGGGTCCCTGGCTGCTGCAGGATATGGCCTGAGAAAGACTACCTTTTCTTTTCCCAATTCCCTTTCCATGTTAAATCACGTTAAATGCAGGAAGAAAATCACCAGATGTCTTCTCCAGCCCCTCCCTGTGTCTAAATGGGGAACGCTCAGTGCAGCATCCCAGAAAAGCCAGCCTGGTGACCAGCCAAACATGAGGGATGGGGAAAACAAGGGCTTGGAGAAATGTGAAATCAGGAAAAATGGCTGTAAAGGCAAGGTACCTGTACCCCAGCAACTCTTTTTTTATAAAAAATGAAGAGGAAACTTCAGTAGACCAGTTGTTCAACCTTTTTTTTTAATATCTGAGAAAATTTGTTAACAAAAATATAAAGCAAAACCACAAGACTGGTGAATTAGAATGTTTTCTAGCTGTCTGTCTTTCTCCAAAACACAGCCTATGCTTGGGTGGTAGTTTAATTTTGTCTAATGTTCTTAAGGCAGACACAAAGCCCAGTGAATCCAGCGTGAGGTTTTTCACTGGCTCCTTTAGGCTTTTTGTCTAATGTTCTTAAGGCAGACACAAAGCCCAGTGAATCCAGCGTGAGGTTTTTCACCGGCTCCTTTAGGCTTTGGATCACTCTTAACTCTGTAGACAAAATAACATGCATGAGTTGTCAACATTTGCCCCTTTTTGGAGACCCATCAGCCCAAAAGGGCTGTGGCCATGTGTTTGTTATGTGTTTGTTGTTGCATCTTTCTCTGATGCTCTGTAAGGAAAGTGCAGATCATCAGGACACGACGCGGCAGCGCTTGAGATCTTGGCCGTGGAATTGTTTGTTGAACAGTGACAGACTGCAGCACATCCCTTTCAGGAATGATAAGGAAAGGTTTATGCAAGCCCACGTCTGCACTTGGCTGGGCACAATAATGTCATGTTCCTGATTAGCCATAAAATTCTTTGAAGCACTTGCTGAAGTAGGAGTGCCCGTGGTGACCGATTTCTGCCGCACAGCTTGTATTGTTTCCACTGCTCCAAACTCGGTGTGCAGCAATGAAATATAGCCCTGCAGAAGTGCTGGGCCTTGTAATTTCCTACTCTATTTCTGCTGCTTACACTCTGCAAACATTATGATTTTTTAGTCCCTGTTAAAGGTAAGTGTTCACGGCCAGGTTGGACATGGTTTGAAACAACCTGGCTATGGAAGATCTCTCCCAACCCAAACCATCCTATAAGTGAGTGAGAAATGTTTTTCTACAATCTTCTCATCTAGCTCACCTGTGGACAGTCAAATCATCTTTAGCCCAGTGCTAAAAGATCCCCTTTCCCCTTGAGAAGCATCCCCTTCCAGAGCCACACTGCACAGAATTAACACTGAGGCTCAATCTGGGTGGGCCTTGTGGTTTTCCTTGGGCACTGTGATCCCATCCACAAAGCCCTGGGTCTTCCTGCTTCTGTCATGACCTGCAACATCTCTGGCTATTGCAGTAGATTAACAATATTTAGGATTTAGGCATCAAATAAAGGTAGGTTTTTGTCACTGTCCCTGTGCTAGAACCTCCCATAGTTGTAAAAGAGGTTTCCAAAGCTCTTGTGACGTGTAATCCACAGAGGTTTTTCTGTGTAGTGCATCTCCTTGAAAACCAGTAGTGATTTCCTCAGGCTGAAAGGTTAACAAAGGCTTCTTGCACATTGAAAGCCTTTTTCTGATGTCAGAAGCAGGGCTTTGGTATTAGATATTGCCTTATCAATGTAATTGAGAAATACATTAGTAGCCAGTTACTGGTGTGTCTTTATATCTAGATTATGTCACTATGCACCTTTTTTTCTTCATGATCTCCTCGTCTCTCATTACTGCCCAGATTTTTTTGGGATGTTTAAAAGATGGCCAGGTCTGAGGACAGCAGGAAATAGTGAGCAAACTGCAGTAGAGGGCTGAGAATAGCATTTCTTTCCATAAAGTATGTCTACTTGCCCTGAATCCAGGGATAACAGCTAGTCTGACATAACAATAATATAAACTGGCTTTCTGCCTTTTCCAGAGTTAAGTTTGAATCCCAGATATGAAGCCTGGACAGAGAAAAGACAATTGTCATGTCTGTCCTGGTGTTTTCTGTCATTTATTGAGGCTCATCTGATACAGCTGCAGCTTGTTCCAATATTGATCTTTGATATCTGAAGAGAATTCCCCTAAGAGTCCTTCTGGATGGGAAATGCAGCTTGAGCAGAGCCAGCTTCCATCTGGAGAGGGGACATTGAGGTACCAGGACACGGATTATTTGGAAGCAAGGAGCAAACTCACATGTTCTACGTCAGCACCATTATCCTTGCAAATGGCTCAGGAAACAGCCAGTGGGATGTGCAGCCTTTTCTGCTTTTGCAAATAAAATCTGGAGATCCTCTGTATGAATTGGAGCAGTCAGAGAGAAACTATCAGCTAAATCTAAATCTGAGAATGAACTAAGGATCAGAGAGGGTCCCCCCATGGCTCCTGTTCAGCAGCTCTGTATATTGTTTTAAAGGACCCTTATGCAAGAAGTATGTTGCCTTCTGAAAGAGAAGATTGTTTTACTTAGTTGTTGTGGGGAAGTCTTCAAATTACAGCCCTTCCTGCCTATATTATGGCATTCTAGGGTTCATCCTGCTGCAGCTGCCCTGTGCTGTATGGGATGCAGGATGCATGGCAGATAAATGCACAGCCAAAGCCAGTTGTTACAACAGAAGTCTCTTGCCAGAGAGCCTGAGTTATTTCAGAGCTTCTCATGACAGCTGAATGCAGTTAATGCTTGTGTGTGCTCTGGAAAGGGTGTGGGAGACAGGTCAGAGTGTCCTGGAGCACAAAGTCACCGTGTGGCTCCGCAGCAGGTACAGCATCGAACGGACACTGCGGTGACAGGGGACAGCTCAAAACTAAGGTTGGACAAAACACTCCTCCCCACATGCTGCCTGGAAGGCTCAGTTTTGGCTAATCCCACCACCACAAAGTGAGCCACTTTCCAGGGAGATTAAGGGGAAAGAGGTAAATTCAGTCCAGGAAATGGGCTGATCCCATTGGCAACTATGACAGTAATCTTGACCGGGATGAAACATTTGTGTCTTGAAATTCCCATTCATGGGTCTTCCAATCCCTTCTGCACATGTCCCTGTTCTCATCAGTGACCAGGCTGCTTGGGTGGATTCCCAACCATTCCTGTCACTGGTGCATCACCCTTTTCACTGCTTGGGGAGATCACAACGTGTCAGAGGAAATGTAGTTTACTCCTCACCCATTGCAGAAACAGGGATGTGATGCAGAGCTGCATCGCCCATCAGGCATGAACAGCACTTGGGCTTTGAAACAGTTTTGCCTCAAAAAATTGCTATTTTGAGAAGAAGAAGTTTCTGACTCACTTTCTAACCTGCTGCATCTGAACATGAAGGTTCATGATCTCAGCAAGGTGCGGGGGTTCACGCAAGCATAACTTCACAGAGCTCTGGTTGTCCAAGAAATAACAGAAATTATTCATAGCTGTGAGCAGTCTTGAGAAAGCACTGCAAGGAGTATGAAGTTGGAGCTTTTCAAATCTCCTGGAATCATCTCCTTTCCTGAAGAGCACAGAGAGACCCTGGTGGTCCTAGGGTGAGGGGCTTCATGTCCCTAGTCTGGTTGGAAGCTGGCTGGCAGCATCTTTCAGTGGATAAAGGCTTTTGCATGCCTGCTTTGACTGCTTGGCTGCACAAACAAAAAATTAGGCAGTGTGTGCAAATGAAAATGTAATAAATCATATTCAAATCTTTTGAAGCAGCCAACTTGAAGATGCAGCTCATAGACCTGGTTGCAGATCCTGGGACCTCGTCAGGGTAAGGGGCATGAGCCTGAAGGCTGGCACCCTCAGGCCCTGGCTGCAGAGTGGTTTCTTTGCTGGGTACATGGCATTTCTCAGGCTGTGCTCAGGGCAGGCCATGCTATATTTAAATAAGTTTTGCTGGTGAGGGACTAAAGGGCCTCAAGAGCTGCAACTTCCTAAGGGCTATTCTGCAGATTCCTTCCTCTTTTT
Organism: Nicator chloris; assembly: GCA_013400495.1. Lineage (NCBI taxonomy): Eukaryota > Metazoa > Chordata > Aves > Passeriformes > Pycnonotidae > Nicator > Nicator chloris. The sequence continues at coordinate 331,811 of WAAE01003756.1, read as the reverse complement.
TTTTTTTTTTTAAAGGAAACTCTCAATCTTCTTAGGAAATAATCTTTTGTTTATGTCATGAAAAACCCTGTGCTCTCCTGGCTGGGAGGGTGGAAGGGCCAATAGGAAGAAGTGCCACTTGTGCCTTTCGATACAACCAAGCGTGTCTTAAATAAACATATGTTTATTTTTCTACCTTTCTGTTGAATTGCATCCTTGCCAACGTGGAAGGTAAAAGTATCCAGTTCAAAGGAGGCAACTGCAAGCGTAGGCTGACATCCTGTCATAAATATAGAACTGGCCCCATGACAATGCCCTGCTCGGAGACAATGGGAGCTGGGAGAGAGAAATGTGTGAATTAACACAGTTGAGGCAAATGATGAACAGCTCATGGAGGAAAAGAGCTGTGGGCCAAGCTGCCAGCTTTCAGGGCTGTCTCTGAGCTGGCCTTTGTCCCCTTCACAGAGCTGTGTGATGTCTCTGCTGTGCTCATGTGCCAGCCATGATGCCACCCTGGGGACACCAAGGACACGGGACATCCTTCTGTGCCAAAAACCTTCCCTGCCCCCTTGCTCAGGCTGGGGCAGAGCAGGAGCTTTCATCTGCTTTTGCCTTTGTGCCACCTTGCTGACAGGACACGTGGCCTTGGGGCAAGGACAGGTTTCTGCCCTGCCCAGTGCTCCCAGATCAGGATTTGCAGTGCAGGGACCAGCAGTGCAGGGAAGCTGCAGCCAGCCTGGTTCCCTGCCCTTGGGACAGGTCTGGACAAATCCCTGTGGCCAGGTTATATCCTCCCTCCATCATGTATTGGAAAGGGCAGTGGACACCCGTTTCCACCAGCAGGATGAGAGCCCCAGGCACTGCTGAGATAGAGATTTATCCCAATCAGGCTGTGCCACGAGGAAACTGAGTTCCAGGCCAATTAGGAACCTTAGTGATACTTCCTGTGATACCTGAGAAACCTGTCATGACTTAGTAAGAAGCAGCCTGTGGCTGTCAGTTGTTCTTGGCTCTGGCAGAACTCGCCAACTCCTGTCCCAACGAGGAGCAGACTGGGATAAGAAAGAAACCTGTAATAAGACAGGAACCACAAGCCTCTACAGGTGGTTTTCACCTTTACAACATGCTTGTGGGGACATTGTTGTGACCTTTTGATGGCTAAAGTGGGTGCACTCCCATGAATCAAGGCAAGATTCTCCCTCTGGTGAGTTCCTCATATAAACTGTATTGAGTTTAAAAGCATCAGCAGAGAGAAGCTTAGTTTAGCTTACACTCATCCTTTTCTTTGACTAACTACAGGTTTTTTTATGACTATCATGATGTGGCTGTTGAAAATGATGGCTTGCTCTGGCAAGTATTCACCTCACTTTTGTCCTAAGCCACCTTCAGCTCCTGGGCTGAGCCAGCAGGGTAGCAGCCACAGCGGTAGCAAGTGACTGTCACCAATTTATCTTATCTAGCACGCAGAGTGTGGCATTCTAGAGCTGAAGCCTTGGGTTTTCTTCCCTTCTCTTTCTGTGCAGCACAGGGTGTGCCCCATTTGACCTAAATATTTGTGAAGTTACATCCTTGGGACAGGCTGACAAAAGGTTATAAACTCATTTGTTTTCATCTTTTCCTGAGGCGAGCAGGCTGCAGCGAGGCATCACAGCTGCCTTACGTGGGTGCCTCACACCTTCCCCTGACCCAGCTGGTGCTGGCCAACATCTGAGATGGGGCTGTGGGCCTGATCCACACTAAAAAATTCCTGCTTCCTTACCCTGAGAGACTGTGGCAGCAGCTGCCTCATCACCTTCTGTAGCCACGGAGCTGGAGGCACCACTGGGGATAAGAAGCAAATGGTGTGGTGGGAGATCAGATGTCACGTCACTGTCAGAGGGGCTCTGTGTGCTCTTGGGTGTGAGCTCAGCTCAGTGAGGCCCTGAGAATCAGCAAAGTGCTGTGGGGGTCAGGGTTTTCCCATTGACATCAATGCTATTGGGTTCTTTTGTACCTGCACTGTAGGCTGTGCTCATCTTTGGAGGAAAATGGGAAAGAGTGAGTTTTGCATGTTAGTGGAAGGAAATCAGGCAGCTTAATCCCAAAGGTGAGGCATGTGTTCATAGTAACACCAGTTCTTACATCTCCCCAGCATGTTCAACAGCAGCTGCACTGAATTATGGTCATGGCACTTCTGTTTCTTTTTGGAACAGAGAGGAGTGAGGTGCAGCTTCGGAATTTAAACATAAGACAGAGCAGAAGGCGTTTTTCCACTCCACTCTTGACTTCAACAGTGGTCAAATTCCACAGCAACTTCAAGAGCCTCTCCTAATGTGGGTGCAAGCTGTGCCCAACATCCGAGCTCCCCTGGGTGTGAGGCTGGTCCTGGCTGTGCAAAGATGCTTTTGCAGGCAGCAGTCCCAGGTGTGCGTGGGGAACAGTGCTGTGCCTCAAGCCAGTGCTACATTACAGACCCATGGAACTGGGCAGAGAGCAGTGAGGATAAAAGATAGACAGTGTCTTAGAATTGTAGGATTCTGTGAGTGTCTTGTCTTTCACAGTGTATTTTAGTTTTTAGGCTGCAGCACTTCTGTGCTTGAGCACCACTCCCTACTATACTTAGACAGCTCACTCATGCTGCCCTACCAAGCAATGTCTCTTCTCAAAAAGCTGAACAAATCCGCAGCCAAAGTGTTTCAGAGTCAGTGCACGGTTTCCACTGAACCTCCTCCCTGCTGGAGTTTGGAGTGCCCTCTGACACGGCAGCTTCCCCTTTTTGTGTGGTATCAGTGGGCAGAGGTCTGGGGGGACACTGGTGCATGACTGCGGATCTGTCAGCTGCTGGGTGGCAGGGGGATCCCAAAGCCTTCTCAGGAGTGGTAGGTGAGTTATTGCAGGAGCCAGTGAAGCCCAGAAGCAGAAACATGCAGGGTATGAGGCTGCTCCTGCCCGTGATTTGCAGTGTGTGACCAGCAGTGCTGTGAGCTGGATCCCACTGTTTGCTGTACGCTGTTATCAGAGCTGCCCAAATGTTTTCCATTAGCTAGTCCTTAGCCCTTTGCAGACACAGATCAATGCTGTACTGGAACCAAGGGCCAGATCAGAACTAAATTCTTTATTTGGAGGATTTTTGCAATCACTATTTACCCACACCACTAAAAACCATGTGAAAATAATTTAGAAAGAAGCAGCAACCAAGAACCCTCTCCTTACTGACAGACGATATTTAAGAAGAACAAAGTATCTGTGGAGCAAAGTGATTTAAAAACCTCTAGGAGAGGGTTAGAATCCAAAATCAGAGGTGACTTTCTTTGAAAACTGACCAAGGGACTCATTCAGAGACAGAAGTGCCATTTGAAAAAAACCAAGCAGATGTCCTAAAGCAGGCCAGACACACCTAGGCAGGTCACAGAGAGCTGAGTGCTTGATGGGTGTAGAGGACCTTCCCTACGTAACTGAAAGATTCACTGAAAGAATACATGGATATAATATTTCTGAGTTCTTGTCCAAGTGTTTTACCATTCTTAGGGTAAAATTGTCTTTTCCTTGTAGCTGATCTGAATCTCCCATGCTGCAACTCATCTTTAGCTGTGTGCTTTTGGGAGAGCAGGTTTGATCTCCTCTGTTAGCTCATAGTCTCATGGAAGCTACAATTCCCCACTGCTGTCTCATGCCATGTGCTTTGGCTTCACTGGCTCCCTCCTCTTCCTCAGGGTTGTGTCCTGGGAATTCCAAAGCTGGATGCAGTATCCACACTTGTGCTGAACCCAGGGACAGAACCACTTCCTTCAACCTGCTGGTTACACTCTCTGTTGTGGCCCAGTACAAAGCTGAATTTTGGCCCTGGAAGGGCACATTGAGTGAGGCTTAGTTGCAATGTAATAAATATCCCTCTCTCCCTCTGGCAGGCAGATCTGCAAAATGTCCCTGACTGACCTCCTGTGAGTCTATATAAGCACCAGGGCCACATAAGGGCTTGAGCAATGCTGTATAGCTTCTATTTTTTTTTGTGCAGTTCCATGTTGCATCCAGCCTCTGATCGACCCTCTCATCAAAGCCTGGCTTTACGTGTTTGTAAGCTCACAGCAAAAGCAGCAGCAAAAGTAAAAACTTGTCTGCTCCTTGAAATTTCTGTCCCAGGATCTCTTGTTCCCTGGACACTGGTTCAGGTCTCTGAGGAATGCAAAGATCTGGGAGAGGTGTCAAGGGAAACAATGTCCTTCATGTATACTCTTATTTCACTGATCTTGGAAATCTGGCCATTCTTGACCACTGACTACTCACTCTGGTTGCAAATGAATAAATAAACAGGAATGCAGCTGGAGCAAGGACTGAACAGACTGGACAAACTCCTGTGTACAAGCTTTCCACCTCAAAGGACCTGCACATTGATAAGTGATTGACAAATACATTATTTGTGTTGCCTGGGGGGTGGGGAGAGCTGAAATTCTAGGAGGAAAAGGGGAATCTGTGGGGGCTCCCAAAGTGACATTGTTATGTCCTGAATCTACAGCTGCTGAGCACCAGTGAGACTCCACTGATAAACACTTTGCTCCATGTTTAGGAAAGTCCTTTTTGAGTTGTCCCAAGGCCATCCATGTCGTTCCTCCTGCTTCTGCCCAGCTGCTCTGTCCTAATTCTGTGCCTGGGGCACACAAGGCTTGCTTTGCTCTTTGGCCTCAGCTCTGTGGGTGCTTCCAGCTGTGCTCTGCTACCACATCTGGTGGCACTGGAAATGGAATTCCCTCCAGCCACCCCCACCAATCCCACAGAGCCCACGCTGGGGCCACGCTGTGACCTTGGATCACCTGTGCCAGCAGGAGGGCGAGGTTCTGTGTGTGTGAGCCAACCAGGTGCTCTCAGCCCAAGCCCTGAACTTTTGCACCATGCTGAGGGGAAGGTGGATAATTTGGGGGTGGTGGGAAGCCTGAGAATACAGCAGCATTCCTGTATCCAGACTAGGTGGGGCAGCGACAAGGGGATATTAGTTCTCCTTAGCAGTCAGTGTCTGAAACTTCCTTGTATTGTTTGTCCAATGCTAAGAGCTTCCCCCCAATGCTAAAAATAGCTTTTTGTTTGTAAGTTCACTTTGCATTCACGTTTCCTCTCTTGGTTTTCTCAAGAGGTTCCTTGATATCTTTAAATTTGCTCGACCAACAGGAACAAAAGGCAGCAAAAGTCTCCCTGTGTGAAGATGGGGAGGTCTTCACCTCAGAAAGAGAGAGGGGGAGGCAGCTTTTAATATCTTTTTATATTTAGTGCAGGTTTGACGGGTGAGAGCAAACACCATGTTCAGCCTTTATTCCATTTACACAGTGAGAGCAGAAAGGGAATGCATTGTCCTCCTGGGATCCCAGGGAATAGTTGGCAGTGATACCACATAGTGAAAAAATGCTGCTCTCAAAAATACTCCAGCAACCACCAAGCAACAGCAATCACAGTGACTCTTAGCTCTACCCTTGGCAGCTGTTATCTGGACCAGATGTTGTCTTAAGTAAAAGGGAGATGCTGTTTTCTGGAACAGAGGGATATATATTATTTTCTGACATTATTGCTCAATTGATTTCTTTTAAAAATAATGCCTTGTAGAATGTTAATAAATAGCTGTTTATTTTGACAGCAGTGTCAAGAGCATGCTAATGTGTTATTGTTTGGACTGTGGACACTTAAGATGTATAAAGGGAGTTTGTGTTGCTGGTTCCAGGGACGCAGGAGGGTTTTGCTCATGGTGGATCCAGTCCAGAGAATGTGCTTTACATATGGGTGTTTATATCTTGCTCCGTCTGTAAGAGTTCATTTGCCTGATGAAAGATTGTTTGCTAGCACTCTAGGAGCTGGCAGGGAGGTATTTATACCATTGTCAACTCTGATAAAAGTTTCAGATGCTACAAAAGCTCTTGGATTATATCGGGGCGGGGGGAAAGGAGAATTAATTACATCGGAATTTCTTCTTAATTTCTTAGTGTTCAAAAGTGATCTGAATTTCTTAGTGTTCAAAAGTGATCTGGCTTGCAGGTCTTGGAATCTGGAATGATCTACTTGTTTTCTATTGCAGTGAACCTGAGTTGAAGCCAGGCAGCTCTGTCTGATCACAGGAGCGTGGAGCTCACTGTGGCACAGGAAACCAGGCTGTGCATAGGGTAAGGCAGCTCAGGCAGTGGGTGCTGTTGATGTGCAGCAGCACAGATGTGTCTGATAACTCACCCTGCCTGCAGGCAGGTCCCAAAACTCAAATCCTGGGTGTGAGTGTAAAATCACAGGCTAGAAAAGCCTCCTAAAGAGTCACCTCCTCCCCTCGTTCTCTCAGACGTGCAGCAAAAGCAGCTGGTGATGGAGACTCTGAGGTAACTCTGTCCTATCCCCACTGCCTGAAAGTGTCCCCCACGGTACAGTCACAGCCTTTCTGGCTTCAGCTTGCTTCTTGAAAGTGCAGTGGATGTGGTGGTGCTGCAGCAGGAATACTCAGGTCCTTCTGGAAATATTGCATCTCTTCTGAATGCCTTCAGGGAGCAGATATTGCAGCCACTGCTTGGCTATTTTAGCATCTAGAATCCACACGGGAAGGAAAAAGAGATCTTTGAGACAGAGCCCTTTATTCATACAAAAAGCAGCCCTGGAGACATGTGAATATCAGTTCTTTGGAGAAGGAACATATTCTCAAATCAACACTTGTGCTGGAGCAGGTACCAAGTGTGTGGTTGAAGCATCTCCACGTCTCTGAGGATGAGCCCCAAAGACACCACGAGTTACAGCAGCAGGAAAAGTCACAGTCCTTTGCCTTTGTGACATATTATGCACTGAAACAATACTTCCTCTGGAAAGGTCAGGGCACTGAATTGTGCAACAAGCCTTATCAACAAGTAGGCATATTATTTATGAAATGTAGGCTCTCATACGTGTGAGAATGTTCCTTGAGACAGCATTGGAATTTATGTGGTGCTGGTAATAGGTGGATACATTTTCCACCAGGAACAAGTATAATAAAATCAGATTGCAACTGAAACTAAATGCTAAATTGAATCATAAAATTCAAATAAAAATGAAGTGCTGGTGGACTCCCATCTAAATCGGATTCAATTAAAGAAACTGTTGAGGTCAAAATTACTCTTGACACAATTGTGAAGGACAGCCCAATAACGAGTCAACATTTAAATGAATTACTGTCTCTTGAAGTCCCTTGAATTCACACAAAGGAATGGCCTTTTCAGCTGGTGTTTCTGAATTATTCTGCCTGCCTACATGCACAGACCCAGGTGATTTTGGGCTGTTTGGGGCTGGTGCAAGGCTGTGTCCAGGGAGGCTGTGCAGCAGTGCCTGATGACATCACTTGAGCCCCTCCAGGTTTGGGTGCTCTGCTCACTTCCAGGACAAAGTTACAGCAGAGCTATTTTTTCTCAAGATAATAATGAAAAAAGAGGATGCTGGAGACCAAATGATCTTTAGTCCCTCTGGCATGTGCAGCTTAGGGATGTGGTAATCCTTCACTGGGTGCTGTTACCCCTGAACAGGTTTTTGCCTGGGCTCCTACCTGTGCCTTGAGATGAGTGATCTCTGACTTCCACAGGAACAGTGTCTTAATGAACTACTGTTTCAAAATGTTATTTTTTATTCAGGTGGGAACCTGCCAGGATTTTTTTATTTATGCTTTCTTTCGGCATTTTCTTGCATCTGTAATTATGCAAAATGTGTTGGTAAGGAATTTTCTGACTAGTTTTTTGTGATCAGAAAATGTTGATCTAAGATAACCTGCCAGTGTTTGTATGTACAAGGGCCAGTTCAGTAAATATCCCAGTCCTGAAAACACTTCCAAGTGTTTTCAAATATGGAAAGCATGAGATCTGGATTTTTTTTTTTTTACAGTTTTATCTTGCTTTGCTGTTGCCTGTAGCATGAAAAACAGAATGAACATTTCAGCTGATCCACACCATTTCCCCTCCTGAGGTGATCCCTTTGCAAGTATTTTGGAGCTCTGGTTTTCCATTCCACCTCAGGGCAGTAAAGCACTCCCCTGGCTCTGGTCTTGTGTGAGTAGGAAGATTTACTGGAGTTTCCTGACAACTCAATCTGAGTTCCAGTTAGGTGGAAGAAATCCTCACCGTAGGGACATCTCAGCTGTCCATGTGCCATTTACCACTGTGTTTTTAATGCATTTCTGGTTGTCAGAGCAGTCATACAGTTGTGCACACTTTCAGACACTCCTTGTTCCCAGAACCGAGCAGAGGCCCCTCTTTCCAGTAGAAAACTGACCCTTTTCCCTTTGTCATGAAGCCTAAAACTGGCTTTGATGGACCAGATTTGTTGGCAGGGCATGAGAGCAGAACCAGGAAGAAATAAAAAAGATAAAATGTGATGTACTGGAATACCTGGCTTTACCTGTCCCGTGAGATCTTCAAACACTGCTTAGTTACCAGAGGACAGAAAGAAATATATAGTAAATAGCAGAGCCCTTGCAAATTACTGGAGTTTGAGGGGACAGGGTTAGAAGGGAAGTGAAAGGAGGAGGGAGAAGAAACCCTATATGAAAAAGATTTTGCTAATTTAGACATGTTTGAATTAAGCCAAACATTTCCTCGGAGCCAGGTGTTCTCCAGAGAACCACAACTCCTCTGTGCACCTGAGTGACAGATGCCAGCTGAAGTGACTGCTTCTTGTGGAGGAAATGGTTTGCTTTCTGTAAAAGCCTGGGCATGTTCTGCCCTACTCTGAGTGCCAGCACATGCTGATGATTAAAGCAGTGGGCAACACAAAGCCTTTCTGGCAGAAATCCTTCCCTGACCCCACGGAGCCCACAGGCTGTCCCAGAGGATGGCACAGCTTGCCACAGTCAGCAGCTCCGGGTGCACGTTCAGGCTCAACCAAGAGCAAAAACATCACATCTTGCAAAGGGAATTCAGCACTGGGAGCTTTGTGGGTTGCATCTGCACCCTGCTGAAGCTGGTGGCCACGAGGTCAAACACGTCTGCGTGTGCTGGTGTGGAGGGGAAGGACAACGCCACGCTATCCAGCAGGGATGATCACTCGGGTCATACGGACCATCCCCGGGAAGAAAGATGAACTTGCATTTTTCTCCAGTGATGATGGTGATGTCATGATATGGTAAACAAAGTATTTCATCTTTTCTCCTTTTCTTCACTCAGTTCCAGGAGCTATGCAGGGTTTTCTGCCAGAAAGCTGACTTTTCTCCTGGCAGAGGCTCGAGGGCCCATCAGTGCTGAAACATCGCTGGAATGTTCTGTCCTGCAGACACAGGGGAACAAAAACCTCTCTGGAGGGAGGAACACTAGCCTTAGAGCTACAGGCTTTGTTTCTGTACCTGTCACAGTTATTTATTATTTCAGGCAACTTCTGAATTTATATAGTGCTCCTGAAAAGTGGTGCTGAGCCCTGAATAAGTAGATGAATGGACTCTCAGCACCTCAGTGTTCATTTTGGCCAGAAAATGGAAAGCACTGTGATGGAACAGAAGGTACAGCATCTGAAATTACTGGGTCATGTAACAATAGCCAGTGATGCTTTTATTCCCCACTGGTACAGCCTTAAAAGCAGCTGGTTTGGGGGCTGAATAAAAGTGCAGTTTGTTTGCCATGAGTTGTTGTTGACTTTGCCAAAACATGGCTCGTCCAAACAAAAGTGTGTGGAGTGTGTGCATGTGCACACAGTGCTCGTACACACGTGCACACCTGGCCTCTCTCACACACACACACACATTCTGGCCACTCTGAAATACAATCTCAGCTTGGTACAAGATTGTTGCTTTCAGAGTATCCTGCTTGGGTTTGGGTACCAAGAGCCTTCTCTCTCCTGTCACTGCCTGACCCTCTCTCTCCTGAGGTCACTGCCTGACCCTCATGAAAGTTGTGTTCCCAGGGTACTTTTCCCACCAAGAACAGACGTCAGAGGAGCTGGGACGAGGTCCAGCCTGGTGCCCTCTGCTCCTGTTGCTTACCCTCTGCTGGCTGTGCTCCCTCCTGCTCCTTGCTCTCCTCTTTGCTTTGGGATAAAGTGACTCAGCAGAGAATGGCAGAGAACAAGGTGACTCAGACACATCTGTCGGCACTCAGGAAAGGGCTCAGACTTCTTGGAACCTTATTTTAGTGTCTCTAAGTATGCCTAATATGGCCTTGAATCTACTTTTTGGTTTTATGGGAAATGTGGGTGGCATCAGGCTCTGTGAGGCTGGAGTTTCAGGGCATGTGAAAGCCCAGGGCATCAGTAGAGTTAGTCTTGGGACAGATATGTGAATGGAGAAGGGATATGAAACTTCTGCTCTGCAGGGCTGTGGAGGTCTCAAGACCCATAAAATATTCCCAGTATTCTCCATCCCATCTAGAGAGCCAGGCTTTCTGTCCTCCCAGCAGTTCCCAGTCACAGGGGCACTTGTAAATAGGGATCAGGTACACAAATATTGGTGCTCTGGTGCTTCTTGTGGGTTGTGGGGTGCATGAGGAAGCCAGGGGTTGCTGAGGGATGAATCCCAAATATGTGCACATTTCCTCACTGTGTTTGCTGGCAGCTGTGGAGGTGCTGCTCTCCATCAGGGAGGTGTGAGAATACCAGAAACCAGCTCCTCTTCTGAGTCAGGCAATTGTGAGATGGGAAGTCTTGGTTTCTTAAAATTCTCTGAAACTGGCTCTTGACAAGAGCAGTTTGGCCAAGAAAACTACCTCTGCTCACACATCTTCTGCTTCTGACTGTGGAATAGACATGTTAAAGATGGAAGTTTTGGTTAAAGCCTCTGTGTTTGTGCTTTGGATGGAGAAGCTGAAGCTGTTTACATCTCACAACAGTTTTTCATGTTGTATAGCTGCAAAGCAGCAAAAAGAAATTTATTTCTCTGCCATGCATATACGACAGTGCTAATTCTTCCTTGGGTACCTTCTCAATTTTGTGCTGGAGTTTTGCTCTCAAATTCAGACCTGCTCAAAGGATGTATCTTGGAGAGAAAAAGTTAATTTACTGGGAAAAATGGTTTGCCCTAGATTTTCCAGAAAACTCTGATGGTCAGCACAGACTCAACCCTCTCCCCTTGACAGCTTGAGATAAATGTCACACAAATCTACAGGGCCCACTCAGCCAAAAAGCAACAGTTTCTTGTATAACAGAAGAAGCTCTGTGGCCAAGAAAGGAGACCTAATTTTTTGGAATGGTATCATATTAAAGTAACCCTTCCCTTTTGACAATTTTTAATTATATAACAGAAAACTAAAGTTGAAAAGTCAAGGGGAATGAGAAAAACCTCTTGAGGATGCTTTGAGTGGGCTGGGTCTTTCAAATTCAAGCTGAAACGTGGCCAGGGCAGGGAGTCTGAAGAACTCCGATTTGAAAAAAACCCTGGAATTTATTAATCAAAATCCCCCACCCCCCCCTTTTATTTTTTTTTTTTCAGGAAAGCACAGTTAAAAACATGAAGCTGTAGTGAATAAGAATGTCTAAGTCAGCCAAAAGCATGAAATGAACCTCGTGATGCTATTTGAAGTATGTCGGTGGCATGCATAGAACTATTTACCTTTGTACTCCAGTGAGTTTGTAAAACAATTAAGAGGTGTGCTGGAAGTCATGAGATGAAACATGGGCAATAGATAAAAAGGTTGAAATTGCTTAAAAAAAGGAAATAAGAAAAAAAAGAGAATGATATGTAAGGAAAGGAATAGGTCCCAGTTGAAAACTGGTGGAAGCTCCATCATTTGGATCATTTGAAACTGGGCTGCACACTTCACTAAAATATATGCTAAGCTAAGGGAAACAGCTGTAAGTTTGTTCCCCCAGGGAGGGGCAAGACGACCTAATAGATCTTCTTAATTTCATTTCTAAATTCTATGCTTCAAATCATGTAGACAAACCTTGAAACATAACCTACAGCCTACTAATTCCTTCCTTTCTTCCTGTCTAGAGAGAGATGTTGAGTTGAAGGCAATAACCCAAGATTTTTGACTATTATTTTTAGCCTGGTTTCCTAAGGAAATGAAGCTTATGTGAACACAGTGTCACCGTGTCTGCCTGCCAGTCCCTTCTGTTTTTCCTCTTCCCCCAGGAAGTTCTGGGGAAAATTTCAACAAAACTTAGGATAGGGTTGGGGACTAAAAAGATATTTCAGTTCTTCAAGTTTAAGGGTAGAGGATGCTGCAGACTGAAGGGAGTGATGTGTCACATCATCAGACAGAAACTGCTTTGAATAAACCTGGGTTTAACATGCAAAATCCGCAGTGAGTCCCAAGAAAGTGTTTGCCTTCTGGCAAGGCGGGTCTGTGGATTAGCTGAGATGTTGGTGGAGATGTGGCTGTGCTGGGACCATTTTTCTGGAGCAGCAGCTTCCCTCTGGTCGTGGTTGTGTGGCTTCCTCTGCTGTGCTAAAGTTTTCCTGTCCTTTTTATGGTCTCCCTGGGAGCGCTGGGGTGAACCACTGGCAACAAGGCTCTGCCTGATGGCCTTCAGGCCAGGAATCAAACCTTCTCGATTCTCCCAGGAGGGCTTTTTCCCCTAATTCCTCCTTTGAAGTCCCCTCACCCCAGGCCCGAGGAAGCTGATGTCATCAGAGGATGGGAGGCCATGGCTCCTCTCGGGCAGTTCCCACCTTTGGAGGAAGGAAATTCCTCGGGGCAGTGCTGTTTATCTGTTGTCCCCCAGAGAGCCGGGCTGAGAAATGGTGTGGCTTTCTGAAAGCTGTGGATTTTAGATTCCCCCCTTGCTGTGCTCTCATTGTGCAGGTGGCTGCCGGGGGACTGCTGGCCGGGGACAGTGGCCGAGCGCCGGGGCCTGGCGCCTTTAATTGCTTTTACACCTTGCTTGTGGAATTCGCTCTGCAGAAACACAAAGCTCCGTGCTTGCCCCGTTTCTGGGGGGTTCACTGAGGAAGAAAAGCCCAACAAACGACCTCCCTCCGGATCAGTGAGGGCAACGGGCCAAGGCAGCCTTGCAAGAAGGAAAAGGTGGGACTCGCTGCTTCAGAGGATGCGAAGGAAGGGGCCCAGCTCTCTGTTACAGAGCTCTGAGTTTGCCCGTGTGTTGTAGAGGAGATCAATGGAGAATGGGAGCGGGAAGGATGGAGAGGTTCTCAGACCATCCTGCCTGAGTTGACCTCCGCGTTACTGACACAAGCCTGCAGAAAAGGGCAGGGGGCTGCAGCTTGGCCCGACAGGTGCCCATTCACAGCGAGGGGTGGCACATTCTTGGCATGGGGTTGTCCGGGTAAACCTTCCCTGGGAGGCAGCTCTGGCTCTGCTCAGTGTTGCAGCCAGCCCCATGATGACAGCAGGCCAGCCCGCCCCTGTGAATACTCCAGGCTCACGTGAGGCAAGCACTAGGCTCAGCAGCATGGAAGGGAAAGGTGAATTGCCCAAATATGCCTTGCCTGCAGCCTCCAGGTAAAGCCAGGGAGTTTTTTTAGGTTAAAAGGAACACTTTCTGCCGTCACACCCCCAGAGTGTGGTATAGCTACAACCCTGGGTACCCATCTCACAGCCCGCTGGGCCTACAACAGGCAGGACCAAAACCCTTGAGATCCAGCTACAAACCCCACACAAAGCAGGAACCTGCCATGGATGTGGGCAGCAGGTCATGCCAGAATCCCAGGAATGGCTGCCTGTCTGGCTGGGGATCATCTCTGACGAGAAATTCACTTTGCAGTTGAGAGGGCCGCAAAAAGTGTCAGGCAGGAATGTGCTTTTGGACGGGCTCAGAGCAGCCAGAGCTTTCCCCTCACCACACCGTGTCCTGGCCTCCTTTTAGATATTGAATATTCTGATCCTTCTCATAGCTTTCCTCTATCCCAGGTAAAGACTTCAGGGAATTCGGTGTGAGGTCTCTCCTCTCCAGCAGGAGGAATGTGCTGACACACAGATATCACTGACTGGCAGCCTACTCTGGAAACACAGTTCTTCAAGCCAAGAGGTTTCTTTTGCTGGTGTAGTTTATCAGAGCTACCCAAACAAAATTAACTATACTAGGAAGAAAAAAATAAATCCCTCCTTTTGTAGCGCTGCATCCACACCAGGGGCTTTTTGTTGGCGCAGCTCTCTCTCTTGTAGGGATGATGTATTTATTTTTGCACACTCCTAGCTGGCATAATTAAGCTTAGAAATCTTCCTTGTGCAGACTAGGCCTAGCAGAAAAAGAGTCAGCTTGCTTCAGGAGGACTTCCACGCACCAGTGAGAATTGCTGTTGTCTTGAGGTAGCGCAGATAGTATGTTTTCCACCATTGTAAAACATTTCCCACAGCACAGAGAAAAAAGGAAGCCTCAAACCTCTGGTTTGTCCAATTATTTTTGTTGATCCGTTATACCTTGAGCGTGTGTGTAGAACTTGTTCACAAATTGCTGCAGCACAGAGATTTGGGCATTGCTGTTATTTACTTGCAGTTATTCAGGTGGATGAAGAGCTGTGGAAAGAACATCTCAATCTGGTGATTGTGCTTGTCTCAATCTGTTAATTAGATATGCCATGGAAAAAAATCTGGAGCCATTTGTTGTTATACAGAGTGTTGAATCAATGTGTTTAAACTACATGCTGCCCTTCATCCGGAGGGAGTTGTACAAGTGGGGATTTTTAGTCCTTTTGCTGAAAACACAGCAGTGGCTGGTGAAGATGTGTGATGTTTCACATCAGCCAGGGAAGAATATCCACGTCTGGGATGGGTTTGTTTGGGAAATGGGGTTGTCACTTTGTGTATGGAGCAGAAAGTACCACAGGAGAATGCTGTCAGTGAAGACAAGCAGACATGACACTTGGGGACAAGCCAGCTTGTACATGGTCTGTGGGTAAAGGAATGTCCTGGAACCTTCTGCACTTCATGGACATCTCGTGTTGCGTGTCCCTTATCCAGCTGCATGTCTCGAGAGGGGTTTTTCTGGCTGGTAAAAGTGGTTGTTCCCAACCAGAGCCCTCCAACCACCTCACAGCATGTCCCAGGTTGTCCTTCCCACCCCTTCATTCCTTCTTTCCTTTTGTGTGTCCAAGCAGCCCCTTGAAGGCCACCAGGCAGACTCTGAGGACCACCACAGGCACTCCGTGGTGAGCAGCATCAAGCCTAAAAGATACTGCCTGGCTTTGAAACTGAGTGGTCAGCCTCTGTATGCTGAGACAGAGGGGTTATTTAGATAATGTGCTACTGGATGAAAAAAGTTTATCTCCCCCTTTGCAGACAGAGTTTCAGACTCACTAAATTATGCTCAGTGTGGGTACTCAGGCTCAGTTCTGCAATACAGCATTGCACCCTGAGGAGCGGTGCCTCCCAGTTTGTTGTGATATTAATCTTGGAAGCAAAACAAAATCCCTGACAAAAGATCAATTTAGTGCATCTCCTTTGTCTTGGCAGAACATAAACTGGAGCTGCAATATCTGTTTTTCTGGAGGGACAGTACTTTTCCATTCTTGGTTTCCTCTGGCAGCCGTGTGCCTCCTGAAAGGCTGAAGTCAAGTGCTTGTCAGTGGTACCTCTGACACCGAGCACGATAATGAGACTTAGAGATGGGCTTAATATTTCAAAGCACAGGCCAGATTTTAATTATCTTTGCCATTATTGCCCTCGGCCCACCAACGAGTGTGGGTAAGCCATGGAGAGAAATACTGAATCAGGCAAACACTTTCATTTTGCAGAAAAAAAAACATTGTCAGAAGAAGTGGCTGAAAGAAGAATCCCAAAAAATTCGAATGGGAAATGAAACTTGAATGCTCAGTAGGGATGGGAATTAATCACAGGGGGAAAAAATACCAAGGGAAGTGCTGGCTTTTCTCCATCTCTTGATGTTTCAGATGAAGATAAGTTGTTCTTCTGTAAGAGATGGAGAGATATATATTGGTCAAAGCAGGCAATTGGCCTTGATTCAGGCACAACTGAGAGAAATTAAAGGTTTTTTTGATATAGAGAAGCCAGACCAGACTCTTCTTTGTAGAGCTTTAAGCTCCATAAATCCACGATGTTAACTGTTCTCCCTACTTTATCTAAGGGAAAACCCAAACTGGCAGGTGATACAAGTTGCCCAAGGCCATATAAGAAATTAAT
Source organism: Nicator chloris (assembly GCA_013400495.1). Classification (NCBI taxonomy): domain Eukaryota; kingdom Metazoa; phylum Chordata; class Aves; order Passeriformes; family Pycnonotidae; genus Nicator; species Nicator chloris. The sequence goes on along the minus strand of WAAE01003756.1, from coordinate 315,855 downwards.
GGCAGCATCAGGAATATAACTCAAGCTTTCCTGGCTTTCTGCCTGGTTCTCTACTTGTGCAGCCCTGTGAGATGCTGTTGCTGCAGGGGAGAGGCTGAAGCACTCTCTGCCTGCTCCTTGTCACAGCAGCCACAGCCAGGCTCCTGCTGAGGCAGACTTCACTCCTTTCTTGGTGCTATCACTGTTTCCCAGCACCTGAACAGGAATTCTCCACCAGAATTTGGGCACTGGGCATGCTTTTGCTGTCCTGTCTCCAAAGGCTGGAGCAGGGACCTCAGGCTCTTCATGCTGCACATTACAGTCAGACCTTCTCCTCCCTGTGGGGTCACTGCCCAGCATCCAAATTCCTGTGTTTGCCTTCAGGAGTTTCAGAAACAGGCAGAGCTCAGAGCCAGGATGAGGGGCTGCTGCTGGAGAAAGTGAAAGGGTCAAGGAGGGTCTCCCCATGCAGGTTCAGATGTGGCCAAACTGGAGCCACGATACAAAACGAGGCTGAGAGTGGAACTGCTAAGAGCTCTGACCCCATGTCTGCAAACTGGTTGAAAATATCCTTAAAAATGCATCCTGCTGGATCCTGTTAAACACACTCTTCATGCTGCTCATGGGCTAAGGGCTTAGCTGAACACAGGCTTGTGTAAATGGAGGTTTGTGCATCATTAGAGGTGTTATTTTTGAAGTCACCTATAATAGAGGAGATAAGATCAGCTATTTCCTCAGTACATCTAGAAATATAATATCTTTTTTTTCCAAGAGAAATAGAATTTCAAACATAAGGAAAAAGTCCAGCAGGAAACTGTACGAGGAAATTGGACAGACAGAATATTTTTGTGCTTGTGGGCTGATTTGAGCCATTAATAGCAATTTGCCAGCCTGAATGTGTCTTGGTGCTGTCAGGCCTGGTGACTCCTGTGTGGTGATGCTACTGCCAGGAAGGTGAATATCTGGGACAAGAGGGGAGGACTGGGTGCCCTCAAGGAGCAGCAGAAAGTGAAGCTGTGCCCAAGGTTTGCCCCTGTCTGGCCTGCAGCTCAGGATGGCCATGGAATTCAGCTGCTGTGCTGGCTGGGAAGTGGCTGCCATGTTTTAACTGGGTGGAAACATTGCAGCAGTAAGGGATGTAAAATGTTGGCTGTGGATTTGCACTGGGATATCTGATATACAGCCAGCACAACAAACATTTAACTCTCTTTATGCTACCTAAAATCTCATGGGCACAAGCTCAGGTCTTCTTATGGAAGTTATTCATGCATAGCTCAGAGCAGGACTTACCTTAATATATTACCTTTGGACTTTTTAGTTGAAAGCCATTTCAGATGTTATCACATGTATTTCATCTCCTGTGTTGTGCTGGGACTGTGTTCCTACAAAGAAGGCCACTTTTCTGTCCTGCTGGGGTGGGAGCCAATCCCAAACCCAAACAGGAATTTATGTCTTTTTAAAACGGTTCTATCAAGTCATGAACTTTTGAATAGGGTCCTTCAAAGGTTTCTTTCAAGCACTTTCTTTGAAATGCAATTACTCCATTGCCTTTTTCCTTGAAGTTTCTATTCCAAGGTACCTCTAATCTCCAGCAGCTGATAAAAGCAATTACAGGGGAATTGCTGGAGGGGGTCTCCCCTCACACAGGCACCTGTGGGAGCAGCAGGTGTGACATCCCAGAGTCACAACCTGGGTGTGGAAAGTCCTCACCTGTCCCTCTTGCAGGAAGGGAAGGTAAAGGCTTGCAGCTCTTAACTGGGTGAGCGGGCTCCTGGTGCTGTCTCCTGCTCACTCATCAACATTGTCCGCCTCAAAACATTCAAATTCCTGGTGGGGTCTCGCAGATGACGACATTTTAGTACAAGATAGTTGGAAATTTTCTTGGTTTTTATGGGCTATGTTATGTGTAGAAGGAGATCTCCTCCCTGGATGATGGGGAAGGTGAGGAGAGGTGTCAGGCAAAAGAGTGTGATGGTGGAGGGGCTCAACATTGCAGCCTGGGCAGGAGGGAGGACAGCTGGGGACGTGAGGTTAGGACAAGCCTGCTTGAACTCCATCCTATCCCTTACACTTTAATAAATCCTGCCTAACCCTTTACCTAAGTGCTCAGAGAAACTGTCCCTGGGGAAGTGGAGGACTGCTGATTCTCTGGGTTAATCCCACAGATGCATGGAGATGTGTCTCCATGGCCCTGCTGAGCTGCAGCGTCCTGGGCGGGAAGAGGGCAGCATATCCTCACAGGTCAGGAAATGCTGTCTTGAGCTAGGAGCTGCAAAATAAAACTGCACAAAGAAGCTATTGAAGGCCCCTGTTTCTCAATGCTTTCAGAGAAAAAGCAACAGCTTTCTGTAAGTCAGTTATTCAGCAAGGGGGTGGTCGAGCTTTTTTTCTTTTTCTTTTTTAATTTAAAAATCAGGCAGAAAAAGCCAGTGAGGTACTACCTGAAACTGCTGCAATGAAAATGGGGAGCTGGTTTCTGTGGTGTGCTGTGTTCTCTCTGCAGCCCCTGTGAAGTCATTTGTCAAGCCATTTCTCTTCTCCCTCCCATCCCTACACATGGTAAAAAACGAGGCTGGAAGGGCAGGACGTAAAATCCTTCTGTAAAGTAATAACCAGACACAACCCTGCAGCATGGATACAGTGAAATTCCAGCAGACACAGAGTGAGGAAGGCTACATGGCTGTGAACCATGGTGGGAATGGTGCCACGGAAATCTGTGGCTACCCAGGGTCCACAGCTTATGGATCCAAAAACTTAAATGCTGGGGAATGTCTTTCTTGGCAGCACCTTGCAACAGTAGTCTGTGAAAAGGAGGGATAGGGACTGTCCCCTGCAGCTGGATGATGCCATGTTATGGTGGCTCCAGCACCAGTTGTTCCGTCTCTGCTCCCATCAGCTCTTTGGGACACAGCACCCTCAGCCACAGCAGTGACATATTCTGATTTAACCCCCCAACCCTTCTGATGGAATTTCCTGGCTCAAATTCCCCATATCTCACTGATGTGAGGTGGGTGAGGCCTCTGAAAGAGCCCAAAGAGAAATGTCAGAAACCCCCAGGGTGAATCCAGGGAGGGCATGAGAGGGCAGAGAGCTCTAAAATGAGACCTCACAGTTTGGAGCTGTTGCCTTTCCAAGGGGAAAACTATTCATTCAACCAATAAATTAATGGACCTGATAGAAGAGATTGTCTGGCAGTGCTGACAGTGAAGTATAAATGGAAGCATAAGTGGCATCAGCCGGGCAAGGGCCAGCTTCCAAATCTAGACCTTTTTTTAAAACAAAAAGTTCTGCAATCTCAGAACTTTTTAGGTTCAAGAAGAAGGCTTTACTCCAGTTGTTTTTGGAAAATAAAGAAGCATTGCCTCATCTAGAAGGACGCTGTTCACTTCATGTGCAAGGAAAAATTGGATTTTGCCACATCAGGAAATGGAAAATACCCTCTGATTATGGATTTTCTCACAGAAATGATGTGAGCACTTGTGCTTTTCCTTGTGGCCCAGATAACAGCCCTTGGAGGTGACCTCATGACCAGGAATGCTGAGAAAGGGGAGCAGGCATTACTTGAGAGAGAAGTATGGGGGTCTCTGCAGCCAGCCCTGCCTCATCCTTCAAAGGGACCCATCTTATTTTAGGGAGCAGGGTGCTGGAATCACAATTCCATGGTGAAAAGCAAAGGAAAAGTGACAGAGAGGGCAGGTGTCATTTTAATGCTGACACTGTGCCTATAAGTTGGATTTCCATTTGTTGATGGTTTACAAATTAAACTTGTCGTTTTCTAATTTTTCTAAAATCAGGATTTGCCAAACTGCTTGAAAAGTGGCATGAACTTTTCTGATTTTGATTGTTTCTGTGAGAATCCACTGCTTGTTGAGTATCTGGAGACAAAAGAAACATGGAGCGTGGAGTGGGGGAAGTTACATTTCCCATTCTTGGGTGCCACTGATGCTTGAAATGAATTGTATTATTTGATGATAAAATACCTTATTATCCTTTCCCCATCCCAAGCCACGCTTCCACAGCTTGTGGTGGAATAACCAGACATGTCATGGACCAAACAAGGGTCAAAGCATTACCTTTTCTTTCAAACAACATTGCTCCAACCCTCTTGTGTTCAGTGTTTTCATTTATTGCTCTGGAAGCTGAAACACATTCCAGATGTGATTTGCCAGGGCTCCTGCGAGGTCACAGCCAAGTCGAGGTGCTCTGGTTGGCCTGTGGTGACCCCAAGGTGTCCAAGGGTGGGGGGCTGTCACTATAGATAAATCCCAACTTCTCCTTTGCTGGGAGCAGCCTCCCCCTCCTTTGGGGAGGGAGGAATGTGGGGGTTTGCAGGCGCCTCTGCCATCACCTGGTTCATCTTGGTGAGTGTGGTGAAGGGACAGCACAAGGAGGGAACTCTGTGCCTTGGGGAAGGGACAGCAGACAAGATAAACTAGGTCTGCAGTGCTGGAAAGCAGCGTTTGCATGCTGCAGCCTGGCCCTTGTGTTCCTGTGCGGGGTTTTCCTTCTTAGATGAGTGAAAAAAAAAAAAGCGAAGGAAGAAATTGTTGCCTTGATGGTATCATTCACCTCTCAATCCTTTAAGCTCACCAGACCTAAGTAAGGATGCTGGTGTCTATTAAAAATAAATGGCTGTTTTTTCTGCTACTGTTCCCTCAGGACAAATTCAGGCTTAAAGCATAAAGACAACATAAATTCCTTTCTTCAATGTGAGCATACTAAGGGGCTGATTTTCAAAAGGTCCAAGTGCAAACAGGAGTGGGTGCCATGGAAAGCCCAGCTGCAAATTCCAGTTCCCAGAAACACCCACAGATGTCATTCCAGCCAGGCTCCTGGTATGCACAGAGCTGTCACATCCCTGGCTCTTTGTGGGACTGAGATTTAATCCCTCCCCAGCAGCTCTAAGGGGAACGTGGATTTTGGCTGCTGGGTGGATCAGCCGGTCCCTGCTGCAGGCTGAGGTTTTGGAGACCTGCACAACAGGGCCCACACTTGTCAGGCAGGGCTGAGGTGCACTGAGCTGTGCAGGTTGTCAGCCTCTTCCCACAGGACCTTCCACAGAAACTATTTCTGAAGTCCTGGTGTCTAAATGATGCCATGGCCTTGCAGGAACGCCATACACTGTGTGGTTACTTACGTGTTTAACATGCTTTGAAGGATTTTTTCTTCCAAGAATTTGTCCACTTGCCCTTTGAACCAATGTAAACATAATTTTTTCTATTATATCCCATGGCAATGAGTTCCACTGCTTCCCTATAAGTTGTGTGCAAGTGTGTCTCTTTTAGCCTGATCTGAATCTGCCCCTTAAATAGCCCTGTTTTCAAACAGGAAGATGACCAGAAGTTCCCAAGTTTTGGCTAATTCTGCACACTTAAGCCATAGCTGGAGATTTTTCCTGATGGTCATGATGCATCATTAGGGAAGAGCAGAGGAATCCACAGGTTCCTCCTGTGACCCAGCAGTGTTTGTCTCCCAAGATAGTTTTCATTTCTTTAGTGTCATAGCAATCTCCAGGTGAAAAAAAATCCCTACAGGCCAAAAAAGAAGCTCTGGTTGCTCTGTGTAAACCGTATTTTTATAAACCATACCCAGAGCCCAGAGTCAGGAGAACATCATACCACAGCTGATGACTGTGGCCAAATCCTATCCAAATATCTGGCCATTCCAACCTGGCAGTTCTCTTTTACCAATTCATTCAATCTTTATTCCCATGAAACTGCCTTTTTTTTTTCCTCACCTTTTTTTCCAGCAGTCCTGACTGTGCTGACATGTCACAGCCATGCAGCACTGCTGGGGCTGGAGGAAGCTCCCAGGTGATTCCCATGGCAGTGCTGTAGCTGCCAGCTCTGGACTCCTCCTTGGAGACTCCTGGGCTTTGCTGGCAGTCAGGCTCTGATGGCTTTTACCCTCCTGGGTCTCTTCCATCTCTGCCTCACCACTCCCCCACCTCCTCAGGACTGGTCCCCGTGGCACCTTGGCGAGTTCCCTGCACAGTGCAGGGTTGAACTGACCCAAGGGATGGGAGAGGGGAGTGGCTGTGGCCTCTCAGGAGTGAAATATGGCTTTGTGTCTGCAAAGAGGTTAAAGCTGCTCCCCAGCAAGAGCAGCGGAAGGAAATGCCCTGTAGCTAAGTTTCATTTTGGTGTACAGTATGAGAACATGTGTAACCCATTACAATAAAGCCCTTGCTGGAAAATGCCTAACCTATGCACTGTAAAACCTAATTAAGGGATTCCTTAAAAAACACTGTTACCAACCAGTATCAAGGAGTGGATAATGAGAGGCTGCTTTGTGTAATCCAATCCTTTATCTTTAGGCCTTCGGGGTGTCCATGGCCAGACTCTGTCCCCTGGTTGTTGCTGAGGCCTTTATTGCAACAGTAAGAAATATTCCACCATCCCTTGTAAAGCTGAGTGGCTCCACTGCAGTTTCCTAATGGATGCAGTGCCAGTTCCTCAGGCACAGCAGCTTGCTCTGACCTTGGGGATGGGGTTTCTGAAAGTTTCTGTGTCCAGCCTAACCCAGAGCTGAAAGTGAGGTACCCGGGCTTGGAGGGAGATGAAGGACAGGGAGAAATGGGAATGCTGGAGGTTCTCTTTCTCCAAAATCTCCCCCAGGCCCAGAGCCATCTTCCTGCTACTTTTTCCAGCTGACATTAGCTTTTCTAGCATGGATGGAAAGGATGCAAGGCATTCCTCAGTGCTGGAGTGGTGGAGCCTGGTCTGAGCAGTTTCCCACTCCAGCAGAGCCCTTCCCAGGGCATACAGAGTGTGCACCATCCCTGCTGCCATGCAGAAATTGTTGTTTGCAATAACTACACTTCTCCATACGTGTACACAAAATTAACTACCCCTTCTGGTGCATGGGTACTCCTGTCATCTAATCTCCATTTATTTTTGGCCACTTTTTTTGCAGCAACTACCTAATTCCCATGTGTTCTCATGAGGACAGACTCCATCCAGGCAGCTCCCACCTCCTCACCTCATCCCTCTGCTACTCTTCAGAGCCTCTGAGAGACCTCCTCCCACTCTCACAAACCAGACAAAACCTCTTAGAGAGTCTGGAGGTTTGGTATAGGATCTAACACATCCACAAAGTCCACCTGAATTAGACAGGTGAGGTCCACTAAGCTAGAGCATGCTTGGGACTATGAGTGGATTTGTTGCAGGCAGTGAAAAAGGGCAGGATTTTTGCAGGCCAGGTAACCTGCAAACACTCTTCTTGCTATTAAACTCACAACATTATTAAATGTATTTCCTGCTGTGGTCATGGCCATTTATTTGACCCTTCATTAGGGTCAAAACAAGAAGCTGCTTGTCTGTATGCAGGAAAATCCAGCAGGAGCAGAGGCCAAATCCTCTGCTATCACTGTCTGCATCTCCCTGTCGAGCTCAGCAGCTGGGCCTGAGAGTTAAGCTGAGTTTTACAATAACTGTAATTAGTCATTTTTATGGTGTGCTCATTTGCAATATCCTAGGTAAAGATCTGTCAATGTTTTCATTATGCACCCTTCTGTTTCCAGGGATTTACAACCAGCTCATAAAAACACACTCTGGGGCAAAGCTGGCCACGTAAATTCCCAGCAGAGCACCTATTTTTGTTTTGGTTTTGGTTTTGTTTTGCTCTGTCACTTATAAATATGACTTTTAAATGTGCGGTAAATATAGAAAAAAATCAGGTGACTTCTTCAAACATGATTTTAACCAGGTTTTAGGTTGGCAGAGACATATGGCAAAGGGGAATAATTTCTGTGGCTTTTGGGTAGCCTAGAAATGAGAATTTGGGTGTAATTGAACAGAAAGACTATCTGTGAACTGGCATCTGGATTTAGGGCTCTATTCACTGCACAAGCTGTGCTGGAATTGCTGACTCTTTATAACTGCAGGAGGGCAGTTACATCCCTCTGCCTTCAGCTCACATTGTGCACATTCAGACTCACATCCAGAAGATGTATCCAACACTCAATTTTTCTACCTGCACATCCAAGCAAGGGGTCAATTTTAGATGAAATTAGGATAGAAAGAGAAGGCTTGGTAGATAAATAGAAGAATGGAGTTTCAGAAGGGATTTTGGGTGGACGAGGGCTTGACCATGTTAAAGTGCCTACAGGCCTAATGCTCCTCACTCATTTTTAGCATGATTGGAAGCAAAACTTCATGTCAATGTTTAAGGTTTCCTGTAAAAAATAGGATATAGCACGGTGCTTATTCCATAAGCAATTCAATGCAAGGAGCTTTATGACATAAAAACATTAAATTGCACCCATCAGGCAACACAAACAGTTCTCTCACTCCGTGATATCACTACTTTATAAAAGCTTTCTCTGCTTCCAGCAATTAGTGGTGGTTGAGCTGCAGCATCTGCTGCTTGTCACCGTGCTGGTGGTGTCCCAAAATTCACCCTGGCACATCCAGCCAAGTGACAGAGAAGAGGAACCTCTATCTGGGGCAGCTGTCCTGTCACCAGAGCCTCCTCGTAGGGGAGACAACAAAGGATGAACAGGCTTCAAGGACTCAGGATCAGTTAAGGAGATTTTCCATGTATCAAAGGCCAAGTTCTGCAACTCTTTCCTTACATGAAATATAAAGAACTGATTTATCTCCCTCAAGAGCAAGGGCTACAAAATCTGCTCCTCATCTTCTTTTGATGATTTTGCGGTATGTTTCTGTGATCCTCGGTCTGATCCTTTTAATTTCGAAAGCTTTAATCAAAACCTCTTAACAATACATCCACTCGCTGGTTTTGCGGTTTACATTTAGCTCTGATTGATTTTTTAAAAGGGTGGTTGCACTAAGATGCTTCTGCTGGAGTGATTCATTAGTATATGCCTGGGATGGCACAACCCCAGCCAGGCTGACACTTTGTGTTGACAGACCACTAAAATAATACCCTGCGTGGGACTTCCCAGGGGGAAAATACAGCTTTGACCAGGGAGACCTTAAACCCTTCTAGCATCCTGCAGGCGTGCTCCGGGAAGGCCTGGAGCCAAAGGTGTGACACAGAACATGTCACAGGCTGTGGAGCACTTGCCCTGTGTGTGATTCTGGTGTCAGCTCAAGGTGCAGTTTGGGTTCCCCTTGCCTGGGATGAAGTGACATCAATTTGTCCTGGTCTGCAACGAGAGTGGGGCGAGCTACTGCCAGATGAATTAAATTGATATTAAAATAATAGGATCTGGTTTTCAGGTTTAATGACAGGGTTAGTGAGGGAGAGCCCCTTTTGAAGCAATGCTGTGTTATCAGAGGGAAGAGAGGAGCTGCATGTGATTGTATTTGACGGGAGGAACTTGGCTGGTGTCTCCCAGGGTCTGCTCACTGCCCTGAATATAAAAAAATGTTGAGTAACTGCCTTATTTCTTATTAACTAAATACAGATCTGATTGCAAAAGCCCAAACAATGCAAAAGATCAACAGTTAGTGCAGCTTAAAACCACGGCTTCTTCCTTTCGCTGGGGCTCTGTGGAGTCACAGCATCTTGACAAACATGAGTCAATTAATGCTGTATTATCTTTTCAAGATTGACTTTTTCCATTTGTTTCTCTAGAATCAAAAATACTCGATTTCCTCCAAGATCCTCTCTTCAGCATCTTCTCCAAGACTCATGTCTGGCTTGGAGAAGAAAGTAGATTTACATAGGAAAGAAAAAAATTTGTCTTTGTCTTGGTTAATCTAAGTGCAATGATTTGGTGACAAGGGAGGGGTGAGCCTGGGCCCAAATCAATGTCACATTTTAACAGAGAACTGAAACAGGTGGTAAACAACTTTTAAATAGAATAATAGAAATGGTCGTGAAAGTTTATTTTCTTTCAGCTGCATAATGATAGGAAAGGCTGTTTCAGGAGCTAGGAGAAAATTTAAGGAGCAGGTGTATGCAGGGTAAAAGAGCTCTAGGTGCAGGATCTGCAGGGGCTAATGCAAAAGGGCAGGTGCTGCCTGCACCCTGATGCCTGGGCTGGTGTGTGCTCAGGTGTGAGGGTCTGTCCCTCAGGAGATCACTCCTGGGCAGTCAGGGCAGTGCTGAGTGGAGAGACAGGGATTAAAGCATGCAGGAAACTGGGAACGCTCCCCAGATGTGCTGCTGGGGCACGGAGGGCTCATTAGTAATAAAGTTGTGATGGGAAGGTTTGTGCACCTGGGGTATGAAGCAGCACGGGGCTGCATTTCCCTCCTGATACTCACAGAGTCTGGTGACAGCAGTGAGAGGCTGGGTGCTCACAGGTGAGATGGTTGTGCCTTTCATTTTCCTGCCTGTGTCAGACAGCAGCTTGTCCTACAATCCTGCTTGTCCTACAGCCCTGCAGGGGAAGAGCCCTGACTGTGAACAAAGACACCTTTCCTCCCATTCCCATGTGCCAGGTCATACCAATATAACAAAACATCTGTCTCGTGGTACAACTCTGGTCTCTACAGAAGCCCTCAGCTGTGGCATTTTATCTCAGCTGCCTGCCTCCAGAGCTCCTTACACCTCCCTAGCAAAGCAATGTGCTACTTATATCTGTCTCTGAGTTCATCAGGGAGGAGGAGGAGGAGTTGGTAGTAAAGGTTTTCTCGTGATTTTGGGAGAGGAACCCTTGGGCTACTCAGGAAAGTTTCATTTTGCATTTTCTTTCCATCTCTTGGTCCAGATACTTACAGGTCTCTCAGCACCTTCACACCTGAGTGCCCCTGACAATCCTACACCAGGGCTGCTTGGGCACTGCTGCCAGAGGGCTTTGGCCACTAAGAACCAAGAGTGTTCATGAGGAACTCTCAGTTTCTGCCAAATGTAATGTTTTTTGGTGTTTATTTTTTAAGAAAAGAAAATTTTTCTTTTACTTTGAAGGGAGATCTGAACATTTTCTACAAAAGGGTTGGAAACCTGAGGCCGGGAGACATTCCCACGCAGCCATAGCTGAATGACAAGCAATTTTTTTAAAAAGCATTTCTGAACAGAAGTTTTCTTTTTCAAAGACTTTAGAGCTTTAAGTTCATATGAGAAAGGATTTGGCTGTCTTGGAGTGGGGCAGATTTGGAAACTCTTCTCCAGGTGATCACTTTGAAGCCTCTTAAAAGTCTTGTAAATTAAGCCAATTTCAGTTCAAAACCCAGAAACATTTTGCCTGCATCAGAAGAAAGTGATCAAACTCAGTGCTCCTGCTGGCTGTCCCTGAAGAAAAGTCCCTGACTAAATGAGCCATGAAAACTGAGCTCTCACTGTGTCCAGCCAGCCAAGAACTGCACCATATTTTTTAGCAAAGCACTGGGAAAGTTTTTTCTGGGTCTATACAGGGTGTTTACATCTTCATAACTGTCCAGCCAGCCTCTTTCAGGGGGCCTAAACTCTGCATATGAAAGAAAATAATTCTCTTCTGTCCTATACCAAGTGCCATGGACCTGAAAGAGTGAGGGAGCATTGCACGCTGGAAGAAAATAAAAGGGTGAAAAAGCTCTGAAAGTACTTTTGTGTAGAATCTTCTCAGGTATTTCTGTCTTCATCACATATATTCATGACTTGTCACTGCAAAATTGTTCACCATGCCCCTGCTGAAATACTGCACTGCTGCAGATTCCCTTTTCCCCAAGGAGTTTTCATCAGTTGTCAGCTCAATTGCTTGAACTAGTATTTAGATGATATATGGATTAACTAGCATGGGCTTGCTTTCTTCTCCACCAATATTAACGTAATTCACTCCTGGCCCTTTGGTAGACCAACTTGCTGCATTGGTGAAGTTTAAGGAAACCTGAACTTCCTTGCTAAGCTCTGATGGGGAACACAGACTCAAAGCAGCAAGCTGAGTTTTAGATCCTCCCTCTTCCTAAAACACGAAGCCGCTTTCAGCTGGGGCTGCCCAGCTCCACCAGCTGAAGCCGCTCTAGAAAAAGCACCAACACACAGCTGCATCCTGGAGGGCCACCTCTCCCTGGGCTCAGCTGCTCCCTGTCTGGCCACAAAATTTAGCCCAATTAGCAGCCCTGGGAGCTGTCAGGTGGCTGACAGGAAACTTCAGGTGTAATAAAATATGAGTCTGGGGAAACGTCGTGCCAGCGCTGGTTTCCGCGGAAAGGTTCTGTGAGGTTCTGGGAGAGGCAGGGGGAAGCTGCTGGGTGTGGGAGGTGAGAAGTGATGTCCCTTTTCCTCGGTGACAGGCGGGTGGCTGGGGCAGCACCAGGCAGCTGGAGCAGCATGGCGTGCTCCTGGCAGGAGCGAGACAATAAAACTTCCTCCCGTCTCCCAGGCTCCGCAGCTTTCTGATGTCAACAACAGCAGCAGGGGGCTTCAGGCACGTTCCCGGCAGCTGATCGTATTTATCAAATTCATGTTCCTTGCTTTTTTATTTTTTCTTTAATTTTTTTTTAATTTTTTTTTTTTCTTTAGCTATCAAGGTCCGGGAGCCACAAGATGGCCCCGTTCCAACTCCAGGCCCTTTGAGGGTACAGAAATGTGTGCTGGGGGCTGGAGCAGGGACATGCTTTCTCCATGTGAGCCAAAGAACAAACAGCAGAGCCCTCCACAGGGACTGATTGTTGACATGTTTATGATGATGAAGTGGGGTAGAACTCTCAAAGGGATGCTAGAAATGAAGAAGTAAAGTGTGGCACTGCTGAGGGCCAATATAATGCTAAATATTGTAGGAAACTGCAGTTTCTTCCTATTTGTGACCACTTCATGGAGCAGTTAGGGAAGTCCCTTCCCAGCCCTACATCACACATTCCCCATTTGGAGCTGTAACAACAGCAACCCCCCAGCAGTTGCCAGGAGCATGGAGTGAGCAGACTCAAGTTCCTCTGCCATAATGTATAGCCCTGCTCCAAAAGTGTGAAAGATACGACCCTGTGTGCCTGGAAATCCTACCCAGGGGACAGCTTGCAGACCCAAAGTGGGTATTGGGATACCCTGGCTGACTGGAGATTGCCACTTTGTTTGGGGTCACCTGCAAAAGCACTTCATCTTCCTCTGCTGTGTGCACTTGTGTGTCCGTGCCGTGGGATGGGCCCTGACTCTGCTGCCCAAGGTCAAACCTCCCACCTGGCATTTGAAAGATGAGGGTGGGTTAAATTCTCCCTTGTGGTGATGCACATTCTTCTGTCTTTGTGACTCTGTGGCCTGCGCTTCCCCTGGGACCGAGCTGCAGAGCACATGGATTTAATAGGAGCATCCATGCACACCCCCCACTGCCCAGCACTGTGCTGGCTCCTCGTTAGAGCCCATAATCTGGTCTGGGTAATTATTTCAGCCTCTCCTGGTCTCAGCCTTGCACCCTGCAAGGTCTCCAGCTGAAAAGGCTGTAGGGGGGACAGCAGCAATCCCAGATTTCCAGCACACTCATTGGGACTCTGAAACTGGGGATCGGCACAGCTTTGGCCAGGGAATGTGTACCTGTCCATAGCCAGGTCTGGCCAGAGGTGGTCAGCTGGGACAGTGTCCAAGGCATTATGGCTATTAGAGTTTTAGGTTATTCAGCCTGTATTTGGTCAACCCAAAAAGGAGAGGGACAATTTGCTCTTGCCTGTGCAGACAAAGCAAGGACTATCTCCAAGATACTCCAAGTCCTTCTCTTGGGTTGCCCCCAAGCTGAGCAGCTCCAACCCAGGTGTAATCTCTGCCTCTGAGCCTGCTCAGTGCTGCAAGAGCTGTTTGAAAGCAAAACAGAAAAAGAAATGTTCACAGGCTGTGTTCTGCAGGGTCAGTGGTGCTGTTATCTCCCACGGATCCTGCTGGCTGACTCTGAGCACACCTAGTCTACAGGCAGAGCAGCTTTCACCATGAAGAAAAGAAAACCCCCATCTTTTTCAGACAATATTTCAGTGTCTTAAACTGCTCTGGGTTTCCCTCTGGGACTCTTGAATGTATGAGGTGGGAGTTGATGGCTATGCCTCAGTCTGAATTCTGCTGCTACTGTACTGGAGCTGTGTGTCCATTGCTGGGATGATAGGCTTTGGGCAGCCACTTTCCCCCCAAAATTTGGTGAGTTTTTTTCCAAAAACATGGGTTTGGGCTTTTTGTCCCTAATGGAAAATTTATCTTCTCAACAATTAAATGGAATTGTCTGTAGGAAAGGCACAGATGGGGTATGTGGTGGTGTCTCTCACAATAACCTTTCCCAGGAGGACTTGTAATTTTAGAACATCACAAATGGATGCATTTGCCCCAGAAAGCAGAACAAACGTTGGCACTTAATCTTTATTGTAGTGTGGTAGCCCGCGTGTTTCTGTACCTCTCTTTTGGCTCACCAATGTGCTATTCTTCATCACTAAGACCATGTCAGCCTTGCTGGAAGCCACTGTGTTTGCATTCCCACTTCCTATCTCCCAGCTTACAGCCCCGCTGCACGGCTTCTGATTTTCCCATCTCTGGCCCCTTTCATCTCTTGAATATTCCTGAGCTATATTGAGGCTCCCAACCCCCACCTGATAGCAGCAACCACCACACTGACATTCTAGTCCAGACCTGTGCATGGGAAGGACCACCTGAAAAGCACATTAAACTCTTTTCTTTTCCTCCTTTTCAGTGCTTTTCACAGCATCTCCAGTTTAACGATCCTCTGAACTGTAGCGTTTCTCCTAGATCTTTTAAGTGGATGTTAGGGGAGTTAGACCTGGATTATTTCAGTGGTTCGTCCACCTTTTAAGTAACATGACAGCTGGGAACTCTGCACCCTCTGTTTATAGTCCTGTCAGGCTGAAATCCTCCCACACTTGCCGGTTTGAATGACTTTTTCAGCTGCATTTTGATGCCACGGGAGGCACCTCCAGGTCCCAGAGGTGCACAAGTATCATTTGCCACGTGTCCAACATCTCCCAGGAGCGTGGTACAAGGAGGAATGTGAACCTCCCATTTGGAATATCAGTGTATCAGGCCAGGAATCTAAATCCAGGAAACGTGGGGCTGCAGGATGCCTGTCTCACTGTGCTTTCCCTGAACCCAGCAGTGCCGGTGGCTCCACGCTGCTTCCTGACACGCTTTACATTTCAGATGATTTTCCAGAAGAAAGTCACCAAACAGCAAATCTGACAAACAAACCACACAGAACATCTGATCTGATCAGAAAATACTCAAGCCTGTTAGGGACTGTAGGCACAGCAAGGGCCAGGATTGATGGGGAACATATTTGTTATTAAATCCCATCCGCATAAACCGATCGGAAACAGATGTGAGCGTTGGAGATATTAATAAGTGGGCAGACTCCAGGGATCCTGAAGGTACTGGGGGAGGAGGGGAAATGGCACATCTCTGCTATCACGTGGGTTTTATAAGGAGGGACTATATTTTTATTTTGTACCTTGCTTTGCATTCCCTGCTGGAACTGGAAAGTGCAGGGAATACTGAGGGAGAGGTGGCAGGTTAAAGCAAGGCTGGCTGCCTTTGGGAAGGGAAGGGTGGTGGCTAATAGGAGAGTTGGGGTGAAGGAAAACCAGATTCTCTGGCCCTAATCTGAGTGCAGCTGGGCTTGTGATGGAGTGGTCAAACTCTCCTGCAACAGCCAGCAGGGCAAAAGGCTAACACGTGTCCAGGAAAGATGGAGTTGCAGAGATTTAAGAGGTATTGCTTGGGTATAAAAAGGGTTTTCAGAGCAATTTTGCTGTTTCAGATTTGATAAGGTTTTTCACTACTTCACATTTCCAGTCCTTCTCTACAACAGTAAGACTCCAGAATTTTGCAAGACAAGTTTCCTAGGATATTTCTGTGTTGCAAGCCCCTGTATTTTCCCTAGCCATCTTCTTTGAAACAGCTGAACCTTTTTATTGGCTGACAGCTTAAAAAAAAAAAAGAAGGGATAACAAAAAATTCAGCCCAAGGCAGACACTTGGCATGGAAAATTGAAGCCCAAGTGGTTTAAGTTTAACAAAGTTATTAGCAATTGAAAACAGGGCTTTATAATTGGAAATGTTTGGCAAGCTGAGTAAGAGGTTGTGCTACCAGCCCTGCCTCTTAGATATGTTCATGTTCAGGGATGTGCAAACACCCGACACAAAAACAGGCATTTGTTAAAAATGCTTACAATGGCAGACAGGCACAAATGGCACAACACCACTTCTTGTTCACCTCTTTCTTCTCAACCTTAATTCTTCAAGTTTTTGGTTGCCTTTCCACCTCCAGTTATAATTAAAACCAGAGTGCAAATGCTTCTTGTCCTCACTGGAAGAAACCACCAACTCTCCTGACACTCTGAGGACTCTAAGAGGAGAACTCAGACTGGCTTTAGGATCACAGAAAGCCAAATTGCAGGTACTGGGAATGCAGTACAGACATTTTGTACCTGTGCTTTCTTCTTGCCCATTGCAGTGGGAGTGGAGTCTGTGTTTTCAGTCTCTGTGCTTGTGGCCCTTTGCATGTTTGCATCTCCTTGGGTGGAGATGGCAGATTTTTGGGTGGCTCGCCTGGCCAGAGGGCACCAACCTGGGGTACAAAGTGTCCTTGCTGGGCTGAGCTGAGCAGCCTGGCCACTGTTTGCCTTCATCAGGGCTTTCTGTGGTGCTGGCTGCTGCTCCATCTCGTGCCCCAATAAAGTTTAAACTCTGGCTTACCACGAGCCCCCACTGCAGCCAGGAAACGACGTCAAGTTGAGCCATCATATTGTTTGAATTACACCAATATGAAAATCCATGAAAGCCACAGGGAGCCAGCATTTCCCCTTCTACATAAAATGGGGTTATGGCCATATTAAAAGACACAACAAAACCGAGTAGCTTTTAACAGGAGATGGTGGAACAGAGGCCTTGAGAGACGCCGAAAAAGCCAAGCATAAAAGTAATTACATTTGAAACAAGGCCCTGCTCTTTCTTCTGCTCAGCCTCATGGTGACCCACGCTCCTGTCACTTCTACATCTCCTGCACTGCCTTTCCTTTTTGGAGAGAGGAGGAGAGCAGCTTTGTGCTGGGGTTGCTGAGTGGCAATCCAGGTCATTCCAAGAGCTGGTGGCTGGAGGTGCCTGGTGTGGGTGGGATGTTTGGTGTCTCCCTGGGATGCACTGAATAGCCCTGCTCTGTTCAGAAATCCTCTTTGCTTTGACCCAGCAAGTCATGACCGTTCACAAAAGGAAAATAAAGCTGAAGTTCACGTACAAAAGAAGAAATGTCTGGAAAGGAGACTGTTCAGCTCTCCAGCTCTTTCCATGACCATTTTACCAAACTCTTGTCAGCTGCAGAACCATTTCTCTGACATTAAATAAAGGGAACATTTCCAAACTTGGGCAGCACAAACTTTTCTTTTTTTCTGATGGTGACATAAAGACTTCATCCTGCTTTATGAGACATTCAGACCTTAGGCTATGCTCTAGAAGACCATCCCTCCCCCAGAGAATGGCCAGCGAGGCCAGCTGAGGCCAAGGGGCAGAAGACTCAATTGCCTTCCTGTTTTACAGGCAAAGAGGAAGCAGGGATATTCTGATATTCTGTCTCAGGACCACAAAAGGTGCCACTGCAAGGCTGGACATCACCACCCTCAGTGTGCCAGTGAGCAAAGTTCACTGCAAAACAGTGTTGTGTCCTTCCCAAACACGTGGCTAGTTCTCTGTTGGCTTCCAGTTAAATATCACTGTTGCTAAATCTGAATCAATTTTTACTTTCAGATGCTGCTGAAATCCCCTGAGAGTTTTCTTACATCTTCTTTAGAAGAAGAGCCATTTGTGTACTGAAAGTCATTTTGGATATTAATAATTTGGCTTTTTTGCTCTGTCGCCAAGGCTCTGATACTGCCACAACTCCAGATCCAAGGCAAACCAGCCCTGCTGAAAATCCAGAGAAGCCTTCACCCCCTTTCCTTTTCTTGTTTGTTGTGGTGTTGTAAGTGGTGTTTGCACACTTTTTAATCACCTCAGCTCAAGGAGTTTGAGTCCCTTGCTGTTGGTAATTTTGATACATAGCTACCACGCTACACAGCAAAAGTATTTCTACTTTCCTACCTCCACATATGTATGCAGTCAGGAACAATTACCACTGTCAATCCTGTCTGCTTGCTAACTTGCTTTTTTTTTCTTTCCCTGTTGGTCATGCTGTAAATCATTTTCACATTTACAACATTAAGAAGGTGCTCTGAGCAATCATTCTTGTGGTCAACAAACTGTTACTGCTTCTCAAGAGTCATGGGTCACCACTTAATTACTGGATTTCACTCCCAGTTAAGACCATTAATCTTGTCTCCACCACCTTTCTCTGGGCCTCTCACTCCAGTATGTTTTATGTTAGGCACATAAGTGCTAGGGTTATTTTTTTTCATGCCAGCAGAGGTTCTGTAGCTGGAATTTCTGGGCTTGATAAGCAAGGTCACCCAACAGAGCCTTTCTTTGGCCCGGGTCACTCTAAGCTGAGCCTTTCTCCAGAGAACCGAGTTTTTCAAACAGATGCAGAGATACTGAATACAGCAAAAACGTTATAAAGGATCTCTGTGGTGGTGTTGCCACCTCAGCCACGGGAATTCCCCAAGCTTCATCCCATAGGATTATCACTGCCTCAGCAGCCGCCTGGAAACACAATGAGTATGAGCACAACAAGAAATTCCGAGTAATCTGGGAAAGAAGACATTAATCTCTGAGTCCTAGAGGTTCATCAGGAGTTGAACTCGGCTGTGAAAGCTCACCTGTGCCTTTATGAGGGTTGGTTCTGCTCTCACTTACTCTGCCCTGGGCAGGATGGAAGCACAGAGCCCACGTGGGTGACAGGGCAGCATCCGACTCCTCCCGTCTGTTATTGCACTGGTGGGAATTCAGAGGTGTGACACTGGAGAGAGAAAGGCTCCCCTGTTGTTCCCTAGATGAAACTGCAGCAAAAACATATTTAGAATTATAAGCACAAAAAAAAAGGAACATAAGGGCTACAGAATTCTAACAAAGCTTGTTTCATATGCCACGTCCACAGCGCGCTCGTACAAAATGCCACGTGGATCACACTTAATTTGCTGCAGAATATACTTTGCTATTTCAGAAAAAAAAAAAAAAAAAAGCAAGCCTGTGAGGGGCAAGAGCTTTGCTGCATGTTAGCTGTAAAAGTTCCACAAGTATGGAATCTATTAAAACCATTATTTGTTTATGATGTGAAAGTGATTAGTCTGTTCCAAACACAAAAGCATGAAAACCCTAAGTGCTGGGACTTTTCAGGAGAATAGCCACTGCTTCTTCATTATAATAATTTATATAATATGGCTCTATTTCTGTGATATCTGTAATTACTGTAGCACTTGGTTGCCTTAGCCAAAATCAGGGTCCTCTTGCATATTCATCTAGAAAACACATTCCCTACCCTGATGGGCTCTAAGCAGGTGAGAGTTGGATGATCACCTCAGGCTGGCAGATGGGAAACTGAGCTAAAGGCTCATCATGACTTGCCCAAGGTCACAGTGAAGCAACTTGGGTACCTTGGCTCAGCTGTCACCTGGAGCCACATGGCTGGGCTGGTGGAGTCAGAACACTCCAGCACGAGCACAGGGACATCCATGTGGCCCCAATTACAGGCCCAGGGCCTTGGTTTCACTTCCTGGACTGGATACAACAACGGGATGCTGGAATATTTAGGCTGTGTTCACTGCAGGGAACGTTTTTACTTTAAAAGCAGAAAATAAGTCTGTTTCTCTCTAAGATGTCAAATCACAGAAAGATGGGAGTTTTGTAGAAACCTCACCCAATTTTGGCTTCTTGCCACCTCTCTTATGACACTGCTCACCTGATTTTAACATCCTGCTGGTGCTGAAGTGCTCCATGGGTTTTGGGGGCACCTTGTGCTTGCTGTTACCCTCCCTCATGAATGTTCAATGGATGTTTGGGTTGCTCCCCAACACACAGCCCCAGAGTGTTCCCTGCTGTTGTCACATCTCACAGACCTTTGCAAGGCCTTCTAAAATCCAGGTCTGCAACCCTTCCCACTTCCCAGGCTGCACTTCCTCTCCACATGCTGCAAGTCCCATCCCAGAGCTGCCTCTCCCCTTAGAAGCCTGGGGCATTTCTGGCTGACAGGGCATGTGCAGAGAATACCTGGGTCCACGTAGCCATGAAAATGCCATCAGTGAAAGCTGATGTCAGGGGGAAGAGATTCTGGTCCTTCACTGATGGCTGATGATAAAAACAAGTATCTTTAGGTTTAGCAGCCTGTTGGAGCTTTTGCCTTATTATTCTCAGGCATGGCACGAGACTCTTCAAGGTTTTCTGGCCTATGTGCTTTGGGGCCCTTGTTTCATTTAAACCAGATTTGGTTTGGGGTACAAATTAGGCCATCCACTTCTGGTTTCTGCTCCTGAAAATGGTTTCCTTTTCTGCTAATCTCAGAGTCCTTCCTTTCAGATGTTGTTATCCAGTGCTCCCAGTCTTTCCACCTCAGTGAGGTTGCAGTGATATGGTGCCTCACATCTTGCACCACAAATTTCTGTCTGTTTTCTGTGACTTCTTGCCTCAAGATCATCCCGTTAGTGTTAATCTTGTTCTCTTCTCTGGAGCATTTCTGAACCTGGGGTCCTCAGCAATCTTCATTAGCACGTTTCTTACATTACATGCCATGGTCACTAATGAGAATTCCCAGCAACATTCCCAATACCCAGCACTGAAGAGCTCCATGAGTAATTCCCTTTAGTCAAAGAATTTCCTTTTCACATAATGTGTTTCCTTTCATACAAATCAACACTTCATGTACTTTTTCAGAACTTGTACAAATTCCTATTTTTTCCTGTAAAGAGCCATTTTCCATGTGGCCCTGTGTGACATACTTTACTGAAGTCCAGATCAATTGGATTCACTGTATGTCCTCTAGGAAATCTCTAGCAAAGAAGCCAGAGGAAATGAATATCTGTCTGGCAAATCCCAAAGTTGTACTCCATCCCAGTTCTCATATATGCTTATGTCTTTAATTACTCTTTTCTTTGACTGCTGTTTTAAAGCCTTGTGTGCTATTAGAAATGATTAATGGCAACTGATTTGCCTGCTGCTATTTATAAGCTCTGACCAAAAGGGAATCTTGGTGTCCAGGATGCAGCTGACACTTTTCTGGAGGAGGGCTTGCAAGCCTTTGGAGAGCAGGTAACCAAGCTGCCTACTGAATCCTGTCCATGGTGAGGAGAACCTGCAGGTTTCCAGAGGCATCTGGACATTTCAGGGTCAGGTCCCAGTATTCCAAGTGGGATCCTGGGCCACAGAAGGTGTTAGAAGAGCTGTCATTCCCCTCAGTGGTTCTCAGACAAATGATGGTGTGTGGGTCAGGTTTCTCCAAGGCATTTTCTGCCCAGATTTTATTTGTCCTCTTTCCCTACTTGCTCATCCTGAGAAGAAACTGGAATTGGTTTATGCATTGGCTCCCTAAATTATTGTTCTTTAAGTTGAGTTTCTTCTGAAAAGGGGAAATTTATTGTCATGCTTTTGCTCCTGCTTGGAAACACAAGTTTTGGCTTGTGTGTATCTATATTCACTCAAACTCAGGCAGATGCCCACAGCTTTATCTAAAACATGCCAAATGCCTGCCTGTGCTTGAAATAAAAGAAATGGGTACTTTGTCCAATCTGAAAAATACCAGCCAAAAGAGAGGAGGAGGGATAATATGGATAAAGAATAAAAAGAGCCTAAATAAACTCAGCAGAAATGAGAAACTGGTAGATGGAAACCTGAATGCAACAGAAGGGAAATGGGAACGTGCTTGGAGAGTGGCAACAGAATGGTAATTAGCACATCCAACAGGAAGACGTGGATTTGACCTGGGAAAGTAAGCAAGGAGAAAAGAAGAGAGAAATCCAGCTCTTCACTATGAAAAGAAAATTTTTCCCCAAGAATCTGGCAGGGAAAGAGGCCTGGAACGGATGAGAATCTGGATTTTCAAGTGAAGGAATGTATGAGATGAGTCAAGGGAGAGAGAAAGATTTAAGGAAGGACTGCTTCTATGTCACAGATGGGGGGGAAGAGGTAGCAAAATAAGTTCTTAATACCTTGAAAATTTCTAGTCAAAAAGAAGCCATTTCTTTCCCCCTTTAAAAATCAATAACTTGAACCGAAATGGGTGGTGAATTATTCCTCGGGTGAATATGGAAATATGGCCTGGCTTGGGCTCTGGTGTTTGGCAGAGAAGTGTTTGTCAGCAAATCTGAGTTGTCAGTATCTTTGTTTTGGATGTTCCTTGCATGCCAAGTAGGAACAGTGAGCTGTGTCAGGCTGGGAGAGCTGAGGGTGCATCACAGCCAGGGGCAAGGAGGGAGCTTGGCTGCCCTGCCCTCCCTTGCCTCCTTCTCAGGAGCACAAAACGCAGGATTTAGGAACGACAGGGTGGTGAAAGGCCTCTGCCTCGGAGCAGCTCTGCAGCCTCTGAATGAAGGATGTGTATCCCTGTCTGTGGTGCAGTTGTGGGATTGAGGCACATTCCCTGGTGAGTGTCCCGCTTTGTCCCTAACAGTTCATAAGTCTAGGAATTACTAACAAAGGGCACTCTGTTAAATGCAAATAATATCTGGAATACAATCACTATAAATGCAGTTCATTTAGCCATTAATTTTATAGATTGTTGAAGCAATTAACAGTGCATAAAGAGGACTTCCCCCTATGCAAGTGTGATCTTTGGTTGAATGGATCTTTGTAATGGTCTCTAAGACAATGGCACGGAGTGGAACTGGAATTCCATCTTGCCTTTATCGCCTTATTTGGGTATTTTTAACAATTTCTAAAACGATTTTTCTTTTTAGCATTCTGACTTTTCTTGGTTTAACTTGTTTGGTTTTGTGGGTCAGTACAAATAATTCTAAAATTAATAAATTAGTACCTTTTAGGTAAATTATTTAAATACTCAAGTATATGAGCTAGTGCTGCCCTACACAGAAAGGCTGTTATGTCTTTTACAGCTGGACAGGGTCTGCAGCATGAACAGGGTATTTTTGGGGTGATTTCCACTTCATTTGTTTTGTTTCCTCTCCTCGAACATGCCTTTTTCTTTTGGTTCCCTGCGTGTCTCATCTGCAGCTAAGAGCCATTTGAAATGAAGATCTCCATTTATTTTTTGCTGTCTAAAAGTTATATTCTCCCAGTGGGAAACTATCCAAAGAACAGAATGTCCTCTCCTACACTGCTGCTGCTGTTTGACCTCTCTCCTTCACCTGTAGGCTCTTCCACCATTTGAATTTACACAGATCTTTTGCAATTTCAAATCTTTCTATAGATGGAAACCCTTTCTGCCTTTCTTCTTTTTTGGCCCTTCCTCTGCTAAGAAAAAGTTTCATTTTGAGAGTGTGGGAAGGGTGATGACTACAGAAAAAGCAGCACAAGCAAATAAGGTTAATTCAGCCTCACTGGGCATAACCTCACTTACCCAAAGATGCAGGGAGACATGCAATACATTCTCAGTCTTGGTTTTCTACTGGTTAGCCTTACTGAAATCAATTTGCACCCATTAGTTCCCAGGATGTTCTTACAGTGTCCATGTCTGTTTTGGTAAAGATTTGTTTGGTAGGTAGCTAAAGCTCGAAGTCTTTGCTGTCATAATATCCTTGCTCTTAAAGAAATTAAGAGCTGCCCATTTGGTATTTATTACAAGAACTCTTCCCTCCTCATGTGAAGGAAATGATATCTTATTTCTCTCATTAGAGTAAAATGTAACCCTTTAAATATGTTGGTATATCATTGCATAAATTATGAGGACTTCTCTGTTGATATGGAATGCAGATTTTTCAGAACTGGAGCACAGAGATGCTGGGCTGTGAATATAAAAAGCAGATGTTTTTCTCCCTCTCAATCAGGAGGTTAAAGCTTATCAGGGTATTTTAACCTTTGAGGTTCTGTGACAGGCAACTTCTGTTGGATAGAGGGATGTGGCACTTCCACGTGCAAGGCTGGGCATCCAGTTAATCCTGGTTTGCTCGTGGGATTTGTCACAGGGTGCAACAGAGCGTGGCAAATGTGCAAGGGAAGTTTTGCCACTGCTGAGGTTTTTTGATGTAAATGAAGGGTAAAAGGTGGCCTGTGAATACCTGTGTGGCTGGGTCATTGTCCCTTTCTGAAGCCCCCATGGCAGACACTCTTCATGGAGTTGCTTGCTTGGTTTGCTTATCAACGTGAAGTGTATTTCCCACTCTGTACCCATCACTATGGGGCTTTTGTATATCACCCATGGCATCTAAACAAATAGCAGGAATCTCCCCATGTAAGGGCTGAGACATTCAGCCTGCACAGGGAGGCTGGGCATGGAAAGAAGGAAAACCAAACATCTTAGCCATACCCTCTGTGCAGAGCAGAAGGTGACACAGAGCCATCTCTGCCATGTTTGGGGGTCTCTTGGGCAGTGGGAATCCTGACATGTTCCTGTAGGTACCATTTCCAGACAGCTGGAGGCATTGGAATTGCACCTGCAGCCTGAGGATGTGGTGGCTGAAAGGAGTGATGACTTCACCATGAGAAAATTAACTTAGGGCTGTGTGTGGAAAAAGAGCTGCATTAAAAATAAATCTACAGAAAACAGATATTTGTCATGAAACACTGATTTAAACAAACTGTGAGAGCCAGGCAGATGACTCTAAAATGTGAGGCTGGCCTGTACTTCATGGTATTGCCACAGTGGTTTATAGTGTTTGGAGGGAGAGTTATGACGCAGAACAAATGAGATAAAAAGCTTGTTTTAGTGTGATTAAACGGCTCTAAAAGCTGCCCATTTTACAGGAAGGAGCTGCAGGCATGATGCCAAGCTGTAGCATGCTGTATGCTTCACCAGCTCGTCACATCCATATGGGCTGACTCAGAGGAATCTGTTTTAAAGTAATCCAAACTATTAATTTATGGACTTTCTCATCACCGGGCCTGAGTGCGTGAAGGGAAGATACACCCAGCGAGGTCATAAAGTGGTACCAGCATCTTCTTTCTGCTTTTAAAAGCAGCAGTTTAGATGTTTGGGGTTGTCTTCCTCTGACATCACCCCAGCAACCATTAGCAGTGGTGGGGTGGTCGTGGTCTTGTCATTTCCACCTGGAGTTGTATTTGTTGGCAGCCAGCTCCGACAAGAAAGGATCACTGGGACTGGATGCTCCTGAGAGGGAAGTCAGGTTGCAGATGGATCAGATATCCCTGTTAAGAAAATGCTCCTTCAGCCAACAAGTTCCTTCTTTGATGGTTTATCCCAGAGAATTGAGCTGGTCAGAAACGTTCCCATGAAACATCATCATGAAACATCATTCCTTAAGCCTGGCTTATTTTGCTGGAACTGCGCTGAGCACGGTTGACTTTCCCCCATGCCTGAGGAAGAGAGCTTAAGGAAACCCACCTGTACTCCTGGCAGGTCTCTTCCAGGACAGGAGAAGCACAGTGTGCACAAGTCCCTGGCTCCCGAGCGGATGCACCTGGTGGATTTGCCCCAAGGCCAGGGATGCTGGGAGCTCTGCAGCTGCCCGCTGAGGCTGACAAGCTCTGACATGAGTTTCACTGGGAGACTGCAGCAGGGTCTGGGGAGCTTCTGGCTTCCTGGAAACTGCTCTCCTTTCAAAAAACCTGCAGAAGGTTTCTGTTCAATTTGGATAAAACCCAGATTTTATGTATATATTTAAACCCGTACATTTTCAAGGCACTGGAAACGCCGTTTTTCGGCCAGTTCTACTTGATAGTTTTATAGGCCTTTGCCATAATAAAAGCGAAGTGAGACGAAACAGAAAAGCCCTGCGTAGTAATAATGTGGGGTGGGGGAGAGGGAAGGGAGGCCTTAACCAGAGCCAGGCTCCCTGAGCAACTGCTCTGCCAGCAGAGGACAAAATACGAGCGCCAGAAGAGGGATTGAAATCACAGGGGTACCAAGCTCTGCATCTCAGGGCCCCCTCCACTCAGAGCAAACCAAGATGCTCTTTGGGGTGCTCTGTCCTGAGTGGTTTGCTCCAGGAGAGCACTGGGTTATTTCTCAGGCTTATGCCAGCAGATGCTTTCAGCCTCTTACAGCTGTCTCCCCACATATGGAGCTTTGCTTTGTCACCAGACCCTGCCAAGGATCCAGTTCTCCTTTTGACAACAAAGAACTGTTTTTATTTACTATGAAAGCTGGTCTGGCCTTGGCTCTCCGTTTTGTAAATTATTCATCTCGTGTCAGTAGCAGCGGAGCTCCTCTCGCCTGTTTCTTTCCAGCAAACAATCAAATCCAGGTTTGGGGGAGGAAGAGGTCAAGGGGGAGGAGTAGTGAGGCAGAACGGACTTAATAGCTCGGTGTCTTCATTAACATTAACCAGGCAGGTGACCATCTCCCCCCTGGATAATGTCCTGTCCTCCCCTGGTGCTGGGAGTAGCTGTGGCCTGTCCTGTTTCTGCATGGGGGCTGAGCGATAGATCAGCAATTAGAGCCAGGATCTGTCCTGACAAGGTTCTTTTTTCTTGCTTCCTAACTCACCTCCCTTCTCAGTGGAGATACTTGTCTGAATCTCACAGTTATAAAAAAAAAAACCTGGTTGCAGGAGATCTCTCTAGCTAGATCAGGACTATAATCAAATTTAGATCAGATGAGCCGTGGCTTGGAAACAACCATGGAAGCAGATGCAAGGTCACCTCTAGATAACACCTTCCAGAGCTGAATTACCCAGCCACATAAAAATTTTTTGCACTATACACTTCTCATATCGCAATTCACGTTGCACCTTTTGTTAACTTTCTCTCCTTACCTAGAGTGTTTTTGTGCATGACCACTGTAACCTCTAACTTCCCTTCACACAGCTGTTGGACACGTAGGCTCCCCCTTTGGCCTCCTCTCCACCAGACTGTACAAGTCCTGCTGCTGTGCCCTGGCTTGTCCCCCCAGCTGGCAATGAACTGCTGCATCATCGATTGCCACGCTCTGGGTCCAGCTGTCCAGCCCCTTTTCCACCCATACAACGATCCATTTGTCCAGTCCATGCTTCCTCAGATTACAAACCCACAGCCATGAGAAACAGGGCCAGAAGCCTTCCTGACAGCAAAGTAAAGCACGGCACTGCTCCTCACCTTGTCTCCACAGCCAGTCATCTCATCACACAAGGCAATCAAATGGACCTGCTCTGAGTAGATCTGTGTTGGCTATTCCCTATTTGTCTTCCAGAACTTCCCCTGTGTGAAAATGGACTCCAGCACACATGTTCCATGGTCCTTCCAGGAGTGGAGGGAACCCAGCTGCCTTTTTCCACCTTTCTGATAGATGGATCAGCTTTTTTCTGTCATTAAGGGCTTGCCTTGATCACTGTGACCTTTCTTTGGTATTGAACACTGGTCTTACACATCATCCAGCTCCTTCAGTACCCTGAGGTGAAACCCATCCATCTCCATGGATTTAAATCCTGTGTTGTCTCTAACTTGTTGCTCCTCCACTGTTGGCTGTTCCTTTCTTTCCCAAGCAATTCTGGTTTGTGTTGAGATCTAGGAGGAAGATTTACTGGTGAAGACAGAGGGAAAAAAAGGGTATTTAGTACTTTGGATTTTTTCGGACTGAAAGTAGTGGTTGTCAGGAGGCTGTCTGCCACACAAATGACAAATTTTCCATTTGAACTGGTTAATGGGACTGCAGGGTAAGATGTTGTAATCATCCAGAGCTCAGTGTGAGACAGGGATTTGCTTTGCTCAATATCCGAGTTCCGGCAGATCAGTCTCATGTAGTGGGAACCCAAGGGAGGATGAATTCTCTATGCAACTTTGATATGCTTGTATCTGTTCTTATTTTCATGGATATTTTGGGCAGTAAGCCCCTTATCTCCAGCTCTGTGAACAGTTTTCCAAACATCTGTCAGTAGCACCCGTGCCCATCTTGCTAATTTGGAGTGCCAACCCTACCAAATTTGTATCTCACTACTAAAAACGTGATGCAATTTAAATTGTGGCCTGCCTGGCTTTGTTCTGTAAACTTTATTTGCAAGGCAATCTTTAGCCATAGGAAGAAACCCATTTCCAGAAGGAAAACATTAGTGATGGGTGCAGTTGTGAGGGGTGGGGGTCAGGGTTTTGACTGAGTTGGGCCCTGGAGGTCAGATGGTTATCAGAACCAGCTGAGCTTGAAAAACCCGGAGAACAAATAGGTCTCTGGCATTTAGGCATGATATTAAATAGGATTTGTGGTACTTTCTGCTTCAAGCTGAGCCAAAAATAGCATGAGTAGCCCTTCTTGTCAGAAAACTGGCACATTTGCTCCCAGTCCTGGTTGGAAACACTGGGATCCAAAAAAATATGCTGCATTACTATTATTTGTTTTGAAACCTTTACTGGAGGATTCAACCTAGGCTGGATATTCGTAGTGTTACGTGGTTGCTCTTGTCTTTCTCAAGCTCTGCACTCAGCAGCAGAGCAGCTCAAGTGTCAGAAAGCCCTGATCATCAGGGGAAAATGGGATCTGCTCCTGCTCTGCTCCTGTGCTCTGCTCCCCCAGAGTTCCTGGGACACCAAACTTTCTAGAGTAACACAACATCCTTGCACAGAGGAAGAGTTAATTTAGCCAACCTAGAGAAGGAGAAAGGATAGAAAAATGAATTTATTTGGTGGGGCAGTCTGATGACAGCAATGAGGGGGAGCTTGGGTCTGTACTGAACATTTTGGGTCCTTATTTCCAGGCCAGCCTCCCCCTTGCTGGCTCATACCACCCACCACAGTGGGAGGGAAGGCAGAAACAAGAGAAGTGGGTGGATTTAATCCTCTATTTCAAAGATTTTGCTGCTGGGTTTGCAGATGGTGGCAGCAGATGACAGAAAGGAGCTCATTTTTCCTCTGATCATTTCTTTCATCCCTAATAATAATAAAAAAAATCTTAAAGAACTCCTACTAGATAAGTGGAGTTTTCCCTCTCTCTCTCTTTTTTTTTTTTTTTTGTCCTATGAGAAGTAGGTAACCAGGGAAAAAGAGAATAAATTCTTGCAATAATCTCAAGAGTATATTTTCCAGATATCTCAGTGGTGGCCTATTTTACCTAACTCCTATAGTTCCTCCTGCTATAGGCTGATGCAAGGCATGACATGGAGGGATGGCTTTTCTCATCCCTGTCTGCAGCTTTCTCCTCTTGGTAGCTGTTTCTGAGCTTGGATTTGCCAGTGGCTCCTGTTCCTTTCTTCCATGGGGACAGAGAAAGTGACATGGATTCCCCAGCCAAGAGCAGGCTGGTTAATCCAGACAGCATCCAGACAGGAAGGCAAAATGTGGCAGTATGGACAATTGGTCTGTGTTGGACCCAAACGTGGCTTCCAGCCCTGAGCTGACCCAGGAGCATGGACTGAGCTCCCAGTGCCAAGTGAACCATGCACTGTCTTGGAAGACTTCCTGATGCTTCAATCCAGTCCTGTTCAGCAGGACATACTTGGAGTTCAGAGAAGGAACTTCAGGACCTGCTTCCAAGAATTTCAGCATGACATTTATTTCCCTAAGTTCTGATTAAACAGTGAAAAGGCAAAGGAAAAATTAGCCATCAGACATTTTCTTGTCTCGTTGCTCTTTGAGCTGTTTGCTTTCAGACCCTGCACTGGGGAATTAGACAGCTGTACTGCCAGCAAGAAAGAACCACCTTTTCTCTCTTTTTTTTTTTTTTAAGGAAGGATACAACAGGTGTGATTCCCAGAAGTAGCTCTCCTTGCATGATTCATACGTTTCAGCAACACCTCGTCCTCCTGCATTCTCAGTTTTCCACTGTGTGCTCCTGGTGGGATGATTTGTGCTGATCTTAGCTCAACAGGCTTTATGGGTCCCCTGGTTACAGCCTAATAAGTGGGGTGTAATTATTAAAGGAAAAAACAAAACCATACCAAACCCATCAAGACGTTTCTTAAAATAATATGAATTGCCCGTTCAGCTGTTCACACACTGCAAAGTAGAACCCAGACCCCTTCTTGAGCTGAAATCCTTCTTGAAGCCTGGATCCCATTGAGGATTTAGGACTGGATTCTCATTTATGCCGAGGTCTCTTGAGCCAACAAGTACAGGATGTAAATTATTTTTACTCTCACTTTCACATGAGAATTAGGCCTTTAGAGTCAACTTGAGTTACCTTGTGCTGGCTGCAGCAGTCATACATGACCACCTGTTGTTTCTTGGTTGAGCTCAGCAGTATTTAGGTTTTTTTGGCAGGAATGCTTCCTTTTTCTGTGTGTTTTCATAGCCCTGGCCACTAGGTGCTACTGCAACACAGACGCAGTGATGGTTAAATGGAGCCAGCCAAAATCGTGGCCCTGGGAGCTCAGCATGGAGCTCAGGATGTTTCTGTGCCACTGGTGATGCCCATTCTGAGCTGATGCCCTGGTGAGCCTTGGGAATGATAAGAGGAGTATTGGGTGCTGTGGTGAGGCTCAAACAACCTCTCCCAGGAACTGAACCCCAGAGAAAAGGGCTTGGAGGAGGAACTCCACGTCCTGCAGCTCAGGATGAAATATGGGAGAGCACTGATTGCATATGGGAATGATGCTTTTGGCCACCAACCCTCAGTGGAAGACCTAAAACTAAAGGTAAGTCGTGAAGTATTGCTGCATTGAAAGAAGCATTGGTTGAAAGGGACACCAAAGATCATCTCATTCTGGGCAGGGACACCTTCCACTAGATCAGGTTGCTCCAAGCCCTGTCCAGCCTTGAACACGTCCAGGGATGGGGCACCCACAGCTTCTTTAGTGAGGCACTGAAACTATGAGTTCACATCTCACTCCTCTCAAATGGTCCCTTCATAGGCCATGGAATCATAGAATTTAGGACTAAAATGAAAGCTTGAACCTTCTAGGGTGACATCCTCAGTGTAGTAAAAACCAGATTTCAGTGGTGAACCTGGTATGGAGACCAGCTCATGGTGTGTTGGCAAAAGAATCACTTCCATAAAAGCTTCCTCTCAACCTTATATCAGGAGAGGAATGCCATCTATATTCCATGGTTATTTGTGCTCCATGTCTGACCCTCTTTCTGCTTTCCCACTTGTTTGGATCCACCTTGGAGTATGGAAGAGGTTCTCCTCAAATACATGCAGCCAGGAATCAAATAGGGAACAAAAATATATGGTTAGATCTGGGAACAAAAATATATGTGATAGATCTGCTCTGTATTCTTCTACTGCGCTTTCTCTCTGGTTTATATGTTGGGCTTTTTTGTTTTCCCCTGGAAGAAAAGGAATCCTTAACAAAACGGAATTTGTAATTAAAGCAACAAAACAAAACTTGTTCTTTTAAAACTCAGAAGTGAAAAATCTGGTTTTAGGAAAACCGTGTTTCTTCGGCTGGCTTCATTTGATATCTTCAATCCTCAGCACGATGCTGTCTTTCATAAGACTTAATTCGTGTAATAAAAACCAGCAATAAAAGGCAGCAAATGTTCCCTTTGCCCCGTTGCTAGCTTTGATTCATCTGGGCTGACTTCAGCACCTCCAAGGAGGCAGCAGAGGGACAGTTTGTACAACTCAGCCTTAGAACAAACATATTAAATGGAGACAGAGACTCCTCACTCTCACGGGCTCTGGTTTGTCCCCCTGAGCAGTTTTCTTGCTGCAGCACGGCCCGGGGACCCGCAGGTCTCACGGGTCCCTGTCCCGGCTCAGCCCCGGCGCTTCCCCGCTTCACACCATGGCAGTCTGGGCTCTGGACACTGAGATCTTTGTGTGAAGGTTTTTCAGGGTGGATGGGCCATCTGCCAAGAAGGTCGTGCAGAGCTCTGTGCGTTTGGTAGCTCTGAATAATTCTGCTGCTGTCTTCTGTAAAAGAAGTGAGAACGCAGAGATTTTTGTTGGTATCCTCTAACGCTCTGATAGTTTTACTCTCGGCTTCTAGGAAAACAACAAACAATCTTTATCTACTGAGCTTGTAAATTTTGATTACTCTTGACATGTTCTACTGTTCTATGCTGTTTTAATTACTCCCCTGCCTTGTATGCAGTTGGAGCTGGAATTCGGGGCTGATTTGGTTTTTCATGCATGTAATGCAACTTAAAGGAAAGCATGTCACTAGAGATCTTCGACATTGTTTGGTCCTTGTTTTACTGCTAAGCTTTGCCTTTCTTTAGTTGAATGCAGGATGCAGGCTAGAGCAGACCTTTGTGAACAATATCTTAGCACTTGTTACTGTTTTTCAGCTGCTCCTGAGAAGCTTGGCCGTTCCATGCTGAGCCCTTGCAGAATGGGAGCGTTGTTGCTGCGTCTGGTGCCCTCCTCCAACAGGAGTTATTCCACAAACAATGACATGACCAGTCAGGGGCCACTGCAGGTCTGCACAAGGTGATCTATCCTGCGCTGCCAGTGGGATTTGAGAGCCAAATTCAGAAATCCAGCTCACACCTCTTCCAAAAAAGCTGTGCTGGGTTCTGAATGCTGGGCCAGAAGGGCCACGGGCATGGCTGGCACTTAGCTGCCCTTCTAGTAAGGTTGCTGCTACTTGATTTGATCTGTTTTAAGGCAAAAGGAGCATTTCCCCCCGCTTTATGCTGTCTTTCAAGGACTTGCACATTTTCAAGTTCACTGGATGACCTTTGGTGCTGGTAATCACTCCAGGACAGAAATCACTATCTTTTCAGGCATGTATCCAAAGTTCCTGCTCAGCAGCATATGTCCAAGTGAGAGTTTGCTAAGTAACACACTCTCCATCCAAGCAATAAATTCCTGAGGTGCCGCTGTGTTTGCTTCAGTCAAATGCTGAACCTCAAACCTCATCCCCACCTGGTCTCTAAAACAGCTCTCCAAACCTGGCATTTTCATACTGGTTGGAAAGAGCTGTTAAGAGAGCTCAAAGAAAGAAGTCCTTGGAAGTTCTTTTAATGGAGGTTGAGGGAGGAGAGAAGTTTGGCAAGGCAAGATAAGCAGTGATATTACGAAATTGTAAAGCTGTCTCCTACTGAAATCATGCTAAATGATTTGGAACACAGTGAGAAAAGAAATGTGCACCGTCAGCAGTAATGAGCTTGAGAGAGAGTTTGGCCAACACCAAAAATTTTAGATTTGGATCGGGACTAATTTCCCTTCCAATTTTGCATGTTTTCCCTGTGCTCAAATTGTGCTCTTTTGAAGGCACTAAACCAGACCATTTAGTTCCCATTGCTCCAGTAAAACCCTACCTGGACACTTCCCCACACACAGCTAAGTGCCCTGTTTGTTGTCCAGTGTCACCTTTCGGCCACACAGAGTGATTCTGTTGTAAATAATCATATCAGGATGTAAGTTGTCAGAATGCCACATTGCTGTTGTTGCTTGAATACTATTTTCTGAGGAAACAGTTCAGAAGAGCCATTCAGCTGGGGCTCTTTCAGGCTTGGACACTTGAAAAACATCAAGACTTAAAATACTTTGTCAGACTGTTTGGTATATTGCAGTAGACTGGCTGGTGAGTGTGTTTGTCACCATCTTCTCCAAGACAGGATGTGACATGAATCTTGTAGTGCCAAACCTCACAAGATATTTTTCTTCAACTCAACTGATGGATCATGCTTTTAGGATCTGACTGCAGGGCTTAGTGTAGTGACAACATGCCATTTTTCATGGTCATAAAGTGGTTACAATAGATCTGAAGTGCTGTGAACCGCAAATAGTCAGGAACAAATTTTATCTGCTTCTCAAAGTTCCATGTAGATTGCTACATCTTTCCTCTAAACAATTGTTATTGTCCTTTTTGTGCAAACATTTGCTTATGGGCTGAGCCTGGAGGTTACAAGTTCAGAGTTTTCCCTGGACAAGAAAATGGTCTTGATTGATGCTTGACATTGGGTCCTCCAAACCTTTGGGAATGTAGATCTTCAACAGCTCTTTACATGATCACATCCTTTCCATCTCCTTGTCTTTCCTCTGTGTCAGAGCACCCTGTTTTGCTTCTGCAGTGGTCATGTACCCCTTGAGGCTCCTGCTGTGGGCCAAACCAGCCCCTCACACCCACCTTATTCCCAGTCCAGGCCTTCTGTCATGAAGGTGGCACAACCATCGTGGGCACCACATCAGGAGATGCCAAACCTGAGCAAATACATCCACTGGAATTACAATTATTGCCACGACAGGCAGGCACTGAACACAGACCTCTTTAAAGAATATTTAGTGAGAGAACTGTTAAAAAATATATTTATCTACAGACGAAAAAAAAAAAGTCTTACTGAAACAGTGATCTAATTTCTATAGAAATTGCCAGGCCAGGAGCAGAGCTGCCCACCTGCAGCTCCACTGCTCCCAGAGGTAGCTGGTGTCCAGGAGCACCAGGAGCACCTCCGAGTTGTGTAGTTTGCAATCTTCTACCAAAGGTAATAAACCTTCCTGGAACCACCAGAACTGTGACTTGCAGAGAGGTGATTGCCTCTGTGGGATGCCAGTGGGATGGTCCAGAATGAGCAAGTATCACGTGGGTTTTTATTTCGTTTGGATAATCCTTAATTCTTGCTGCCTCCAATAAAGGAAGGCTGAATTTATCCTGAAAGTGCATGGGGGATCGTGCTGCAGACCAGCCTCTGCAGCAGTTGGTGCTTGTATTTGGACTTTGATGTTTATCAGTTGGAGTAAAAACATCAACACATGTGCTCTTTTTTTGTATCCACTGCTTTGAGGTAGGGCTGCCTCGGATTTGGTCACGATGCTCTTTTTTGTTCCCCTTGATCCTTTCTTTTCTTCTTTGCTTTGACACCTCAATTTTTGTCTGCTAATTTGTTATATTTCTGGCACTGGGTAGCTCTCTGGGCCAATGATTTTTAAGAGCCTCTAGAGCAGGAAAAGAGCCAAAGCTGGAGAAAGACTTGGAAGACACACTCGGCAAAGCACACAGGTGCAGCCATGGGCGAGAGCTGGTCCAAAGGGATAGGAGTCAGCTTTCATCCTGAAGGCCAACGATATGTCTGCACCCACTGCCTCTGCTGCTGAGTAATTCCAGTTTCAGGCTGGGAAGGCTGGGGTCAGTTGTCCTGCAGGAGCTGTGCTGGGCAGTGACTGCAGTCTGCTCCCCTCCACCACCCAACCTAAAACTGTGGTCAAACTATGGCTGGACTCAGTGACCTCAGAGCTCTTTTCTAACTTAGATGATCCTCCTGTTCTGAATGTTGATGGGGTAGTCAACAAGCCATGCAGGTTGATTAGGAAGTTGCTTAAGGTTCAATGGCTTCCCCTTCCTCAGATCCCTGAAATGAGGAATATATGATGTTAAAAACCTCATTCACCATGATTTAGTTTTCTTAGGTGGTCTGTTGTTCCCCTGAGAGCCTTAGGGATTGTCCCACAGAAAACTGCCTGGCCTTCCTGTGATGACAACACTCAAGCATGGTCACTCCTTGCTCCATTGCCCAGTGTAGAAACATCCCTTTACAGAAAGGGTTAAGGATGTTCCATGTTTAGCATGATTAGGTACACACTGGCAGTGTTAAAATTCATACATCCTCCTGATCCAGTGAGGACAGCTCTGAAGTGACCTCGTGGAAAACTCTGAGCAGTTTCTGTATGATTTCACACAGGCTTATCCCCATTGCAGATACCTTAAATCCATCCAGCACGAGCTTTTTATGAGTCCTCAACAGATGAGTGAACCTGGTGCTTATGCAAAAGAAGGGCTTATTTGTTTTACCCCCACGTTTCAGAGCTTTGCATCATGCTTCACATAATTTTGATGATTTCTCGTTCCCCATCCCAAGCTGCTATCCAAGCATTTTGTGTAGCTCAACATTGCTCATCTGGGAGAAGGAAGGAAACCTGAGCAAGGCTTTTACAGGCCAAGACAGAGTGATGAAAAACTGTAAGGTGACAGTGTTGTATCAGCTCAACTTGAAATGATTCAAAGTTCCTCCTCTCCTTGGGAACTCACAGAGGGCTTGGGCAGACCACCACCCTTACAGCAGCTCCTAAATATCAGCTGGAGGCCTCTGGATGTTGCCAGCCAAATTTATGGGCATGTACCTGAATCTCAAAATCCATTCAAAGTGGCAAGAGCAAAAAGCCCCTCTATTTGTGCTGTGCATGGGGTTTATC
This sequence comes from Nicator chloris, assembly GCA_013400495.1. Taxonomy (NCBI): domain Eukaryota; kingdom Metazoa; phylum Chordata; class Aves; order Passeriformes; family Pycnonotidae; genus Nicator; species Nicator chloris. Next base: position 280,092 of record WAAE01003756.1, on the reverse strand, counting down.
TAAAAGCTCCTTGAAAATCATTGGCAAATGGCCTTTGCATCAGGGCCATTGTGAAAAACAAAGTTTGTGACTGGATCAAACATTTCTTTGAATCTTTCCTGCTCTTTTAAAGCTAAATTCTGCAATATCCTCAACCATTTGCATTGTACAAATCCACATACTGAGAAAAGTGAGCAATTAGAAGACACAGTGTTCATATAGTAGCAGAGAAAAACCTGAATGCGTTTTAGGAGCTGAATGTTCTTATCCTGCATCCAACAAACAGGAAATATATTCCCTCTGTGTGTTTCACTGCTAAGAGAGGTTTTCCCAATCACAGTATCTTTATCAACCAAACTGTAAAATACCCCAGGTTTTAGTCAAAAGCATTGAGTAAAACTGAGCTGTGCAGCCTCTTTGGTGGGAAATATGAACATCCCTGCTTGTCCCTTTCAGCTGTGACACCATACAAATGACATAAATATTGCAAAATTGCTCTCCCCTCTTCCTCCTGCTCTCCCCCACCTATCCACCCCCTTGGCAGGAGCAAAGTTTGCTCTGCACACTCACACAGCCAGCTGGTTTGGACCCCAATAGCAGTCTGTGGGGTAATGTAAACCTGCAATTCAAAGATTCTTCAGCATTGTGCAGCCAACTGAAAGGAGCAGTTATTTTCACCCTGCATGAAAAAACCCCAAAGTGTAGAAGCAGTAGGGTGAATTACCTCTTATTGTGGGCAGAAGTAATGAGCTTTCATTTTTCCTTTTGGTAAGGAAGGCAGCAACTGCAGCAGCCTTTATGCTACTTGTGACAAGAAGTGAAATACACGTGTGATGGGGAAACAAATTAATTGTGAGGGTCCTAATTAAAATCACTGGGAGAGGTATTGCATTACAGTGCAAAGAAACAGATGAATATGACCTTTCAGTGAACTTCTCAACCCTACTAGAAGCATAAATTTGAAATCTCCTAGCGGAAAAGCGTTCTGGCACTGAACTGGTGTCTACAATCAGGATTTTGTCTGCAGGTATCAATGCACAAAATCTCTGCCTCGTGGAGCTCTGAGTCCCCTGAGGCTCCTTATGTTTTGCCTTCGTTTGTTATAGTCCATGTCAGAGGGTTTCAGTGGCTCTGGCTGCTCCCCTCTCCTCCCAGCCTCCAGCATTTCCTTCAAACACGAGGAACAGCTCTGCAAGGAGGTGGTGAGAAAGGCCACGGTAACCGGAGCAGGACGGAAAGCTGTGTCCTGCAGAAACGTTTGCTGGAGATACATAACTTTTGTCTGCTACCAATTGTCACAAACGGTTCAGGCAAGCAATTTATGGCTGTGTGGCTCACATTTACCCTGCTGGATTTCCATCTCTGACTCCTACCTGGCACATTGCAACGATTCCTCCTGATTTTTAACTTAGGGCAGGGCAAGATGAGCGTTATGAAACAGAAATACTCCTTTTCTTTAAAGGATTGGGGGTTTTTGGGGTTTTTTTTTTTTGGCTTCCTCATCATTAAGCAAATGTTTTTGCTGAGTGACAGCTGTTTCTGCTCAGAAACGGGACACAAAGTTTGGCTTTGTTTTAGTCCTGGGATGTTTATCACAGCACTTTGAAGCGTACACCCTTCATTTTCCCCTTCTGTATCTCTCCAATGCTCTGGGGCTGAGAAGAAGCAGGAAGAGGAAGGGTTTTCAAAGGGATGTTTCACTGTTAAAAGTTCAGCTTTGCTCTCATATGTGATTTTCCTGGTTGGCAGCTTTATGGCTAAACCCCCGGTTTTAAAACTGGTGCACACTGGTGATATCATGAACACGCCACATGGTGTCTGATGGCTTTCAGTGACAGCAGATTTATAGCCTTTTCCCTCATAAAAATCCTCTCCTCTGCCAAAAGAGGTCCAGCTGGAGTTAGGAAATCACTAAATGGACCCTGCTACAGTGAGGAAGTTTGGCCTTTCCAGTCCCCTCCATCTGTGGTGTGCAGTGCACATCATAGCCTGGTACTCTGGGAGTCACACAGCATCCATGGGGTACTCTCGGGAAGGCTCCTTATTCCTGTGGAGACATGGCATCTGAGAGCACATGGGGTCTGTGTGTGCTGCTCTGCAGTTAATAGGAAGTTCATCTTATTCCATTGTTACCAACTTTTATTAAAATCAGCGCTTAAGATACTGGTAGAAGGGCCTAAACTCCCCCCCCTAACTGCAAGATATTTCACCCCTGAAATCTGAGTGCCTCCAAACAGACCTAATCCCTTCCTGAATGCTTGGGAAGTGGTTAGTGGAGCTTGGATGTCACCCCAAAGAGATCTTAGTTAATAATTCTTTCACTAGGAAATGTGTTCTGAATCTGCTGCGACTCTCTGACCACTAATGGTTTTCGTGTTGCTCACTGTGAAATTCATAGGCAATTAGGGGCATGGAGACAGACCTGATAGCTAATTGCTGCAAAAATCGTCCTCTGAATGGTTGAAAACCAGAATTCCTCAGCTGAAGTCCACAAATGTCTTCATGCAAACTGAAGAGGTCCCCCAGTGGCGCCTGTGTGGTGAGGATTTGGGGATCCTGGAGCAGCGTGGGGGGTTTGGAGTGGAAGTAGCAGATGCAACATGGATTTCTCATCACTCCAGAGACCCTGCACCACCCACCCAAAGGCACCGCTGGCTCTCCTGGCCACGGGGCATTTGCAGAGTTTGTTGGAGGTTTACTCTCAGCCCTATTGCCTTTGGGGAACAACTGGGCCATGAACAGAGTGTAAGGGACATATTTGCACGGGACTAGAGAACAGCTTCATATCCAGCTCCCTTGGAATTCCCATTCTTTGTATCAGTTTAAGACCAGAGAGTCCAGATCCTTGCTTGCTTTAGTTTTTTGGCTTGGGAGGACAGTACTTTTTGAAAGGCATCACTGGAAAGATACATATAGATATTGATCTTTACATATATGTATATATATACACATACGCATGTTATATACATTATATATACACACACACACGTTATATACATTTAAAAAAAATGTATATAATTTGCAGCTGACATCCTGGCTGGAGTCAAGGGAGTGAAAAGAAAAATGGGAAAGAAAGTGAAGAAAGAAGAGTGAAGAAATAAATGTCTCTGTGAATGTGGACAAGAAACTCAGGGAAATCGCTATGTGTCTTATAGTCTGGAATAAAAATCAGGGTGTCAAGGTGAGGGAGTCAGCATTTTTCCTTATGATTTTAGCAACACATTGGACTAATTAAATGAGAGGACTGTCCTAGTTGGCTTCACTTCTGCTCAAGCACATCACACCTGGCTCTGCACTCTTTGTGCTGACTCCTCTTCCCGTGTAAAGTGAGAGCTTAGGGACCAGATCTGAGAAAAAAGGGGATTAAAAAGAAGATTGGCATTTGGGCTTTGATGGCAGTAGCCTGGCATGGAGCTGGGGCAGGCTGGGCTCCTGCTCCGAGGCCCCTCCAGAGGGAGGACACAGAGGGGCTGTGTCAGGTTCCGCGCCACTTAACGTTTGTATTTATTTATGCACCACGTTTAATGCTTTATTTATTCTGCATGTGAGCGTGGACTTAATGCTCGGCTCCAGGCAGTCCTGTGTTTATCCACAGGGCTGTGGAGGTTCAGGCTGACAATAGGTTTTAGCCCCGAGTGACAAGGCCACCTCTAAGTCTGCCGCCGCAGCGCCTGTCTGCTCGTTGGGACACTGAGGAGCTGCCGGCGCTTTGGCTGACAGGATATTTACTCCCAGGAGCAACACGGAGGTCACTGAGCCCATGCCCAGGCTCCAGGACCGTTCTCTGGTTGGTTGTGGCTCCCAAAGCACGAGTTGCAGAGGCTGAGAGGCTGCAGGGAGTGGCTCTGCGCTGCTGTTTGTCAGCAGGAGCGACTTGGCCATGTGGGATGGAGTTAATGGGACATCTGCACATCGCTCTCTTCCCTGGCCTCTGCTTAAAGCTCCTTCTATTCTCAGCGACAAAACAGCCCCTGAGGGGCAGATGCCACCAAGTGCAGTAAGGGAATACCCCTGTGGATGCTCTGGCTCCTGCTCTGCGCCAGACAAAAAAGGCAGGAAACCAAAATACCCTGTACCAGTGCCATGTCCATGCCCTTGGCCCCATTCTCACACCACACGGAGCACAGAAGCCACGGGGAGCCAGTGTGTCACCATTGTTCATTGTTAGATCTGAAGCAGTGAGTGGAGAGCCAACATCCCACTCCAGCTTGCAGAAACCATCCTGTTCCCCCTTTGTTTGTGGGCAAACAGGGAGGATAACAAAGGGCGCTGCTGAAATCCAGCAATGTGGCAAGATCTGCGTGCCACAGTTGCAGAGCCAGTTGAAAAGGAGGAAAATAGGGTTTTATGAAGAAAAATTGCAGAACTTCGTGTTGCTTCTGTTTCCCAGGGTGGTACCACGGTTGAAGGTTGAAGGAGGGGTTCTCATGGCTGTCCTGCGTATTGCAGAAGCCAGAGAAATACTGTGAAGATGTCAAAGGAAAAGGAAAAAGAGAACCCCACAGACAAACAGCCTGTCAGTGCATTCAGTGGTGAAAGGAGGGTGGGGCAGGGATGAAAGAGGAACAGCCATCGATTAAGGAAACGAGGAAAAAGCTTGTAACACTTCAATTTTCCAAAACCCAAAGTTTATGTAAACCCTAGCTTGTTTGGGGTTTAAAATCCTTCTCTGTGAAAGAAACGATCTAATGTTTGCAAATGAGGCTTTCGGACTGAATCTTTTAGTTTTGGGAAACCTGATTTTTCAGTAACAAAACCTTTCACATGAATTATCCCAAAAGGCTGGAGGTGTATGTGTGCAGTGCTGTAACTAGTGAAGGTGATTCTCAGATCAGACAGATGTTTCTGCAGGATTTCACCTGCTCTGAGGGCAGTCTGACACCTCACTTCCTTACAAACCCAATCCCAATCCCATGAAAGGCTGGCATGTCCTGCCTGTGATGGCCACCAAATCCAAGCCTTTTCACACTGAGGAGGTGGTCAGCAGGAGATGACAGCTGAAATATGGTACTTCTGCTCATATGGTACCACATCTTTCCGTGTGAGCAGCCAGGAGCTCCAGATGTGGCAGGGAGCAGCACTTTCTGGAGGACACAACAAACACACAGCTGTGCCCACCCCTGCTCCACAGGGAACCGGGGCCACAGCCAAATGTGACACCGTGGATGTCACATTTCCAGATGCAGGATTGATGGGCAGGGCACAAACATTACCTGTGGGGGTGAAGTCCTCCACCAAGGCGTGCAGAAAAATCTCTTTGCTTTCGTTCCACTGCACCCCTGTCCCTTCCCATCCCTCTGATCCAGATGCTCCTTTTCATGCTGCTGTGAGAGGTTAATATTGCTGACAGGAATCGATAATCTGAGATGTGGAGCTCATTTCTTGGCAGAGCAGTGCAGAGGAAGTAAACAGTGCCTGTTTGTTTTGACTTTCTCCCCTCGTTAAATCTGGTTTATTTTGCTAGATGGTCTTTTGATTTCATTAATTAAAATAGGGCTGGATAGGGAATGAGAACGAAGACAAAGGACTTACGATTGATATATACAAAAAGGGAGGAATAGCCTTTGGATTCCTGTTGCCACTAAGGAAGTTGTAAGAGGTGATGCAGATCTTCATCTCTTGGCTCCGTAGCTGAAGGGAGGAGGGGATGGTAATTTTAGCTCTCCGTGGTGCTTTGCTAGAATTCAGGGTTGACATCCAAGGTCTTTGAAAAAGCTGGGTTAATTAGCGATAAATAAAGCATTGTGAAGATAAGATATAGCAAAATAAAGCAGACTAAAGCAAAAATATATATTCCAAATCAATTGTTGCAAAAGCATCCACTGTGTTTGAGTGTATCCCCTGTTTTTTAGCAAAACATTTGGGAATAGGGTTTTTTGTCGGTTCGTATTTCAGAAAATATTAATAAGCAGTTGTACTATCAGTGTGTGGACTCTTTTCAAATTGGTTGCACAGATTTTCCTTAATGCTTTCACCAAAATTTCTCCTCTGTGCTGTTCCACTGTCAAGACAATTCACCCAACTCATACCCCACTTGCTATGCTGAAATGAGATCAAGTAGCTGTGACACTTGCAGCTGGAATAGTAAATGTATTAAAAATTACAGCTTGAGAAAGACAAATTCTACTTCAAAATCAGGTCTTGGACCTCAGAACGATGGATGGTGGCCATTGGAAAGAATGTAAAAGGCAAGATACAATATTTCATAATTTTGAAAAATGAAACACTTGGGATGTGTCAAAGTATTTATTCAGAACTTTGCATAGGAATTATTTTAACTTTCGTTGATTTGTTTAGTCTCGAAAATCACATTTATTTTAAAACAGGTGCTAAATAACTGTCTTTTCTTTATAGGTTTCCTTTTGGGCTGAAAAACATATGTCATTCAATGTAAATCTACACCTTTTTGAGGCAGTCAAATGCTTTCACTTGACTCAGGTTTATTGCTGGGCAAAAGCAGAATCTCCATTTCGGTTTGACTTGAACCAAATTTCAGGTTATTTCTTGTGTTGCTGCTGACAGGAAAACCAACTGGCTCACCCTGGGCTGATGCCCATGATTGAAGGAGTAATTAAGCCCTTTGCAGTAATTGGATTATGAGGGAATTGGGCTGGTGGCTGCCAGGCTTCCCAGCAGAGTCTCTGCAAGGGCAGCCCAGCCAGGGCACAGCACCCAAAAACCAGGGGTGTCCCCAGGTAGTGTGGCCAGGAGGCCAAACCCATTTCTGCTGGCTTCAACATGGGAAACATTCGATTTTCTGCCCGTAATCTAGGATTTGCACAATCCATAGGAAAGTTTTATTTTTGCTCCAAGAGGGAAATTGTTTCCTGCCCACCCCAAAATATAATTCTGCTTTTCGCTGGCTTTCCTTGAGTGCTGTTCTGAACAGGACTGGCCTTCAGCATGTCCAAGGGCTTGCCTGAACTTGAGGAGGAACTTCAAGGGCTTCTGAGCACCATGCAGCTCATGACAGCCGGCTCTCCGTGCGTTTCCATGACAAGAAAGGGTTTTTATGACCTCCGGTCACTTGGGAGCCAGCTGAATTGGCAAATATCTTTTTTTTTCTCCCCCTTACGTGTTGAGATTGCTAGGCAAGCAGGCAGGCTTTTGGAGTGTTTTTCCAGCTCAAGGATTCAACTGGGTGCCGTTAAGTGGCAGGTAAAATGTGGCGGTGGTTGGGTGATGTTTTGTTTTCTGCCTGACTGTCATAATTTATGCTTTGCTGGGACGTTCTGTGAAACTGAAGGCTGTAAACATGTGTTATAAATTGCTTGAAAATGAGAGGAAACTTAACTTTCCTTGTAAAAAGACTAAGGGCTGTAATTTATTACCATAAACAAGAATGAGAGGACAAAAAAAAAAAAAAAATCAATTAAAAAAAGAAAACGCCAAGCTCTTTTTACTCAGAATTTGAAAGGACGTGAAGTCGATTGTTTCCTCCCGTGGAAGGTCTGGTTTCTATCAGCCAGGCAGAAGGGCTTTTGTTTCTAGCAGTCACATCAACAGGCCAGTAAGAGTAGCTTTGAACTGCAATTTGTCTTTACGTATTTTGAAAATGTTCTTTCGATGTGTTTACACGTTGGCTGGGGCACTTGTGCTGCACTCAGCTCTTTCTGGGACAATTAATCAAACGATCAAGCGTCTGATTAATCAAAGTCCCTCCTGACAACTCCTTTCTTTCAGTCACCTGCTGAGTCTCTACTAAAACCCAAACAAGCAAATGATTAAACTTTTTTTTTTTTTTTTAATGGAGAAGAACGAAAGAAAGAAATTAAAAAGAAGGCGGCGTGTCTTGCAGATTTGGCACTTTTCGAGGTACATACCTCGAGGAGAGAGAGATCTTGGACTGCATTTGTGATGCAAACTGGAACCTTTGGCTACCAAATGCAGGATGTGGTGTATCCTGTTCAAAGAGGCACATATTTTGCATGTTTTTGTTGGCTCCTCTCAATCAAAGCATGCTGTGATTCAGCTACACTAAAAATTAACAATCTATGTTATAGCCATGTATTACATTACACCCCCCCTTTAAAAAAAAAAAAAAAAATCTTTTCCAGAAAGACATCTCCTAAAGAGAAGGGAAGGTAGGTAACAAAAACCTCACAAATGTTTTTGTAATAATTATTTGACAGCAATCAAATCATGCCACTTTAAAAGATCAGCTGAGCTATCTGTAAATATTTTCTCATCTCTGCAGAGCAGTACAAACTCCTAATAAAATGGATCTGTTTCCATTTCTGGAGTAAATTTGAGGTGGATTTTTATGTCAGTGGCTCTTCAGTGTCACTGCAACTAGCAAAGAAGAGGAGAAAGAGTTAAAACAGGAGATGCTGGCCCACAGCAACTTTGTATTTGTGTGAAACTGGTTTTAGGTATTTTCTTAAAGAGAGAAAACAGATTGCATTGGATGAGTTGATTGAGTAGTGCTGTCAAAAATCAAAGACTGAAATCTTAGTGATGGGCGATGTCATCTGAGTCTGCTGGCAGCTTAATTAAGGCTCTGAGCACTATCTTCTCTTTGTCTTCTAGAATTTTAGACTCTTTATTAGCAGCCATTCCATTTGTCTATCCTTCAGAGGTGTTTTATAAACCAATGAGGTGCTGCAGAGGTGACCCCTAAACACAATTCACTTTCTTTACAGAGAAAACCAAACTGAGCTACCAAGGAACTGTATAACTCAACCATGTCCAAGATCCAAGGAGGAGGAGATTCCTGGGTTCTGCCAACACTGGTCACATCCCCAGACTGCTCCTGTGACCAGGGGATCATGTAATTCCCTTCAAGCCAATCCCACCTGCTTCTGAAAATTGGATTAGAGGGTTGCCCTGCTGTGAGTACACATAAAACACCTCTGGGTTAACTGGCAGACTAGGAACACAACCATTTTTTTCACTCTCTGTATCAGCATCACTGGTAAATCTCAAGATTTCCTGCTATTCTATAGTCCTGATCTACAAATCCTTCTGTCAGCCCACAGTTTTGTTCCCCTGCCACACCTATTTCTAACTCACAAATTACTCTTGTTACATGCTGATGAGCCAAATAGTTTTTTTCCTTTCCCCAGGGTGGCAATTAAAATCCAAGATTGCCTTTATTAGCTGAAGTGGCCTTAGGAAAAGATTTTGTCCAACACATCTAATGACATCTCCTTAGCATTTCATATTCAGCAGGCATTTCCAAAGAAACCCCATTTTGTTTCAGGCAGAACATCTTATTTAAGATAAGGCTATTTGCAGGCTTCATAAAAAATCAGCATTGTGTTCATTCTTCCAGTTGCAAAACCCCTCTCAAAAACAACCCCAAGCAAACACATTTTTCTCTCTGCTTGTATTTATTTTGTTCTGTTTTCAATAACCTGTGCCTGGCACGTTGGGTATTTATCACCCTAGAGAGGACTGGATGTAAAAAACCCAACATGGCATCTCACAAAAAAAAAAGAAAAAAAAAATCTTAGAGAAATTATGTTCTGAGGAGTGAAATGGCATAAAGGAGTTAGTTGTACTGGTGAAAGAAGCAGTTGCATTTTAAGTTGTGGATACAGAAGTACAATAATGTCTTAAAAATAACACATCTCTTGTGAACTTCATCATGGAGAAGACTCCTGGTAGTTGACAGATTTATGAAAATAGTTATAATTATCTTCTAGATGAATGTTTCTGGCTGTACACCTAAACCTTAATTCTAGCAGGAGATGAGATCTCAGTCAACTAGACTGAACTCAGAAAAAATATGGAGAGATAAAGACATATAAACTAATGCCACTAAAAACCTGCCACATTTAAAATATTGAGCAGCCCTTTCTCGTTCTGTAAAGTTTAAATATTTAAACAAATGGGGAAAATTCATCTTTTTCTTGGCACAGGTCTTATCCATTTTATTACTCAGTATCTCCAAATATGTTGAGATGCCAAGTAATTTCCAGTTTTTATCAAATTTTAACTTTGGAGCATGACTCTGGGATATTATGTTCAGAAGTGTGTGGAGCTTTTGAAGCCGAATTTCCTTAGATTTAATATATCCCTTTCAGAACTTTTCCTTTAGATGGAAATTCATTCTGAGCCAGTAATGTTATATGTTATTTCTAAAACTCTGAAGTTTATAAAGCACATAATGAAATTCAAGTCTTTAGCCCAGGTGGAATCACGAATTAGCATTGAGTTCTCTGCAAACAGCAGGGCTGGTTGCCTTTTTTGTGACTTTGCATCATTTTGGATAAACCATGGACTGTGGCATAAAAGAGCTGCAGAGCCGTGACGGTCACTGGGGCAGTCACCCCTTTCCTGGGAAAGCAATCCTTCTTTGGGAAGGGGCAGATGCTTGTGCTGGAAGTGTGGGAGAAAACTGACCATGACCTGGAGATATTTCCTCAGAGGCTTCATGGGCCATGTCTATCTGTACATGAATAAAGGATTCCTGTTGATGTGGTTATTATCTGGACTGTAGCAATGGCACAGCATGAATCACAGCAAGTGGTAGAGAGGGATTTTTAGACCATTAAGATCACCATTCTTCAGTTATGAATTTTGCCATCTCAAATCCTCAGGCCAGTTCCATACTCAGCCAAGTTTATCTGATTCCAAATTACCAAATAGCTGAAATAAACTCAACATGCTGAAACGGTCACCCCTGTTGTTTTCCCTGATGCAGGACAGCATGACTTTCCTATGGTTTCTTTTGCAACATATTTATTCTGCAGGATATTTTAATCACCAGCTAAATGCTTGAAAAAGCTGTTGAACATAAGAACATGAATTGAACTAAATCCATCCTGGGTGATAAGGACCATGAGAGAAAAAAAGTCACAGTGGAGAGAATTATTCTGTTACTACTGTCTTGTTTTGCCAGTATTACATCAAAGAAGAAGTGCTGGGGAACATCATCTGAATGTCCAGGAGTTAGAGCAGATGCATGATCACAGCCTATGCCTGTCCACATGGAATTTCTGGTTGTTAGGGCAGGTTAGGGAGCCACTGGAGAACAGGCTTTGCCTTCTGGGCAGCCCCCAGTAGCTCCATCACCTCTTAAGTGTGTTTTCTCAGCACTGCTCCTCTGTATTTCAGGTGGGTCTTGCTTGCCAGAAGGAAAATTCTGTTTATGTAGCATGTTATGGAGGTGACACGCTCTTTGCCCCTGTTAGGAAAAGTTTGCCCTTCCCCCGAATCTAAACCAAGAGTCACACCCGGTGAAAGAATACAAATGCTCTTTTTATTTGGGAAAACACATAAGCAGGGAGTCAGTCACTTTCCCGGGCCAGTGGCAGGTAGAACTGGGGTCCAAATTGGCACAGCAGGGAAGCAAGCAGGAATTTCAGCTAAACTGTGACTAATGCACACTGTGCCATGGGACATCTCAGCTGCTGAGCCCCAGACCGTGTTTTGGTCAAGGAGATGAATTTGAGCAGCACAAGGGCTCAGGTGTGACTGCTCAGGAGCAAAAGGCTTTTCAATAGTCAGCACTTTCTGGCTTATCTGACAGGCAGACACTTGGCCTTAGTGCTTATTGGTACAAGCAAAGTGTGTTTCATACCTATTAGCTGCTTTTCCTTCCAGGAACTGACTTGGAAGCTCTGCCAGGTGGTTGATATGCAAGCCCATCACTGATGTGGAGCTCATGCTGCCTGCTAAGCCACAGCTGAGTCCAGCCTGCTTTATATTCCCTTTTCATACTTGAGAGAGCAAGCACCAGGATTCTGTGAGCCCAGAGCAAAAAAAAAATTAAACAATGGAAGTGTTCAGTGCTGTTTCCTTTGGAGATGCTGGGCACTGATTAGATCTCCTGCACAGCAGGTATCCACCTAGCAGAGAGCTTAGCAAGAGCTGCCTTGGAGCTCCAGGGCAGCCGTGCAACGTGAAGGGATTTTTAATTCCATCTGTCACACACAGCTTCTTGCAAGGCTTCCAAAAATCACATAACCCCGTGCCCAGCCCCAGCTCTGAGAGTGGAGGCCTTTTGTTTATTGTCTTTTGGGCCTCGTGTGCCTGCAGCTGTGCTGGTGGCAGCCACCAGCCCCTCTGACAGGGGGAGTGAGGATGGGGATCTTCCCATGGCCAGAACTTCAGGTTTTGGAGTGATGGTGGCAGAAGGTCATGGGCATCTTGTCCCTTTGCCTCAAGTGTCCTCTTGGAGCCTGCTGGTGGCCACGCCCTGTTAAATGTCCCCCTGGGTGGGTTTTCACCACCAAAGGGATGACTTGTCCTTCATGCCTGAACTGCGATAACACTTCTCATGGCCAAAGTCTTTCCTAAATCCCACAAACTCTTTCTGGGCATCAGGGAAGATTTTATACCACTTCTGAGAGGTTTCTTTCAATGTCTCAGGCTGCTACCATCTTTTTTGGTATGTGCCTGCTGCACATCTGCTGCTCCTCATACCAGAACTTCTGCTTTGCAGCAATGTGGGTGCTTTCAGGTGGCAGGAGGGGTGAGAGGGAGGTAGAAAGTTGTGCATGACACTTGTGGACCCCCAGTCAGCCCCTTTATTGGGGCTGCTAACAGCACAAATTAAACCTACAGTGCATAAAATAATAACGCAAATCCAATTGGAGCCACACTTTTCCATCAGCCATAGACAAAAATATGAAGCTGAGAGTTTCTCTGAAGTCCATACGTGCTATCAGAGATGTGAAAAGAGCAGAGGGGAAAAGATTCTCTTTCGACCAGGTTGCTGGATGTGCAGCTCACGTCCCCTCGGTGAGCAGCCGGCGTGCGGCGGTGGCACACACGCCGTGGAATGTCTCTGGCACAGGGGCCTTTTTCAGCTGATGTTTTCCTAGAGGGCCATGCCAGGAGACATATTTGTGTTTATTGCCAGGGCTGGGAGTTGCCTACAGGTGCTAATTATTGACCGTTCCTCCTCCACAAGGGAGCCACTGTGTGAGCCACCCTCTGCCCTGCCTGGGAGCCACTATCACATTCCCAGCCCTTCCCTGCAGCTGGGAACAAGCTGTTTGGGTTGGACTTGGTGGCACAGATGGTGCCACCTGCGGCAGGCTCTGCCAGCAGGACGGATCCCAGGCAGCTGGGAGGTCATTCATGGCAGGGGGAAGCCAAAATCCATTTGCACTTACACCAGACTCTCCAGGCTGACAAATGCCTTTGGCTGCTCCCACGCCCTGCCTCGGGGCTGATGGACTTGCAGACCACTGAGGAGGCCTGTTCAGCCCTGAACATGGCCCAGTCTAAGTGTGGAAAAAAAAAATCATTCAGCATCCTCCTGAAAAACAGCAGCCTGATTTCCAAGGTTTCACAGAGCCTGCAGATCTGCTTGCCTTACCCATAACAGTATCTCCTGCCCCATGAGAGGGTCACCAGAGAGACTGAGCCCTCCCCAGAGGAACATTTATTTCCTGCAGGGATTTTCTCTGGCAGCACCCAAGGTGCCAAACTCGGTGATGGCAGGTTGGTTTTACACACAAGTGATGAAATCCAGAGTATAAACTGGGATTTTTCACTCCTGATGGCTATCGGATAAAGAAAAACAACTTCTGGCTTTCTTCTACCCTCTCTGTTCCCAAACAAGAAGCATTTATTATACATTTTTTAATTAAGATTTAGGCTGATAAAGCAAAATTGCTGCCTCACCCCGTACTGCTTTTGTTGAAAAGACATCTGAACGTGATTACTAAAGGAAAAGTTTTGCCTTGATGATCTATTCTTCATTTTTTAACTGTGTTCTTTGCTGATGTCCAATAAAATAATAGAATGTAAATCACAGCAGCCTAAAGGCTTGCAGCGAGATTCCCTGACAGGTGGCCTTGGAGCAGGCAGGGATTTGGGAAGATTCCTGCAGTGTGACTAAAATTGTCACATTCTGACTTTGTCAAATTTATGTGAAAAAGAAAATCACGGAGTCTTTGCACCTGAAGCTATAAAGTGGCTCGTGCTCCCTTGAGGCACAGCCAGCAGTTATTTGAAATTTGGTCCACCTCAGGGACCGTTGTTCGAACTGAATAATAAAACCCAAATTGAGGCAAATTCACCACGTGCCAGGGGTAGATGAGAAAGGCTTGTGTTGAGATTTTCATATATTTGGTGTGGTTGTTTCTACCCTGTGTTGGTATGACCCTGACCCCAGTCAGGAGATCCACAGCCATATATTTGTGTTTAAAGAAATGGCAAACCCATGTATTTTCCAAGAAAAGTCCCTAATTTGCTGGATTTTTTTCTGAGTTCCTTTGGGAAGAGGAGTTTTTTCTGGGTTCCTGTGGGAAGACGAGTTGAGTTCAGTAGGAAATCTAAATTTGAAAGCTTGTGTAAAATATATTTAAGGGCTTCTTGTTTTCAAACAATAACAGTCCCAAGAAATATTAAAAAGAAATACATATCTTTCTTTCTTGTTTATTTTTTGTAATTTTTTAGATCAACACCCATCATTTTCATTAGTGCTCTATGACCCAGTTCATCACTAACATGCTGAAAATTAAACATCCACTGAAGTACTTCACTAAATCAGGGGTTGGAGCTCCCTAATGACAAGTACATGCACACTCCACCAGCCAACCATAAGATTTTTTTTTTTTGCATCTGTTTATGTCCTTTTTCCCTCCAGTGCAGAGAACGATGCCAAGATGCATTTTGCACCGGCCTACCGCACACTGAGATTTCCCCTGCTCCCAGACCCCTGACAGAGAGCACTTTTGCTTTCATTTATTACTTTAATATAAGTTTTTTTTTTCTCTCCTTCTGTGTTTCACAACATTTAGCAACTTCCCACTGGCCGTGATGGCCAGGGCCCATTTGGCATGGCAGTGGAAGAATCCCAGGTATGCTCTACCAGCCACCTCCTGACCTGTGGGCAGGCTTCAGGCTGCCTCTCTCACCTCTTCCCTTCATTTTTTGGGAGCAGAGCTGGGTGAAGCCCAGTTTTCCCATCCCACAAGGGCGCTTTGTGATCGCAGGGCTGTTTTTCCCTCTCCATCTCGCCGTGAACCAACGGGTCTCATTCAAAATGAATGAGTGGGAGAGAGAAAGGAGGAGAACAAATACCTTACAGTCCCCCTGGTGAGGGAAATGCTGGGGCTGCCAGCTCTCTAGGCTCCATTCCCAGCTCTAAAGGCTGTGCCTTTCACATCCCAGCTGGCCTCCCCACCCCGGGCCGCAGGATGCGCTGGGCTGGGCTGAGCACATTCTCCCTTTCTGTGCGCGACCAAAAATTCCTCTTCGCAAAGAAGAAGCGGGAGCAAACCCATCGTGTTCCTCCAAACAGTTTCCATCTCAATGCCTTGGTATTTTTCCACCTCCAAAAGCACTTCATGAGAGCTTTCCAGCCCATTCCCTCCTGTGGCCTTTAAAAGCCGTGTCAGTCCCCCAGAGTTGCTTCAGTAGCCGGTCCCGTCGGAGTGGGTTCAACTCCGTTGATTCCAATGGCACCTAATTTGTATGGATGAGTGTTTTCATGTCTGCAGATACATGTAATGGTTTGGAAGGCACTTATGTGCCTGATATAATTAAACCCAGTGGTTTTATATTCCTTCATATTGGCATAGCGGAGATGTTATGAGAATACCAGCCCTTTCCTTATGGAAAAGCCTTACAGAATTTAATAAGAAAACAATAACCACTCTTAGGCATTGGAGGTTTTTGAATAGGATTTAAAACTGAATTACATCATTGCAATTCTATAGAATGTCTTAAAAAGTCTTTGCAAGAGGGGATCATTCTCTATCAAATTTTAAAGATTACACAGCCATTTCCATAGATTATTTCATTTCTCTCCAATTCTACTGGTTGCACTCCTATTAATTTCTGTGGGGTTTTCCCATATGGCACGTATTATTTTGGCCATAAAACTACTCCCTGAGGCAAAAGAGGCCATGAAAGACACACAGCCTCAGTTCAGCCCAATGAAATCCCATTAACTTCCAGAAAGACTGAGTCAGGTTTGCAAAATCATTTTGTGTCCTTGTTCCATACATGTGCTCCAGTGCTGTGCACATGGAGGTTCCCTGCCCTGTGGAGGGCACCGTCTTCAGTCCCAAATCTGAGATGTTTGAGTTCCTGTGTGTGGTGTAGGAGGCGTGCCAGAGCCCATCCCACTTAGTGGCATATTGAAGAGATTAGTGGTGTGATCAATTAAAACGTCTTAAATTTTAATCAGCTTTTTCGTCCAAGCTTCCCCTCCTTCTCTCTGTCCCCCTGCCCCCTCCCTCCAGCAGTGTTTATGATGTGTTATGAGCCACCATGTGCTCCCCCTCTCCTGCCTCCAGGGCCGGTGCTGGATCAGCCTTGTGGCCGTTTGGGCTCCTTGGGGCTTCCCCTGTGTGCCTGTGGCTGTGCCCACCCAGGCTCAGCCACTCTTGGGAGCACCATTCCATCCACACTGGTGCCCCATGGAGCCCACGAGGTTAAAGAGACCCCTCTGAGCATCAGCCTTGGCCAGGAGCAGCCTGACCTCTCCACTTAGGAGAAGCTGCTCTCCAAAGAGCTGCAATCAGCACTCACCAGGACTGAACCTCACGGGCTCATATGTCTTCCCAGTGCTTTGGGATACCAGGAGTGCACTTTCCTGCTTGCTGCTGATGTGCTGCGGTGGGTGGGTGGGATGCCTTTCAGCTTTCACCTTACCATTGACCTTATGATTTATTTTGATTAACCTAAGCCTACTGAATTCCAGCCCTTCTTGTAGAGCCTGGTGCAACCTGCAGCACAACCCCAGGCCTAATTTGGGTAAGCACAACCTACGGCTTCGCTTGCGTTCATTTTGCAGTGATTTATTTTTCCTTCTCATACCCTCATGAAAGTGGACACCACCCGTGGATGCTGGGGTCAGACTTCACCTTCTCTTGCATGTGCTTAAGTAAGCAAATGTCTTTGGGGGAACTTCAAAGCAGGGGATTGAGGGCAGGGCGGATTTTTAGCCCTGGAATGAACGGCTTGGCATGTTGAGATTGAACCCCAGCACGGTGCTGGATGTGTGGGTGTCTTGGACGTAGCAGGGTGTAACATTAGCCCAGAAGAAAGCATGATTCTGGCATAGGTTGGTACAGCTGCACTT
This sequence comes from Nicator chloris, assembly GCA_013400495.1. Taxonomy (NCBI): domain Eukaryota; kingdom Metazoa; phylum Chordata; class Aves; order Passeriformes; family Pycnonotidae; genus Nicator; species Nicator chloris. Next base: position 263,120 of record WAAE01003756.1, on the reverse strand, counting down.
TTGCCAGTGGACTGATTTTGATTTCCAGAGGAGGAGACCTAGTCCTTAATCTGTCATTTGAGATTTTAAAGTTATCCAGTGTGGGGTGTAGAATGTCTCCACCTGATTACATTGCACAAAGAGTGGCCAGACCCTTCGTTTCGAGGAAGGTACACCATTTGCTTCCAGAAGAGCATCTGATCCCTTGAAGCCCGGCTAGAAATCACTTGACAGTGGGAATTTACTCCTATAACAGCACAAATAATTTACAGCGAGGCTTTTGCCATTATTATTCTGCCGCATTTCTTCGAGATATAAAATTATTTTATGTTGCATATTTTCCCATGCCCTTTCCCTGCTTACACTGTCTGCCTCGACTCGTTGCTAATGACGTTTGTTGACAAGCTCAGCGCATTTTGATAAGTCTTCTGCCAAAGGGTCTCTAATAAAAATAAGAAGAATGACAAGTGGAACAGCGCAAAGAGGATTCCAACAGCAACAACCGAAGGTTAAAGCAGCATAAAACAGGGGGAAAACATAACAAAAACAGAACACAGTGAGCCCAGATTGCCTTTGTTAAGAATATTTAATGCTTAATTTTGTTTTATAACCCTGGCTCTCAAGCTATCCGAGCAACTTAGATTCCCTTGTTTTTCAGTTGTAGGAATTTGCCTTCAATTCCTGTTGGGGCAGGGGGAGCTCTGTGTATGTATTTTGCACCTTCAGTCTTTGGCCTCGTTGGTTTTTGGTCTTTTAAGAGTCAGAGCAAGGATGTATCTCCTGTGCATGTGGCTGGAGAAGGCTGGTGGCTCACAGCCCCTTGGCACAGCTTCCTGCCAAGGGGCAGAGATCCCACAGCTCTGAGGTGGGGCAAATATAATGGGGAGTGTGTAGCCAAGCATTTGGGACATTTCCTGGTTTGGCACATCCAGTTCTGCACCAGCTGGGGGTCCATATCTGGCCCTCTGCACAGCTGGGGAGAAGGGGTGAGAAGCTGGGGAAGTTCCCAGGCATGGCACCAGCTGTTCCTGGCAGGGTGGTGAAGCAGGGAGTGGGAACAACCCTCAGCCCTTACTCCTCAACCCATGGACTCCTTCCCTGCCTGCTCCACCATCACTGTTTAGTCTTGGAAGGCACCTGTGATCGCTCAGATCTGTGCCTCTCCCTCCTCCACATGGAAGAAGAAACTCTTTCCTGAGTGAGTGACTTTACCTCTGTTTGGGCTTCCCCAGATGGTGATGTCACCATTTTTAAGTGATGACCTCATAAGACAGCAGGGCACTCAGGGTGGTTGGCTGGGGTTTGTGTCTTAGGGATGCAAGGAGAAATAAATGTACAACTGAACCAGCAATGGAGGATTGGATGGGAGATTTCAGTGCAGGCAGTAAATGTATCTCCTCATGTTAGACCTTGGTGCAGTCAGCTGGGATTGAGCACAGGGAAAATCAGTGACAGAACCATTTAATACACATGAAATAGCCCTGTTTGAAATTCTGGAGCTTTCTGCTGAATTTAATAAATCTTTTCAGCTGTTTTACAGAACGCCTTGACAACCTTTTCAAAGATGCAGGAAGGCCAATGTATCCAAACAGCTTTAAAACCCTTGGCCCAAGATCCGGGCTGAGCACAGCTGTGTCTGACCCCACCGTGAGAACCAGAGAGGGGCTGAATTCTCCATTTGTTAGCCCTGGGAAGGTCCTGGTTTGGCTCTTCTCCACTGTGAAAAGTCCCTCTTTGAAGCAATGAGGGCTGAAGTTACAGGTGTCCCGAGGCTGGGATCAGGGACAGCAGCAGCTGCAGGGAGGGGTGGCCCCACTGCTGTGCCCCTGGTGTCACCTATGGACCCTCACTAGGGCTCTTATCCAGGACAATTTTAGCAGCTCATGGGAACCACCTTTTGAAAACACGTTATAATGTAATGCCTTTTAGTCAGGAGCAAAGGATTAGATCTGGATTCCTCTCCTCGTGCCACAGAAGATATTTTTAGTGCCCTTGAAGGCAGCTGGGTTTTTTTTGCAGAGGGGAGGACTCTGCCCTCTCCTGTAAGGTTTTTCCAGCACTGCCCACATCAGTGCTGTGAATTACTCCTCCTGCTTGTTCAATTTTGCACCAATGGAACTTGTTCAAGAAAGTTCAGTTTTTTAAAGGGAATTTAGGCACCATTTTTCCTTGGAATCGAGCTGTTAGGCTCTTTACTGTCTGACACCAAGCTACCAGCTCCCATGGGGCCTGTGTATGAAAGTCCCTCAAGTCATAGGGGAGTCTTAGCCATACAATAAAGTACAGGTGTGTGGGTCCAGGGCATGTGGGCATCATCTTGGAGGATATTGTAAAAGGCTTCTGGGGTGAAATGTTGTGGGGATGGTGAGCCCTTTGCTGTGCTCCCAGCCTTTCCATGGGGCTACAGGGACACTTGGGATGATGCTAAACTGAGCTCCCAAGGGAATGAGAGCACCAGAGACTCAGACTGTGAGTCCTTCTTGACTAGATTCTATGCTCAAGGACATTGATTACAACTAGTCTTAGAATAAACTCTGATTTCTTTTGGATACCTGATCCCTCAACAGGACAATCCTGTCCTATAGGAAACCAATACTAGAAGGATAATGCCCAGTCCCAAACCACTTTTGAGCAATCCTCCTGGAGCCAGGATGGTGTAGAAGGGTTTTATAGTTTAAATGTGCCTGGGTGCCCAAAACAGGAGTGCAGGCATCCATCAACTCAGCAGGTAACAAATCTCCTTGCTTTCAGAGGTGGATGTTGTCATTGCTTGGCTTTGTGGCACCAGCACCTGGCTTGCTGGAATGGGTTTGTGTCTGCCTTTCCTCTCCTGGCTCTTTGGAGGGATCCAGGGGCTGATCTCACTCCGGTCTCATCCCCACCCTGAAAATCCTACATTTCTCAGCAGCTGCAGCTCCCCATGGATGTTTACGTTCTCCTGCCTTGGGCTGCTGGCATTGTGCTGCTGCTGGCACAGACCTTGGATCCCACCTTGGCAGGTGGCAGTGGGTCTCAGCCTTGGGGCTGATCCTGGCTCCAGGAAAGATCTGGGCAGAGAGGCTCTGCCGTGATGTGCTGGGGCTCAGACCCCACTCTGTGCCCCAAGGGTGATATGGTGCTTTCTCCTTTATTCCCTTCATGAAAGGTTTGTTAATATGGTTAATTAGGTTGTTTTGCAAATTTATATCAAACACCTTCATTTTTGCCCTGTGAAAACAGAATTGTAAAAAAAAAGCAGCTGAGTTTCAAATTCCAACAAGTCTGAATCAGAAAGCTTTCTCTTCCTTTTTACTTGACACATCTCTTTAAAAAAATCCTCTGAAAAAATCTGCTTTTTCATCCAAACTTTTTTTTTTTTTCCTGGAATATGCTTCAATTTTCCTAATACAACCAAAAGTATCTTTCCTGCCTCCCCTCTAAAAACAGTCTGTAAAGAAATATATAATCTAATTTTGGGCTGAGCAATGCCATTGATTCATCTCAGCAGAAAAAGCTGCATGCTTCTCAGTTCTCCAAAGAAAATCTTTCTTTTTTTCTGTCTCTTTTTCTCTTTGTCCCACGGTTTTCCCCCTTTGTTCCATAAGGTCGACTTGGGACAATTCCTCCCCTTCCCAGTTTTCAGTATTACACAAGTGGACCAGAAAAAAACAGCCATTCAGCTGCTCCAACCACAATCTAAATGAGAATAAGAAGATATTTCAGCTGTTTCTCTTGGTTTCCATTTTTTCCCAGTTTCTGGCTCAGTAGCTCCCAGAACCTATTACACTAATTGTTCTTTTCCAAAATCCGACTGTCAACAAAAGGCAGGGAACCGGTCTAACAATTTCAACTGGAATTTCCACTGCTTTGGTTCATTCCTGGTTTTGATTTTCACAAACTTGTTTGCCCCCAGAGAAATTTGACATTTTGAGATATTTCCCAAACTCAGATTTGGTCCCATGAACTCTTCCTGCAACAAACATGAAATTCATTATCACAAGTGACACTTTGTGGTGGGGCAGACACAAATGTCTCCCTCATTACACGACTTCCAGTCTGTGTTGGGAGAATTAAAGTGCTTCTGTGGAATTATATGGAATCAGGACGAGGTCGAGCCAATGGGGTGAGCTCCTCAGTGCAAACCCAGCACCTCGGATTTCCAGAGCAACTTTTCTTCCACATATATACTTAATTCCTGGCCAAAATGCCCTTTTTCCAGCCAAAATGCCCCTTTTCCAGCCAAAATTTGTCTTTCAAATGCAATGCACATTGTCAAAGGGAATGCTTGGGCTTTGTTCAAGATAATTGTTTGTCAATATGTTTTTCCAGTGTTCTCCTAATGGGAAAGGCCTCTCCCAGCAGCACTTTTACTGCTGGGTTGTGCCCAGGATGCTGAAACACGTGGCAGAAACAACAAACTGGTACAATGACGTCTTTATCTTATGGGCACGGAATTGTTTGAGTTATTGAGTGAAGTCAGATCTGTGTTTACCTACATTTTGCGTCACCCACTGGCACACTCAGATTGCAGTAAATAAAATAAATCAGGTGCTCAAAATTAGGCTCTTGCTTAAGGGCTCTGTTAAAATACAGCCTAAATGCTACTGCAGATTTGGGAGGGACTTGGACTTTCCCTAGCAGAGAGATGTGGGAGTGGGATACAGGAACCTCTGCTTGGATAACCCCAGTGAGACCAACCCAAACCCAAGCGAAGCCCTTCTTGACTATTTTGTTCTCATTTCCATTCAAATTTCTCCCTTCCTCTCTTTTGTCCCCTCCAGCCCAGAGCCTCTGATAAAATGGAACAAATAAGAGCCCAGGGTAATTGTTTGCAGCTCTGGGGAACTTTTTTTGTGACGTGTCCCAGAGCTTCTGCCGCGAGCCAGGCGCTGGCAGCTGGTTTCACTTTGGAGCCGTGTACGAGCTCGCGGCTCAGGCAGTTGTTACACATTTGCAAACCTCTGTCACTCTGGGGCTCTGCTGTTGCACCCGCCTCGCTTTGCTTCCAGTTGAGTTCTGCTTTGGTTTTATTCTTTTTTTTTTTACCCCCCCCCTCTGGTTTTTGTTGGTTTTTGCCATGATTTTCTTTTCTTTCCTCTTTTTGTTGTTTGCAGAATGAATAAACGTCTTTTCACAAGCAGGAATAAGGCCCTGGACACTCCTGGCTGCTGCTCTCCCTGTGCTACCACTCCTTCATGTGTATAAATTTAGCAGGGGGTCCAGGAGCTAAAATAGGAAGCACATGGTTTTGTGACTTTACAATCGAAATAAAGAAATCTAATATGACAGAAGAAGCATGTTGTTTATGGAACTACAGATTTCAATGAAGGCCATCCCTACCAAATCATAATTAAAATTACCATAACGACCCCTGAGTTTCATTTGTTGGGCTGGGAGGAAGGAAAATACGGATATTTTCAGTGGGTTCTGCTGAAACAATTTATCGAGAGCCACAGCTGGTTTTAATGTGCTGATGAGCTGGGAAAACAGTCAAAATTGTACTCCAGTCAAGTGACTGTGTAATATCTAAAGGCAGAACCAGACCAAAATCTCTGTCATTTTATTTAATCTAATGAATAGTGTTTTGTAACAGCAAAACATAATTGCTCTGCACATATGTTACACGCACACTTCACTAACAACATCCACAGTGCCACCAGTGGAACAGATGAAAACACTTTCAGTCTGATTTATTTAACCCCTCTAAATTTTTTAAGACTTCTTTGGAATAAACCAAATATTTGGGATGGAGATCTTCAGCAACATGCATGCAGGCTATTGGTAGGAAACTCGTGTTCCTTGAAATAAAAATAATGGAATTTTTTGAAGGAAAGACATTTTTACAAAATTATTTCTACCTTTTTAAGTAGATTTCAGGTTTTACACGGGATTTACCTTTGAAGTCAGAGACACAAAACTAATCAACTTTAAAATTAGCACATAAAATTAATGATTGCTGGAGTTGGCAGGCTGGTTGGAAAACCAGGCCTCTTCTGGCGTTTTCATTTGGAAAAAGCTTCAAAGCTACTGCCTGTGTTTGACATTAGAACTAAGAGCTGAAGAGTGAGGGAGAAAAAAGGAAAATGCCTCCCAAATATCAGGTGCAAAGCAAATTTCATGGGACAGAAAACCCACACTGTGTTTGAAGCCTCAGATTTGGAGAAACCACTTAAAGCAAATACTTCTGCAAACCTCTGAGTCCAAGATTTTGTTGATTGCTCATTCCTTGGGGTTTTGTTTGGGTTTGTTTTGTGGTTGTTGATGTTGTTGTTGTTGTTTTTCTTTAGCATTTGTATGTGAAAGCAAACAAGGGAATGGTTTGGGGGGAGCAATAGAAGAAGCCACATAGTAATTCCTATTAAATCCATAACTGTGCCTTCCCTAGAAGAACCACACATCTGCAGGAATGAGCAGTTTATGTTATGAAGACACTGTTTGATTTGGCTAAACTTGCTTAAAAATCTGAAATCTGCTCCTTCCCTGAAGAGGCTCAGACTCGCTCACCCACCTTATGACCAAAACCAGCAGCTCAAGCATTTTACTGCACATTTTGTTTTCCCAGTAAAGCAAAGCAAAATTTTCTGGGAGGGGCGACCAAAGGACAAAAAAATTTACCTGCTTTATACCTTCATTAGTGGAAAATTAAGTTCTCCCTCTGCTCTGAGGAGCCAGCTGGGTGTGGGGTTGGTGATGGAAGACAGCTGCAAACAAATGTGTTGAGTGAATTAATGTAGTGTGTGATGGTGGAAAAAGAGCTCAGCTATGCAGGACGGATTTGGTTATCACGGGTTGAGCAAGGCTGAGAGAGGGGCAGCAGAGACTGTCTGTGAGTTCAGCTGCAAACTGTGCAGGAGCACTTAAAAAAAGAAGGAAAGGATGTCACGAGAGAGAGGAAAAAACGGAAGAGAATATGAGTTTGGAGCAGAAAAACTGGCAAAATATGAGTTGCTATAAGTTGGATTCTTGTTTTCTCGAGTGGATTTGGCTTCAAAAGCAATTAGCTTCTTGTCACATGCTGGGGCAGCTGTGCCAAACAGTTCAACAACACATTATTTTTGTCATTGCACAAAAGGTGATATTGAGCCCAGAATAACTGTTTCCATTTATGACTTTGGCTTTTGGCCTAAGCTCAAAGGAAGTGAAGGTAAAAAAAAAAAGAAAAAAAAAAGTGATATCCTTTTCTGAAGTCTTGGGGCACTCAAGTCTCAGATGTTGGTGTACAAGAAAGTTTACCAGGGTCCCAGTGTCAATGGAAAAGCCAGATCCTCGACAGCTTTATTTGAGTTGTTTGGCTGTTCAATGGGGGGAAAACCCAGCACAAGAATCTGTGTGGGATCAGGAACTGAGGCCACAGTGGTTCCTTAGTCCTACACCTCCCAAAGCCATTTCTAAGGTGTCAGCAACTTCAGGAGGAAGAGGAAGACTGAGTGGCCAAGATTTGTGTATGCTACCAACCCAGCAGCTCTAAGCATTATTCCAGCCCCCGCTGAGGCACAGGCTCAGAAAGGTTCCTGAAACACTCCAGGAAAATATTTTGGTCCCTTAATGTGCTTGCATGACACACTGAGGAGGGTGACAGCATTCCTGCCTGCTAAAAGAAATTAGTGTTTAACCTGAATTTTGATTAAGCCAACAAATCATGCTGACCAGGCTGCAAAAACCAGAGGTACCCACAGGGATAAATGCCAGGTAAAGGAGGGTTTTTGCTTGCAGGGGAAGGGAGAGCACACTCAGGCTGGAGGTATCTGTAGAAATGGGTTTAATAAACACCTACTGAGTCTCCCTTTTATTTCCCTGCCTGTAAATATCCACCATGGTATTTTAATCATGATGTTTTTCATAATACAAGAAAATCTTATTAATACTTCCATTTTGGAATGTTTCTGCTTAGTCAACTCCAGGGCAACAGTTAAACTTGACACAACAGTGTTTGCTTTAAAATTGTGTGGACCATGCCAGTCCATGGGGGTGGTTCATTTGCTGGCTAATTAACAAATGTCTAATGTAAATTTAACATTCACTTTGACTTACATTCCTGCAACCCAAACTTCTTTTTGATTGGGGTAGCTGTAAGTGGAAGCCAAATATTTTCCTTGGTGGAGCCAAGGGGATGGCATATGCTGCTCGTTTAGATTTCCATTTCCTTTGCATCTTTTCAGGGGCTGAAATTCAGGCCTTAACATTTGCGAACACAAAGTCATTTTTGTATGAAAATTTGCAAATGAACCCCTCAAGATTTTGTAGTACTACCAGAAACCGAGTTCTTTCATTGGCCAAAAAAAAAAGAATGTGCCCTACGAGGTTCTGCCTGTTCCTGCTTCCCAAATTCCTGGTAAATATGTAATTACTCAGTTTGGCTTTAAGAGGAATTTTTGCCTTTCCTGTGCTGAGCATCCCTGTGAGCTGGAAAACCAAGCCAAGCCATTGCTCAGTGGAGAGGAGCTTTGGCTCCTGGTCACCTCTCAGCTTCAACAATGTCCCCATTCTCCCAGATGATGCCTTTTTTTATTTTTTTTCCAGGCATTAAAGTTTGTGGAATATGGTAACACTGACTGTGACATAAAGAGGATCATAGCTTTCCCAAAGGCCCATGAAAGAAAATAAACAACTTAGTCCTGGAAAGAGACAGCAGGCTCCTGCAGCTGACCAGGAATATACTCCCCAGTGGCTGGGAAATTCTGGGTAAATGATGGCAAAAGCAGAACGAGACGCTTGGTGGGGGATTTGGAGGTGTAAGGCTGAGGTTTGGGGCATCAAATAATTTGGACTTGGATGCCCCCTGTCACTGAGCTGTGCACCACGAGTCCTGTCTGCTGCTCAGGGAGCAGCTTCTGGCCATTTTCCCCTGCTTCTGGAACCTTCTGGAAGGTTCCCTGTGTGGGCAGGACAGCACTGCTCCATACAGAGGGGACATGCCCATGTCCACCAGCGTTCCCTGGCAAGCTCTGGTGCAGGTTTGAATCCTCTCAGGAGATGTCCAGAGCTGCCAAACACGGCCACAGGCAGAGCCAGTGGGAGGCTGCATGTGGGAAACCTGCACCTCTTCCAGAGTCCTCCAACCTCTTCCTCAATACCTCCCCCTCATCATCAGCTTGGACTCCCAGGCTGGAGGAGAAGGGTTTCTGGCCTGGACACCCACCCCATATGTTGCAGCAAGAACTTCTTCAGCTTAAATGCTGGGAAAACTCATGGTAAGCATCCATCATTTCATTTTTTAAATATTTTTTTTTTTTTTTAGGGAAGGATTGCAATTTTATGGAACATCTTGATATTAATATCCTACTCCAATTGGCTAGCTTTTCCTGTCTCCCTTGTGGGGAAATACTTTCTTAATGGAGCTGGATTTTGGGAAGCCTGTCCCAGGAAGTGTGAGACAAGGAGCTCGGGCCTCTCAATGGCATTTCTATCACTTCTGCTGTTTCACATTGCAAGTTTGGAAAGGTGACAGAGACCCTTTTTCTCAGTTTCCAGCTCATCAAGGCAGAGCAAAAGCTGCTGAATCCCATCAGGGGCTGCTGTGAAGGGGAATTAAGTCACGTTCCTGAAGAGCATGGGAATCACCTGATGAAAGCCATATGCTGATGCTGGGCTCATCTAAGACAGGTTTGATTTCAGGATTGTTTGGAAATGACCCAGTGGAGAGAGGGAAGGCTTGTGAGGACTCCTGAGAAATGCCTGCACAGGATCAACCATCATCCTTTTTCACCAGGAGGGAGATCCAGGCGTATCTGAGGGGATTTAGTTCAGAAATGGCTCTGCAATATCTCGATAGCATCATTCCAGTGTGATTTCCAGCACCTCCTGGCTACAGCTCTGTCTCAATGAGGTGCAGAGATCTCTGAAAATGTCTGGGGGGTTACCAAATTTTGAAATCTCTTGGTGATGTAAACGCACTTTTCACTTAGTTTTGTCAGAGGTTTGGGCCAGGTCTGCGAGCTGAGCTTGGAAAATCCCGGTTTTTGGAAGTTTTGCTCTGAATTTTGCAGCTCAGTCCTGTTGCTGAGACCCCCGAGAAGAAGGGCACAGAATATCCACAGGGGCTTTCTCTGGTGAGGGAGGGATGCAGAGCCATGAAACACCACCTTGTTTTATCAGCCAGCAAGGGAGCTGTGCTCTACCTGTGTGTATTTATGTTTGGGCTGGATGTATACATAAAATATTTTTGCCCCTGCTGCACGTTCTTCCGCCTCGGTGGGGCTGGAGCCGAGGAGACACAAGCAGAAATTTCTTTCTTTGCAGCTTCCAAAACAACAGAGTGCCTTTTTCAGATGAAAAATTCATGCCATCCTTAGTGCTGACTGGTGTCTCCTTGACTCCTGTGCTCCCTGATGGCACAGGGAAACCTATATAAAGAAATTTGGCTGGCTCTTGAAAAGCATAAATGAGAGGAACTGGCTGCGGGGAGAGGTTTCTGAGGGCTCGAGGAGGAGTTCAAACGCTTCGTTCTTCAGCTGCTGGAGATAAAAGTCCTGGTACATTCAATTCCCACTTTCTGCTGCTGCCAATAAGCAGGGGGGCTTCTTCCTCAGCCTCTTGCCACCGCAGAAATAACAGAGATAAAGCTAGCAAAATAAATAAACGCTTTGTGGCTGGAATAGATAATAATTTCACCAGCTGAATATTAAAATATCAAAGCTCAAGGAGAGGATATGTAATTGCGGGCCTTTGAAGTTCAATAAAGGTCCATTTCATCAATGTGGTAGCTGGTATTTCAAATGCAAAGACAGAAGGATAATATTGTACTGGCATTTCAGACCCACTGAGAATATGCCAGGAGAAGAAGGAAGCCCTTTAAGACAGAAGCCATTTAGACAGGGGCTGATTAATTATCCTACTCCAAAATGATCCGTCCCTGACAGGAGAACGTTGCTCAGCATCATTTCTCTCCCTTTTCCTCCTGCCATATTTTGATTTCAGAAGGATTGCTTGGCCCAGGATGAGCAGGTGATGTGAAACACTGAAATGAAAGGGGCTCTTCTCCACCAGTTGCGTTCCAGTTGTAAATATTCCCATATTAAACAGAAGATCTAAATCCTTCTGTCCAACAAACTGTGGCTGAACTTGACTCGTTTGATGCCAATTTCTAAACCAGGGTTAAAGAGCTCAGCACCATTTCTTTGTGGTGTGGATTTTTGACTCAAAAAATGGCAGGTAAAGAAAAATCAACGTTGAGGGAGGACATCCAGTTCTGGTACAAATTTTGTTCAGGAATACCACCTTCTTCTCCCCAGACTCTCTCTAGAGGCACTGCCTGCTGCCTCCAGGCTTGTGGGAGCTGCAGCAGTGATGGCTTCAGCTGTTTCTCACCTTATTTCCCAGGACGCAGGACAGCATCTGGCACATTGCTGGAGGTGAACCCTGGCTCATGCAAAGGCTGGAGGGGAAGATCTTTGGGCTTCCAAAGTCACCACATCACCTTGGGTAAGGAGAGCTTTTGAAGGAATGTTATTAAGATACTTTTTATTTAATTTTAATTTTTAATTTTCGGAAATGTTAAAGATAGATGTTTCACTGTGATCACAATGAGCTAAAAAACCCCTCCTTTCCTGAGGGTAAATTAGGCTGGAAGAAAAGCTGTTAAAACCAACGGAAGGTTTATGAGTGCCCACAGTGTTTATACCATGCTGTTCTTGTGCTCAGAAAGAGTTTACTACACTAGGTCATTTTGTTTTTTAATAGACTGTCGTCACATTTGGGTACATTTTCCATTTCAAATTAACATCCAGGCCAGTTTTGTGGTTTGGGAAAGACAAGCAAGAGCCCTCAGCTACATGTCAGTGGAAGAGGAGTTTTATTTGAGGGAAGGGATGTTGAATGACCCCACAGCTTCCTGTTAGTGTTTTAATAGCAGGACTTTCCCACCTGGTCATGGCTGGAAAAGTCAAGGTTGTATGCTCATGTGGAAACCCAGTAAACGTGTGAGCAGAGTGTCCATATCCAATTTCCTGGGTGAAGTGTGTGACACTTTGTTTTTGGTTCAAAGTGGGAATCAGCCTGTGGGGCAGAAATGGTCTTTCTCAGCATACCTCGCACTGGTGGGAGGTTTTGAACATGATGTTTCAGACTTCCCAGTGCAGTTTAAAAGAAAGGAAAGTTTCTGAATGAGGCAGTTGGTTTTGCTTTTCAGCATGTACGCTTGGTGGTCTGCAGGAGATCTGAGGGTGCTGTGCTGATTGGAAAATGCCAATAAATTTTTGCCCTGACTCCAGTGAATGTTTGCATCAACAACTTCCAGGCTGGTGTTCCCTGCTGATCAAAACATCAGCCCTTCAAGGCTGGGAGGCTCCCTTACACTCCTTGCAAAAGGGCTCTGGTGTTTCTCAGCATTTCTCAGAGCACCTTGGTACAAGGTGTGTCTGACTTTGGAATGATTTACTGCATCTAAAAAGCCAGGTTGGATGGAGCCCTGGGTGACCTGAGCCCATGGAAGGTGTCTCTGCTCATGGCAGGGGGGTGGAATGAGATGATTTTTAAGGTCCCATCCAACCCAAACCACTCTATGACCCTTGCTGTCACCCAAATTCAACAAGGGCTTGAAGATCATGAGTGTCTTGTTGTAAGCCAGGATTCACTACCTGGGGTTTAGAATGACATTTAGCCAAAAAGGTTCTAGGTGAGCTTGGGTTCCTTCTGCAGGTCAGTTTTTCTCTCTGCAGAAGGGAGGGTTGGGAATGTGTGAGCAAACATCAGTCCTTGCTTGGACTTGATTTTTCTTGAGACACATTGCTCCACTTCCCTTGCTCCCTCCCTCTCATGCTGCTGAATTTGGGGCGTCCTCTGTAGGGCCCTCTGATGGGGATGACAAATGGGGCCACCCCAATTTTGAGGGCTGACCCTGGCAGTCTCCTCTCTCTGCATCCCCCTGCACAAGCCAGGTTTATCCATCAAGGATGCAACGTGCAAGGGGATGTGGGTCTCCTGGGAAAGCCTCTTGATCCCCACACCCTGAGCTCCTCAGCCCTGACTGCACTCTGGGGGCTTTCACAGAAGACAAAGAATTCATTCAGGAAGTGCCTCAAATCAAAACCCAAATTATTGTAATGAAATCTAAATGAAACCATAATAGGAGAGAAACAGCAAACAGGGATTTCCTCTCTTTTATGGTAGAACTGGCAATTTAAATTTAAAAAGTCAAAATCAGTGAGTGATGCACAGTTCAAAGGAGAGTCAGAGAGTCCTGGTTCTGCCAGAGAGGCATTCAGCTGCAGATTCAGCCCTGTAGGCTTTTCTCTGCATGTAGACCTTTTTTTTTTCTGTCAGCTGCTTCTAGTAAACCACTTTAAATTAAGTCTTGGTCAATGTCAGAGTTGAGATCTATTTTATAGGGATGTATTTGTGGAAAAGCATCCAAATACCTGCCTCAGAACTTGTCAGTTATAACTATATTCTCAGCAGACGTTGAAAGCCATAAACCTCATGCTGAGGGCTTTGAATATCACTTAAGAGCTTAAGCCATGTTCTTGGAATGAATTTATGAGAAAAACCCGGAGGGACTCAGCAGCAGGCAGGGGAAACTGCAGCTCTCCTTCCTTTTTTCTAGCTGGGGGGAAGGAATCCCAATGGATAGCAATGGCAAAGCCTTTTCCAAACAGGGCAGCACTAACCTAGCAGGAAAAGTCCAGAAAATACTGAAAGTCAAATGTCTTATGTTAAGATGCACATGATGGAGGGAGAGGTGGGATGGGCTCTAGAAAGAAGGGGGAAGCACTTCCTGCATGCTAAAAGAGCTTGTTAAAACCAAACTGATTGCTTGGCCCTCATATAATCTGATAGCTGGTTGTCCTTCAGCTGGCTCTGATCCCTTTCTGACACCACAGACAAGAGCAAGCAAGCAGCTCTGACTTAGAAACGTCAACGTGGTTTAGGTTAGGGAGTGTTTGTAATAATTATGAGTTGCCTTCATGGTTTGTTTGCTTTCCATAGCAATTGAGAGAAGACAGCAGCTGACAGCTGGAGAAATTCCTGGTGCTGCTCCCCTCGTATAGGACAACATGGATCTAATTAGCGTGTGCTAGCAGCACCATATTATTAAATTAATAACAATTAGAAAGCTATTTGCACCTGTGCTAATGTAACACTATTTATCCCAAAGCGTGTTAAAGCATTAAGCCTTTCAAGTCTCTAATGACATCAGCTTTACAAACAGGCAAACTGTGACGAGGGGCAGAGGCTTTCCCAGATGTACAAAAAACACTGAGGATCACTGTATCAAATAACTTTAAAAAAAAAAATAATTTAAGTGCATGTGGAGAGAATCAGAGTTATTGAAAATAAAGCAGAGACTGGGCTGTGAACATATTCTGCTAGTACTGAGCAAGGCAAACACTGGGATTTTTAACAGATCAGCTGAGAGATTTGCTCTCAAAAATCCCTTACAGACCTACTAGGATTCCTTTTTCCCTCCAAGCAACAGCGGAATGGAGATGTTTGTTGAATTGCTATTCTCTGTTAGGCTTGGCTGGAGTGATTATAGTTGATATTTTTAGAGGAAGTAGATAGACCATAAGGAAACATGTTGGAGTCTAAACTATACTACATCCACACAAAATATTTGCTGTGGTTGAATTTGTACCTCTTGCAACATGACTCTAACTTAATTTCTGTTTATTTTTGGCATTGTTGATGGTAGGAGACAGCAACATCCTCCCTTAAAGGTTGTGTACCGTTCTTGGAAAGACAAAAGAAATCAATTTTTACCAGGGTGACACCGTTTATTATTATTACTCCCAGATATTTATTTTTATTTTAGTGGGATAGATAAGGCCAACTGGGGTCAAACTGTCTGTGTGAGGCATCTTATGGGGAAAGATGGTCTGTACCTCAGGAACAACTGCACTTCAATGAATGCCTGGGTTCAGCAAAGTGTTTAAGCATGGATTTAATTGTAACCACATGCATGAGTCCCTTTGATGCCACATCATATCAGAAGCTGTGCTACAAGACAACAATTAGGAATATAGAACAATCCTACGGACCATGGATAGAGAGGGGAGCAAGGAGCTGGGAGGATATTACACAGGACAAACAGATGAAAGATGATGCCCTTTCTCCTTGTTGCTTTGTCTGTGAGGAGGCAGGAGGCTGGCTGATGAAAAGTAGAACATTTAATCCCATCAGAGCCATTCTATCCCACGGTGGTCAAAGGAGGCTGACATGCAGGTGTGGATGGCAGTGGGGTCAGCACTGCAGACTGGGAGCACCCTGGCCATGTGTGAGTGCTGGTGGAGCTGGTGGTGCCATTCTTAACCCCCAAAGCAGAGGTGATGGTCGAATGCCTCCCTCTGAAATAATTCTCCAGCAGAAGTGCAATTTCTCCACAGGTCAGCATCTCTGGCCAGCTTTAACTGTGTGAGTTTGTGGCCGTGTCAGCAAATTGTTGGTGCTCCCTTCGTCACCAGCTTCAGCTGTAATCTGTTAAAAGGGACAACTTGCACACAGGAACATCCTCCATCCCCTTCTGAGGTGGCGAGCAGCAGAGTGGCCATCTGGCATTTCCGTGCGTCGGGCAGAACCGGGACAGATTGTTAACATCTTCCCCGTGCAGAGCTGAATTTTGCAACTGTCTGCGTTTGCCTGTGATGTCAGGTTCTGCAGGGAGAAAGTTCCTCTGATCCTGTGTGTTTTGTAACAGATATTGCTGTGCTGGTGAATCTCTGCTGAGGGACTGCCTGCTCGTGTGCGAGCTGGAATTACTGTCGCTGCACTCAGTGCATCCAGTTTTACCTGATCAGTGCTGAGGGCTGGCTGAAGCCTCTGAGAGCATCTGCCCATCATTACTGAATCATTTCGAGTCCCTTTTTCCCTTTCCTGCCTTTCTCATGGTAGGCAGGCCAGAGGAAATGGTGATTTTTGCAGAAGTTATTTGCCCTTTGTGAACCCTCTTCCAATGAACTGATGTGCTCCTCTCCATGCGCAATGAAACATCAGCACGGTGCCATCAAAGGGACAAGTTCTGTGCTCAAATGAATGAGTGGGCAAGAAGTTCTGAGCTCTGCACATGTGTCTGATGGCCTTGTGTGTCTCATCTGCTCAGCACTGCACTCAGAGGCTCAGTGCTGAGAATCTGTCCTGCAGTATTTACGGCTGTTGTTTAACTTTAATCTCCGCCGTTCATTTGCTTCCTGGTTCTCATATAATTAGAACGTATTAAACGGGAGCCAACCACAAGAAATATAAAAGGTTAACGCAGTTAGGAAATGTCAGTGGAATGAATACAGCTCGCTAATTCATGGCTTCTATCCATAAATATTTCCACCAGCCAAAATATTGACTTTAACCTTTTCCATCTCCTGCGTGTAGAGCTTTGTATTCCCTTGTCGCGGCAACAAACACCTCGGAGCGTGGGGATGGTGCTCAGCACAGGGCAGGCAGTCACAGTCTGCAGTTATGGCATTAATTAGGTGGCAGAGTCAGATTTCACCACGGTAAGGCACACCCAGAGATGGAAAACGGGGATGTGATGAAAATGAGCAACATGTTGTAGCTGGGAATGGCAGAAAACTGTTTAGGATGACAGTTTGCAGCTGGTCCAGCAAAAATATGTCACTCAAAAACGTTTTGCTGTGAGTAGCACAAACGTTTGGACGTTTGGATTGAGAGATGTGGTGGGTCAGTGTTCTGTGCTGCTGCAGAAGTCCACATGGCAGATCTTTTTTCACCAACTGGTCAAGACCCATCTTAAAAGCTGTTTATGTCCTCTTAACTCCCATTCCCAGACTGGAAGGTGGTTTCCATCACCTCCTGACTCCAGTGACACAAAATCCTTTTGGTTCTGGTGTCCCAGGAATCTTGAGCACCCTGAGCTGATTTGCACGTGTTATGGAGGGGGTGACAGGCAAGGTGTGCTACTGACCTCGATGGTCTGAGCTTCATTCAAGAAATTAGCAGCTCCTACCATGAGCTCCTACCCTCTGCTCATTGCTTATGCTGGGAAAACAGGGCTAAAGATGCATCCCCTTCTCTGCTTTTGGGGGCAGGTGATGTGTGTGGTGGGTTGCATCAGCACCTGGGGCTTTTTGCACATGAAAAAAGCATTCCCAGATCTGCTTCATGCTAAAACTTGTCCTCTGCCCAGACTTCCTCAGGATGCTAAATGAAAGGGGATCCACTACTGTTTTCCTTGAATCCCTACCAAACTCCTGCCTGTTTGAGAGTTAGAGATAAATCTTTCCCTGGGTCTGTGGTACTAAACCCAACAGCTGCACTCAGGGTTAGCTGTCCCCCGGGCTTTCCGTGTGTGCATGGGGCACGGCTGCCTGTGGAAAACATGTTGTTCCCTTAATCTGCTTCCCTGTGTGCTACCTGTGGTTTCAGCTGATAAGTGTTCTGGATGTTTTCCTCTGGACCATCTCATAAAAGCAGCACGTGCTGTTAGAAAGCAGTGGGCTGCATCTCGGAAATTAAATCAGTCCTTTAAACGACTAAGGACTGGAATGCAATTTTCTCCATGCAGTATTCCTTGATAGATTTTTGTATCTCACAGCCTGCTGGGATGCCTGCACATCCTGGGAGCAGGTACAGGGCGTATTTGTGTCACAAGATACAAACAATAAATCCCAGAATGGTTTGGGTTGGAAGGAACCTTAGAGATCATCCAGTTCTACCCCTTGCCATGGGCAGGGACACCTCCCACTATCCCAGGTTGCTCCAAGCCTACCCAGCCTGGCCTTGGACACTTCCAGGGATGGGGCAGCCACAGCTGATCTGGGCAGCCTATGCCAGGGCCTGCCCACCCTCACAGGACAGAATTTTTCCCCAGTAGCCCATCTAACCCTGCCCTGTGTCAGTGTGAAACCATTCCCCCTTGTCCTGTCACTCTGTGCCCCTGTCCAAGTCCTTCTCCAGCTCTCCTGGAGCCCCTTTAGAGTCTCTTTTTTGGAAGAGGCTCTAAGGTCTCCCTGGAGCCTTCTCTTCTCCAGGCTGTTTAAATCTGGGTCTAATCTACATGTGGGTGTACACAGACTTAGTGTACTTTAAATGCTAATTCACATCACTGGTGAAATACTGGGCTCATGGCAGAAATCAAGATTTGCCTTTAAATGAATATATCTTTTGTAAAAGGAACCACAGTGGGCAGCCCAATGAGACATGCAGTTGTCTTTTTTTAATAAGGTTTTATACTGGTTTCATCCTCCTGGGATGTGTGTGCTTCCCAGTAGTGCATTCCCCACCAACCTTGTCATCTGTCACAAGTGATTTGCTCTTTCTCATCTTATCTCTCCCACAGGAGAACTGGTTCTGAACAGAAACCAGTTAAGTTTGGGGGTTTTTTTTGTTTTCTAAATTTCTGTGCAAGTGCCCTCTGCTCATTGCTTATGCTGGGAAAACAGGGCTAAAGATGCATCCCCTTCTCTGCTTTTGGGGGCAGGTGATGTGTGTGGTGAGTTGTATCAGCACCTGGGGCTTTTTGCATGTGAAAAAACATTTCCAGGTCTTGCCAGGACCTTTTTAAGCCTCTGGTCCTGCTGCTCTTTACCAGTTTAAGAGGTTAGAGGTGATCAAATCTCCGGAGTGGAAATGCATCGTTCCCTGCCCCATACCTTGGAGCATGGCTGGAAAGGGCTGGTGCTGAAGGAGCTCTGGATTCCCAGACTCAAACCACCTGAGAAACAGCAGCAATGAGATTTTGAGGCTGAGGTGGTTCTGTTTTGTTGCACATCCTCTCTCCAGTATTCTCTGGCAGCACTCTGGTTGAAACGCCCACCTGTCATCTTGTGGGTGCCAGTGACAAAACTTCAGTCCACCCCTCTGAATTAAATGGAAAATGTTACTTCTTTTCCCTTAAAAAGAGCCAGTTCAGGCCTGGGCATGAGGCTAGGTGCATGGAAAGTCACCTGGGAGTAAAACCTGCATCTGCCTGGAGTTTCACCACCACATCTATTCCCTGTCACATTAGTTAAGAATTATTTTTTCCCTCCCTAAAAAACCTTCCTGTGAAGTCGGCTCCACTAAAAGCCACAAGGGCTGAGTCACTGCGCAGACCCTCGTAGCACATAATCACCTGGGGGATTATTTCCTCCGTGGAATAGCTGGAAAATCAAGTATGTCTGGCCACTGGAAAGGAGAAGGAATTCCTCCCTGTATCCAAAACCACGGGGAGGTGAGCCATGGCTGGTGGCCAGCTGCAGAGACGAGCCAGGAAGGCCAGGTGTTTTGTTTCGTTGAACACCTCTGGTGTGGGGCAAGGCACCACTCAAGACTTTGTCATCATCTGCTCCTTGGAAGAGGTTTTCTCCTGGGACAGCCTGCGTTTTGGCTCTGAGATAAATCATGTCAGAAAGGTGTTCCTCATTGTGCCAATTATCATCAAGGAGCGGGGATTAACTTCCTTTCTTGTGTTGCATGGGGATAATTTGGCATTGGCATGACTTCTGAGTCGTTCTGATTGAAATGATTTAAAAGTTGAGGTCATGGCAGGGCTCCTTGCAAATATCTCCTTCAGCAGCACTTGTTGTTCTGTATTTTCAAGGCATCCCAGAGTGTTTTGACTTTTCTCAGGCAAAAAAAAAAAAAGAGGAAAAAAAGGGAAGAGGCCCCAGCTTGGAAATGCTCATGCTTCTTGCTGGAGAGCAGGTTATTTACTGTTGTTCTTGGCATGGGAGTGTTTCCAAGGCCATGAGCCTGGGTTTGGCTGTGTTCTCATGTGTCCTTGGCACCACAAAGATTCCTGTTTCACCAGAGGGGACAGATCCCCCCAGCCCCACATCAGCACTGACCCGTGTTGGAGAGATGATTTAATCATCTCTGATAACTGGGCAACCAACCAGATAGCTGCCCCCAACATTCAAGGAGTAAAATCATCCTTCATGTGCTCGGGAAGACTTGCATATCTACTAAAGTCAAGACTAAAGATGCCAAAGTGCATGTCAGCCCTATTTCTAGCTGGGCTGCCAGCATGGGGATGGTTTCTTTGATCTATGAAGTAGGGAACAACTCCTTATAGAGATATTTCTGACTCTATGTGGGTGGGAAATCTGGGAAATCTCCTGGTGGGAAAATGCTAGTTTTGGTATCTTTCGTAATAATATGAAATAACTTAAATATGAAAACTTCTACTTTTGCTACAACTGGCATAGTATTTCCTTAAATTATGATCCTCTGGATCTGTTTTTTTGTACAGGCCTTTTCATCTTCAGATGTCTTTCCAAATTTTGTCTGATTGAACTGCCTTAAAACTTAGAAAATAAAATTGAGGGCAAAATATTACCTTTCTTTGTTTCCTCCTAGGTAACATGTCACTCTTTCATCCTCATTTTGGATGAATGACTCTAGTTCTTCATAAAATTTCTTTTAGCATCCCGGTAAGAATTCCCTCTGGAATAGTTTATCATGTGCTGTAACATGAATATGAGGACAAGATTGACTGCCTTGCAAATTCTAACCTCAAAATTTTCGTCTGTCTTGGAGCCTTCCCTTGGCAGTCATCATCAAAGACCCCGTTAGTGCCTCTGTCAAGCTGCTGCAGAGGGTTTTGTTACAACAGCAGTGGTCTGGGAGCCAATGTTAATCCTTCAGCTTCCCTTTAGAGTGGGATTTGAATGCGTGCTGGTGTTGTGGAGTGAAACCTGTGTAACAGATTACGGCCCCTGGTCTATTCTCCACCACCCCACCGTCGGTTCCCGAGGAATGCAGAGCCTTTACTCGCCTCCAAGGCCAGACAGCTTTTAAAAACACTGTTGGCACTCGATTTCCTCATTTATCAGGGCAAAAAGGCACCGAGGGGGGCTGCAGGTCCCTTCTCCCCCTGGCTGCACCTGGAGGCACACGGGAAGTGTAAGGCACGTAACAGAGTAGCTGTAGCACGTAGGGAATGCGTCCGGTGCCGGCTCAAGGGGAAGCTGCAGGGCTTGATGCAGGAATTATCAGCTGAGACTCTTTGGTTTGTGCTTCACAGGGAGCTGGGTGGGACCATAACATCCCCTCCCGGATCTGAAAGTCCGTCAAAGGTAAAAATGTGCAGTTTAGGCCAAACACCTCAGGTGTTCCTGGGCAGCTGTGATGGCTGCATGGAAGCCTGATGGATGAAAGAAATGCACTGGAGGTGCTGTGCCTGGAGCGTCGTGCATGAGCCCTGACTTATTTCTTCTGCAGCAAATGAACTTGCAAAATATTTGTTTGGCTGAGATTTCCATGGGAACAAGAGGGCTGTTTTGTACTGGGAGACACATTTGTCTCTGGGAGTCCTTGAAAACTGGCACAATGTGTGACAGAAAAATGTTCCAGTGCTGCACGTCATGAGGAAGGATGTTGTGGACCAGCCCCCGGGGATAGAATGTGAAGTCATTTAATTTAACATTCATGTTTGCAGAGCTGCCCAGTTGTACCTGTTGCATCTACTGTCATTGTAAATAAAATCCTGACACTGCTGCTGGGTCACTAGGAAGGCAAAAGTCTGGAGCCATTGCAAACAGGGCTCTCAGCATCTTTCAGAGGATGCAGCATGCACTCCTGTGTCAACTCGGGGTGACTGTGAATCTTCTGGCACTGAAGAAGGGAGTGTGGACTGAGATGGAGGAGCTGCATGAGGCACCCAGGAGTGGGGCTGGTGTGTTGCGTGTGAGGTGTGTGTGGTGGTGCAAACGTGGGCCCACAGGAGGGATGTTTCTGCACGTCTGGGCAGCCCAGATGTGCACGGGAAATGTACACATGTGAACTGTGTGGGTGTTATTTGTGTAGCATCACAGCTGAGTGAGCAAACTTGTAACCCAACCTCGTCACCGGCTGGGGCCAAGCTATGAGAAAATGGCTAAAGCCATGGAGAAAGAGGATACACAGCCCGACTTAGAGGTAAAGTTTTTCCATCTGACTTCAACTGGAGTTTGAACCATGTCCTAAGCTAATAACATTTACACCCATCGGAGGGAGGAGGCCTGGGCTCTGTAATGAGTCTGCAGTTTGTTCCGCGATACCTTTCTGCTTTCTGCCATCAGAGCTGCTCATGCTCTGGACAGCCTTGGATGGGTATTTATGGAGCGAGAATGTGTGAAGCCTTCACCCTTCAAACATGTGCTCCGCCTGAGGAGCTGTAATGATTCATGTCCTCCTCTAATGGCCATTGATTATTTGCGAAAAACTTGGACAAATCTTCTGAGGGGCTTAAAACACGATGTATATCTGGATTCCAAACCAGCCATATGGGTTGTGACTCATTTCTTCAGATGCTGTTCATAAAAATCAATTATATGGTCACTTTGGCTACCAGAAGGGATCTTTTCCGTTGCCCATTTGTTTCCTAATACTGTATTTTATGACTCTTAGAAAATAATAAAATGCTTACAAATTAGACAATATTTCTGGCAAGAAACATCTTCCATGGAGACAGATCTGTGGCAGTTTAATTAAGAGCAGGCTGGAATCCTAGGACACACCGAAATTTTTAGCATTGATGTGCTAAAAACACCTGGCAGAAGAAAGGGGGAAATGCAAAGCATCTGGAAAAAGAGGGGAGGCAGTGGAGGGAAGGAAGGAGGGAGCAAGCTGTTTGGTGGTTGGAGCACAGTGGCTCTCTCAACTCTCTCATTCCTTGCCCAGCTCATGGAGCCTGATGTTTTCACACCTGATGGCTACAACTGAAAGCTCAAATCATTGTGCTGTGGTTACCCACCAGCTCCTGCTGTCTGTGCATGGCCTGAACCCCAGGTGATGGGAAGGGTCAGGGGGTTTGGCTCCCTGTGTGAAGATGTAGGTGGCTGTGCCAGAAGAAGCCCAGTTGACTTCTGCAGTTAAAGTGCTTGAGTAATTAAGGGGTGCAGAGAATCTGGTTCGTGATACAAAATGCAGCTGAGGTGCACAAAGTCTTGATAAAAGTGATGTACTGGTTGTCACTGTCACCTGACACCGCAGTGTGCTCACCCCCAGGGGGTTTTATGAAAAGCTGAGTGTTGCTATTCCTTCTCTGGGCTAAACCATTTGAGAGACTGGTAGTGTCTTCTTCCCAGCTATAAAATATGAAGATTTTCTTCTGTCTTCTCTGTGAGTAGATTCTGCCTTTGTGTCACAGCACGCCAGGCCAGCAGAAGCAGCATTTGCCTGCTGCAGGAGGCAGGGTGGGACAGCACCTCTGAACCTCCAGTTCAGGATGGTTTTTGGTGGTGCCCTCAGGGTTGTGACTCTGGGCTATAAGTATCAATGAAAACATTAATTTAAAAGGAGAAAATCTCAAATGTATCCTTGTCAGAGAGCGTTGCAGCTATTTTAGATAACACACTTTGTCTTCTGAATAAAGAAAGATTGATTATCTCAGATTGTCTCATGCTCGCTGAGTGTTTGCTCTGCATAAAATACAACTTAGCAACCAGCTGCCTGTGCCTGTATATGTCAATCTGACAGATCCACCAACCTTCCCTGAAAGCCTTTTGATGTTCTGTGGCTGGGTTGATTAGGAGTCCCTCAGGAGATCCAGGACTGCTCTTCAGATAAATCTCTTCTCATGCCCTGCCCTCGTATTTCCACTGCCTGTCCCATGTGTGGGACATCCACTGACAGAAACCCACTCCAGAGCAAATGTTACCCTAACATAAACACATTGCTGCATTTCCTAATTTTGTTTTTCTGGAGCAGTACATATAAATTGTTGTTTGCCCTTGGCTCGGCTCTTTGAAATATTGCTCGGCCACTCGCCGATCTTATCTTGCACAAATATTTACACACATTTGTACTTTGTAAGGCATGACTTAAATGGCCTTTGCTGGGTGACTGAGGTGGTGCCTCTGTGATCCAACCCTTTGGTCCCGGGGTTGTGAGGCAGCCAGGCCAGGACATGTGTCCCATGGAGGATTCCTGCTGATTCAGCCAGAAGGCTGCCAGCATCTCCCAGAAATCACCCAAAATTTCCATCAAAGTTTCTGCCACCTCTCTGAGCAGATTGATCTGCTGTCTACTCAACGAGCACAAAGTTGCTCTTACGAGGACTTGTAGTGACAGAATAATAAAGGGAAGGGCTTCAAATTGTATGGCATATTAGAAAGAATTTCTTCCCTGTCAGGGTGGGGACATCCTGGCACAGGTTCCCAGAGAAGCTGTGGCTGCCCCATCCCTGGAAGTGTCCAAGACTGGGTTGCACAGGTCTTAGAGCAACTTGGGATGGTGGAAAGTGTCCCTGCCCATGGGAGAGGGTGGAACAGGATGATCTTTAAGGTCCCTTCCAACCCAAACCATTCTATGATTCTTTGATTCTGTTTTTACAACATCCCTCCTGACAAACATTAGGAGAAAGCATTTCAAGCATTCCCCTGTGGATGCTTTCACTCCAACGGAAGCCGTGCATTGCGGGCAGGAGTTGCTGGGTGAGGCTGCACTCTCCAGAGAGCCAGAATGAACATTTGTGACGGCTCCTCTGGCCTTCAAACGTATGAATTTATGCATTTCTGTGTTAAATGCATTTTTCTGTGCGTAAATCACCAGGCACTATTTACAGTGAGTCATCTGAAGGGAAAGATGCATCACTGCTGCGAGTTTGCTGGCGGCTCAGAGCTCACACTTGGTCAGAAACGATGGGGAGGTCTTTGGGCTTGAATTTCTCCTGTTTAACCCTTTCTAAGATGTCCCAGTGTCAGCCCTGCTGCTCCACCAGTCAGCCATTATCTGGCCTGAGCCATGATTCAGCTTGTGCTTCTTCTAAATACCCAGACACAGACAGAGTTAGGTGGAAGCAGTGTGAACAAAGTGGATCCAATGATGGTGAAAACAGCTCAAAGTCATCCCAGTGAAGGGTGATTCTGTTTTTACAGAAGCCAGCAAAGTTCGCCAGAGCCCATTAAGGCTTCTGAGCCAGGTCAACGCTTTGTCAGGACGGCTGTGTGGTGAACTGTGCACCTAATGCACTTTTAATGAAAATGTTATCCTCTGGAGCCAGGCCAGGTACGGCTAGAGCAGGAGCAAAGACCCTCCTTTCCCTAGAAATCATGGGAAAAGATATTGCAGCTATTTCATAAGCTTATATGTTTTAAAAGTCTAAGAAATCCAGCCCACATCAACAGCAGAGAGAGCAGGCTTCTACACGGACACGTCATTCAATCACAATTTAATAAGGCTCCTGTATCAGACTTTCGTAATGAAACTTTTGGGCAGATCCAAACAAAGGGGTCACTGTGGGAGAGAAGAATGCAGCCTTTGATTCAGGGTTTCTTTTTAGGGTTCACGATGGTTCGTTTTCAGCGAGCTGCTGGCGAAATGAAATGCTTTCCGCATGCCAACTGTTACCTCATAAATGGACCTAGTGAAAAGTAATTTGTGATCACAAGATGATTATCAGCCTCCTCAGCCCAGCTCCTGTGAGAAGGGGGAGTTCTTCTTCCCTTGAAGAAGCCCTTGGGTGTTCAGTCCTTTCACAAGTGCTCCGGAGAGGTGTTTAGGGCCTGGGTGACAAAAGGGTTTTATTTTAATAATACAGCAAGGCTGCTGGGAGCCAAAAAGCTGGACTAGGACAAATATGCTCAGCATGGTGGGCTTAGAGTTTCTGGGAGGACATGAAGGCAATGATGGATCAGGCAGGGATGAGCTGCCTGCACCGAGGAACAAAATCTGCTATTCCAAAGGATGCCAGAGGATCTTCACCTCCACTGGTGTCAATGACCCCCCAGTCTCCACGTTCTGGGGGGTTGTTGTGTGAGCTGGTAACTCCCTGAGAGGTGAAGAGGGCCATGAAGGATCTGGAAAATGTCAATGTAGGTGGCATGAGGAGGAGAAAGGTGTCTTTGCTGTCAGTCTGAGACTCTTGGTATTGCTATTCCTTTTGCTCACTGGCCTTGTGATAATAGCGTGGTCCCCCTTGATCTGCAGAGCTGAGGTGGTGGCCCAGGACCCATGAAGCAGGGACATCCACCACCCAATACTGCTCTGATGGACAACGTCATCTGAAGATGCATCTTCCACCCCTGGAGGAAATAAGATGCAACCTCTGAGCATTTTCAAGGCATAAATTTAGTTGGCTCATGCAGCGCCTAGAAAGCTTTGGCCCAAAAGGACAAGCTGGAGAATACAGACTGGTTTTGGTCTTTTTAATCCACAACCTGTTGACTCTTTCCAGAGTCTTATAGTTTTTTAGTTCCAGTCTTTCTGTTTTCTTGAAAAAGTCATGCTTGCCTGTTTTAAAGTGTCAGTGACTTGTTTTTAGCCAGCCCTTGAGGCATGGTATGATCTGAACATAGCACTGATGCTGAAGTGGTGGAGTCTTCAGTATTTTGTCATGGATGGTTTTCCTTGTTTTGTCATTAGCAGGATTCTCCTAGTGTGCCATGTGTGGCAGCATGTTGTTCCCAAGGATTCCTGCAGCCCCTTCCTGGGGCTGCTCAGCCTTAATTTTGTCCCTCACTTGTTTTGTGCTTGTAAATATTACACAGCCATTGGGCTGGGCAGTCGTGTTTTGCGTATCGGAAAAAATAACTAAACTCTCCAGTGATTCTCACCACAAGGAAAGATTTATTGGAGGAAAAAAGAATTTAGAGTTGTTTTTTTTCTTGTGAGGCTCTTTGAGGCCGAGCTTCACATTGCTGTCATCTCTGGTGTGGTGTTGGGAGGCTGAGAGCAGCCTCTGCTGTCAGGGTGTGGGTCTCCAGGTGACCTCCAAGCTGCTTTTGGCAGTTCAGTGAGCACAACTTCCTTGATGTCCCTCTACAAGTCCCTCCTTGAAGCTCTTTGGTCATGTGATAGAGGCACAAAATTGTCAGAATCGATGTGAGCTGATCAAGGCTCATCCAGTGTGTGCTCCTGTTCACCTGGAGCTCCCTGATAACTTGGGTTGGGCTGTGTCCTTGACAGTTTCTGTATTTCTGTATTTCTGACAGTTTCTGTGTTTCTGGCTGGGCTTGCTCACAAATGCCACGTGTTGTCTTGCTTTTCCCTGCCATGAGGGACATGGTGACCCTGGTTAGGATGGAGTCAGTGTTGTGTCCGTTCCTTTGCTTGGAAGAGCCATAGATGGATGAAGGAGATGACTTCTCTTTAATACATCACATTTGAAGCTCAGGAAGCCTCCAGCAGTGTTCACGTAAATTCCATGATGGGACAATGGGCAGGCAGCTGTCCTGGCTCCTAAATGTCTCCATAACTATTATCTCTTAAATATTAAACAAGGACAACTTAGATTTTCTTTATCTAGCTCTAACACTGCAGAAATATTTAAATTATGGAACCAGCCCCTTTGCTATTTTTTTTTCTGTTCACCAATCTGTTTTTCCCAGTGGTGCAAGGTGGATTAAGATCCTGCCTGAAGAGAACACCCTCCTTTCCCTTTAAGAAAAAAGCAATAGGGTGAAGGACAAAAATTGTCAGTAATTTTTTCTGCATCCTGGAGCTTTTCTGGCTCTAAACTCTTCTCAACAATGTGCTTTAATTGCAACAGTAAATGCAGGAGTGCTGCACCTAAAGCCATCAAGTTTCCTTGCCAGTTTTCCTGTTATGTTATGTGAACAGTTAGAAAAGCTGCTGCCTCCCTGATTACAAATACAAAAATGCCAAACGAGCAAAGGATGCTCTCGACTTCTGCCCAGAGTTTGTTAAAAGACACAATGCTACATGCACTCAAATGACATCTAAACATGAGAGTCACTTATGAATACTAGAGTAGCAAAAATATGTCTCGCTGAGGGGAGAGACAGTGGGTGACAGGTGAGGGGCTGGATTTTGTGCCTGTCTGCTGCTGGTTAAATGCAGGATGTGGTATCCTCCTCATCACTCGCTCGTCTTTCATAGCCATCCTTTCTAGCAAAGCTTTGCCTGTTATCTTTGGCTGCTCTGGGGTAGGGGATTATATCCCTGGCTGCATCTGATACTAACAAAATGTGGCTGAAACAAAATATAAAGCTCTGAAAGCAGCCCTTGCTTTCATATTTTTACATCAGAAGCAGGGCACTTGTCCATCGGTGGCTCCGATACGATTGTGGGGAATAAAGACAGCCCATTTGCAGGCTCTCCATAAATAAGCTTTGCTGCTCCTCAACCTAGTTTTCCTGGCAAAATCTTCTGCTTTCTCATGTGTCAGAAGACCTTCCCAAAGCTGCTGCTGAAGCGCCAAATGCCTCTGTAAAGACTTTTGCAGAAGCTGAGGTTACACAGTCTCCCCTTAAATCAGAGCTGAACAGTTTGGAGTGTGTCTGCCTTCCACGTGATGCTGTTTCCAAAAATCAGGCCCTTTCTGCCTGCTGAAGGTCCTCCTGCCAGGCCACCAGAGCAGCCAAATGCTGAGTCACATACTAGCCCTTAATGTCCCACCACAGCCCTGGTGTTGGGCTGACTCCCAGCACGGGTGAACACCGCTCTGCCAGCCCCAGTCTGTGCCCACCAGGCCAAAAAATGGGTCCTGGGAGTTCCTGAGTGAGGGGGTGGAGAGGCACAAGAAGCTGGGAGGAGACTCAGCCAGGACAGCTGACCTCAGCTGACCAAAAGGATATGATATCAGGAAGAGTTTTGTCACCAAACAGGTTGTCAAACTCTGCTGTCCAGGGCAACGGTAGAGTCCCCATGCCTGGAGGGATTTAAAAGAAATGTAGATGTGGCACTTGGGGACGTGGTTTGGTGCTGGGTTAATGGTTGGACTCAGTGGTCTTTTCCAGCCTAAGTGATTTTATTGTTCTCTGCTTCCTGCTGTGGAGGACGTGCCTTTTCTCTTTTTTGCCCACTCACATCTCCACAAAACGTTGTACACAGCTGGAGTTTTTGGGGGCTCCTGTGTTACTGAGTGACACAATAAAAAGCTGAAAAAGGGCAATGATATGATAGGGTATGGGTGCTCTCCACCGGTGGCTAAAGCTCTCCAGAGGAGGCAGAAGCAGCATGAAGACTGCACCCTACCTGGCAGGCAGCAGCGTGTCCCAAAGAAGAGCATCCCTGTGTCCATCAGTGCTGGCTCTCCAGGAAACTCTTCTGCAAGGAAACCTTGTGTGGTTAACACAAACACCTCTAGCCTCCAGCTGGCCGTGTCTTGGGCTCTGGGAATTCCCAGCAGAGGTGCTCCAAGCACAGTGCACGTGGCTGGGAGGGAGTGCTCCTTTTGGAGACCACGGTGGCTGCAACCTCCTGCCAGGGGACATTCCCATTCCTCATGTGCCCCCATTGATGTGGGGCTGGAAGGACCCTCACAGCACAGGAGCAACCCCCAGAACCACATCAGCTCCCTCTGAGCGTGATGCCCTTCCCAGCCTAGATTTGGGAGCAATAAGTCCTTCCACCACCGTTGCTACCTCTTGTAAAGCAGCTGTTGGGTAACCCTGGTGTGCATTGACCTGCACTTGCCACTTAGCGGGGAAGGAATAAAAATGCCTGGAGCATTCCAGTACCTGGCACAGGAAAGGTGTTTTTTCATTTATTGCTAAGATATCAAGGGTAGGGGAAGCATAGAAGCAGCTCTGGAGGAGCCAGGCGGAAGGGCTCGAAGTGTAGGCCAAATAAAAGTGGAGGATGTTTATGGTGTGAAATTGGGAAGTCTCTTCAGGAAGCTGGTAGGAAAATTCAGCTGAGATAGGAGAGCGGAAAACAAGAATGCTGAGAGGGAGAGGAGGGGCACTCTGCCTTGTTTAGTTGTGTTTATAGGAAATTGGACCATCCTCAGTTCTTGTGCAGTCCTGAGCTGCCCAGATTGCTCACCCCATCCCTGCAATTCCCACTCAGGAAGTGGTGCTGGTGTGTGTGCAGGGTGATTTTGGGGCTGGAGGCTATTTCAAGAAGCATCAGCAAGGCCAAGCTCATCAGTGCTGTCACACATGGACTTTGAGGGGGTGAACTTCGCTCATAAAAAAAAACCACCCAAACTAAACTTGGCAAATCAAAATAACATGTTTGGGCTGTCTAAAAGAACAGTGGAAGAAAATGGCCCCGTTTTTTGTTTGTTTGTTTGTGTTTGGGATTTTTTTTTTTCTGTTTTTTTCTTTTTCCACAACTGTCACTGAAGGTCTCACTGTGTTGCAGGAGGCACCTCTGTTTTATACAACTTAAATGAAAGATCAGTTCGTGTCTTCTTTTAACAGAGAATAAAATGGGCTTCTAAGACCTCCCAGAATGGTAACAGGTGTCATTTGAACCTGAAGGAAGGGCACTGGACAACACACTCAGGCCCAGGGTAGGATTGATGATCCTTGATGGGGATCTTGGATCACCCCCATGATCCTTGGGGGCCCTTCCAACTCAGCATGCTCTGTGATTCACTGATTCACTGGCTTGCTGTCTTGCACAGAAGTGTTGGCACTAAAAGTTCTCAGTGTTATTTCTCTAAGTCACCTTGAACCTCTGGTGTGGTACAGATTAGTGAAAATTGTCTTGGTAAACAACAACAAATTCTTGGGATGTGATCCCAGGGCAGAGCTTAAAAGCTACAAATGATTAAATACGTGGGACAAATTAAAGGTAGTAATCTTTACAGTCCTTCACATCCAATCCATCCAATCCATCATTAATTGTTCACACTGTGGTCACTCTCAAATTCACTGCTGCAGGAAATCATCCAAGCCAAATGTCCTGGCTGCTATAACTTTATTTTTTGAGGAATGTTTTAATTTCACACTTATCAATGGCATGTCTAGGCTAGCCAGGCAGCACAAGAAGTGTCTTTATTCACCTTTCAAGACATCACATGGTTCATGGGGAGCAATTATTTCTCATTTGTGAGCAATAATTACAGAATGTGGCCATTGCTGGAGGGGAAGGAATCACTTTCTTCTGCACTACACTTCATTCACACTGAGGCAAATAGGCTCCACAGGAGACATGTAAGATCTGGTGGTAAGCAAGGCTGTTGTTACCATATATTTGATTTAAATTTTTATCAAATGGAATTGTTTTTCAAATGCAGATAACGCAGCAATGGCTCCAAAAATAAAACACGGACGAGCAATCTATCAGGCGTGTCTGTCAGCAAAACAGACTCTGTCTCATAAACCTGACAAAACAGCCCTTTGCTTCAAACAATAAAAACTGGGAGGAATGGAAAACCTCAGCTTTAAAAAGATTTAAAAAAAAAAGATTAAAAAGAAAAGATTTAAAAAAAATAATTACAAAAAAATTTTTAAAAACTCCCTAGCTCTCAATCGGTGTGATTTGGAAAAGGTTAACGTAAAAACGAAAGCCGTTCAATAAATCTTTCAGTGGAGATCAAAAGCAATGAGTGCAGGAAACCAGAAAATTGATGATACGACGTTTTCCGACACTCCATAACATTCATATTATTCAGGGAGCTGCCAACCACAATTGTTCGAATGCTCTTTTAACCGATGTTGTTACTCCAACTCATAAGCCAGCCACTGGTCTCCCCAAGGAAAACCATATGGGAAGACAGTAGCTCAATTAAAAGTAATGTGGTGTGTGGCTCTCAATCCTTGTTTGAGCCCTTGTGCCAGCAAGCTCTTAAGTATGTGCTTAAATTTAAGCCTGTGCTGAATTTTTGTCTGTTTTATGTGCATCTCTTGGGCGAAATCGCCAAAATAATATCGAATCCCCTTTCGCAAGGGGTCTGCTCTGCACATGGCCCGTGCTCAGAGTTGGCACTTACATTCTCCTGGGTGCACCGGGCTCTGCGAGGATTTCGGGAGGGTTTGTGTCGTGGATAGATACAGATTGGTGATTGCAAAGCCTGATGTGAATCCTGTCTCCCTCTAGCGTTGTGCAAACACTTGGGAAAGGAGTTAAAGGGCGTGCCAGTGATGCAGCGCCCAAGGTGCTCTCCCAGCTGAGCGAGCACCAAAGAGATGCCAGCAAGACCCGCGGATGGCCAGAGGAGAGGGCTTGGAGGGACTGTGGCTGGGGAGCACGGTGCTGTGAGCAGAGCTGCTGCTGGCTGGGTTGGCTGATAAATCAGCCCTGTTTTGGCCGGGTTGTGCTGGATCTCCTGCTCTGCTGCAGTGATGGCTGCTCCGTTGCGTGCTGGCGGCTGTGCTGTGAGTCTGGCGTGCTCCCGCCTGTCCTGGGAATTAGTGACATCTGAAGACAGGGGGGTGGTCAAAACAGGACATGGGAGGCTCGTTTGCGTGTGGGAGGAAAAATATGGGTGTTTGAGGCTTCTTGTGGGTCACACAGGTTGGGTTGTGCCCCTCTCACCGCGTGCCAGGCGGTGTCCACAGGGCCTGCTCCACAGAGAGGTGGTGACATGGCATTGTTCTCCCCTGGCCAGGCCCCCGTGGCTGATCCCAGCAGATGGGAACAGCGTGTGGAATGGAGCTGGAAACGTGCTTGTTTTCCTTGCCTTTTCCTCTGCCTCCCCTTTGATGGGGGCAGTGCTGCCTGCACCTTGGCTGTGTGCTCACAATGGACAATGTCCCATGGAAGATGTGCCAGCTTCACTCCTTTTCCCATGGTATTTTACCACTCATTAATCCTGTTGATTTTTAGCCTCTTTGAAGCCCAAGGTTTGGACGTCTTTCAGCTCCCACTGAAATCGGACATGAAAACACTTCAACCAGTGCAAAAGTTTAAACCCCTTATTCATCCACCCTGGAAAGGCCTCAGCTTGATATGCTGACAATGACTGACTTTATTACGTTTATCTTTTGGCAATATCTCCCCCTGCAATTGATAGTGCCTGGGGTTTTCCCGGTGCCAGGTTGAATTTCCAGCCTCAGTGAATGAACCAGGCTGTCGTGCTCCTCTGCCAGGCCGAGCCATGTGCAGGGCAGGCCGTGATTTCCGTGGTAAATACACAGAGGAGTAAAATAAACATGTAACCCAACAGCGCTCGCAGACACACACATATGATAAAAAGTCTGGTCTTCCACCTAATTTAGACCAGAAAATTGGCATCTGATTTTATTGTTCAGGCAGACTCCAAGAACACAAACATATTTTTTCCTTCAAAACGAGAACTGCCAAAACATAAAGAATGATATCTGCTAGTTTGAGCTAATTGGGATTAACTGTTTCCTGGCTGCTTTTTGTGGAACAAGTGCTATTTTGCTCCGTTGATAACAGCAACACTTCCAAGGCTGGCTTAGGGAAATGGCTGTACCCCAGCCGTCAGATCCATGCAGGAGGCACTTTCTGACCTGTGTCTTTGGAAAGGGAAGAAAAGGGAACAGTCTCTCTTCCCAAAGGCTCATCCCTAGGATGCTGCCAGCCCAGCCCCTGCTGCAGCATGGAGAGGTGAATTTAAGAACAGCCAAGCCAGACAGGAAAGCATGGCATGGAAAATGCTGAGCTTTCCACAATTTGGTTCCATTTTAATTAGCATTTTCTGCACACTTTTGATTTCTGATTTTCCTGCCCAGCTGTTGAGACTATTCATATTTCTGTTGAGACTATTCATATTTCCAAAAGGCAGGGGGAGAAAAGCACAATCCTATCGCCAATCCAAGTGCTTAATTAAAATAGCTGGAATTAGAATAACATTGTCATTCGAGTTGTGTCTATTGGCCTTCCGGGGTTTAGGATCTGTGCTTTCAAGCCTTCTGCTGTAAACATGGGTCTGGAAATTTATCTTGGTTTCAAAATAGCCAAATGTTGCAAAACCCACCAGAAGGAGTGAGAGAGCTGGGAACACTGGCCTTGCAGGGGGATAGGGGAGAACCTACCCGCTGCCTGTGGGTCTGTTTGGGATGTTGAAATAGGTGCAGGGGAAAAAAAAATCACATTCTTGTAGGGCTGATTTGAAGAATCCCACTGAAAAAGCTGTGTGGAAAGCGTGGCATGCTCTACAGAGCAAACATGCAGCATATTTTTGGCCCCATTTCCTGGCACCTTGTGCATTAACTGCTTCCAGACCTGGAGCATCAGGCAGGGATGGTCTGAGCCTCTGGAATTCACGTGCTGATGGTGCACAGCCCCTGTGTGACGGGGTGGCTGCTACAACTGCAGAGCAGAGGGGGATTTTTGAAGCAACTCCCAAGAGATTTCTGGAGGCAGGGATGCCTGAGCACTGCGGTGTGCCACTCACCCAGATGTTGGTGCTGTGCTGGGAGCAGAGCACACCTGCACACAAGCTGTTCCTGGGAGCAGGGACATGGGCAGGCACGCGAGGCTGTCCCCAGGGATGCCATGTGGGGCCACCAGCTCCACCAGCCTTGTGTCCCTATCAGCTGGCACACTGCCCTGTCTCCAGGGACAGGGGCTGGACCAGGCTGGAAAGGTGCTTTGTGCCCAGGGGGTCACAGCAGCGGGTAATATTTTATGTATGAATAATTAAAGTCTTTGGAAAGATGTCCCTGGGATGCCCCCCAGCCTAAATAGATGATAAGATCTGAGCTGGCCCCTGAGAAATTAAAATCCCAAAGATCTGAGCTGACCCCCAAGAAAACAGCTGAGACAGATGCCATCAGAAGTGGGGATGTGCTGGCTTTCCTTGTTCTCAATAAAGTTTTCATTAATGCCACACAGGGATGATCCTCTCGCTCCTTCCCACTGTCCCAGGCTGGCCTGGCATGCCAAGGCCTTCAGACCATCATTTCCTCACAAACTGGTCATGTTTTATTTATTCAGTGTTATGCCAAGCTGGATAAACGTTGTGAGAGGAGATGTAAAGCCCTGGAGGAGGAAGAACTTTCTAGGAATGACATCTCCTTGGATGACCTTTAGGAATACATGGAAGGATATACATGAGCAGCAGGGGGAAGGATAAGGGAAATCTGTTTACCCAGGAAAAGGGACGCTTTCCTGGAGCTGTGGCCACTTAAACTTCCCAACAGAGCCCACTTTGGTGGGCACAACTGGGAGATCTCCCAGTCTGTTTTTGCTGCTGGGTCATTGAGGAAACCACTAAACCAGCTTGAGGGAACGCTGATTTTGAGTTCACAGGACCACAGAATATTCTGATTTGGGAGGGTCCCACAAGAATCAATGAGTCCAGCTCTTCAGTAAATGGCCCAAACAGGGATCAACCCCACACCCTTGGAGTTATTAGCACCATCAGCACCATGCTCTAACCAACTGAGCTCATCTTGCTGGTTTGTTTGTTTAGTGTTGGACTCTGATGTGAAAATCTGGGGCAAATTAAGAAAAAACAAAGGAAAAGCCTTTCTTAGGAAGAAAGAAAATCAGGCTTAGAAGCCCACACTGTATTTCATAACTCTGTGGAGAGGAAGAAGGGAGCACATGGACAGCCCTCCCCATCACCTGCATGAGACTAATTCTGAGTCTAGAAAATAAGTGATCCCACATAAAGACCCTTGGCAAGATAACAGGAACTCTCAGGCCATGAAAAAAGTTATGGATTTTCCCTCCTCTTTGCTGCTTTTGCCTCCCAGAATGTGTCACTGGATTCACCTTCACTGATGTGGCTTTCCCCTCCAAAGGAAGGAGAAGAGAAGCCCAGACCCCAACATCCTCACGCCTGGCTCTGATTCCCAGTTGGAGGCCCAGAATTGATGATGTGCCAAGTGACAAGGGTCTGACTTCAGTTTGGGTGTCAAATGGGGAGAGGTGGCTCATGGAAGACAGGTCTGGGGCAGGGCTCAGCTGTCAGCTCTCAGCAGTCACAAGGAGTAGGCTGGGGAAGCACAGACATGGACCATGGGCAAACAGAGGTGTGGGGCTCGCAGGTGGTGCTCAGGCTGAAGGGATGGAGGCAGATTCCTGAGAGCTAGGGAAGCCTCACTGCACAGCTGCCATGCCTTTTGTGGCTGTAGCATCTTATCTTCAAAGAGAAAAATAAAGATTTTGGTATCTTGCATCGATCCTGGGAGCCGTGCACGTGCTTCAGGAACAGCAGCTTTCCGTCTCATTTCTATCCCTGCTTCTGATTTACTCTGTCACCTCAGGCAAATCATTTAACCCTGGCTTCAACCTATTTTACGGGGATGTTGCAAGGCTTAATTAGGGCTTGTAAAAGATCTTGAGTTCCTGAGAGGTGCCTGCTGGATTAGGCTGATTAATCACATGTTGATGGGAGAGATATTGTGGGGGTAAATCCAAGCAGTCAACAATAGGGCAGATGATATTTTTCCCTGGGGAAATAAGACAAGGGGGTTGTGAAAGCGTGTACATATCAGGTTTATTAATTCTGGATATCCAACTGTTGAAACTGTAGGGAGGCTCTGTGGTCAAAACCACAGAAATCTGACTGTATGGTTGAGATAAAGACATTCTGCATTTCCACAAAAATCAGTCAAAGGAGCATAAACAAAGGTGTTTCGCCCCCCAGACTTCAAAGCCACAAAGGCGAGCAATTTGTAAAACTTCAAGTTTTGAAAATAAATGTTTGGCACTTGCTCTGAACACCATCGGAAAACACACTGGAACCACCTTGTTAGTATTCATTGCTGTCGAGCAAAAGGGGAGATTATTCAGAGAAGGAGGAGGAGGGGAAGAAACCCCCCCCACATTTTGCTGAACTTTATGCAGCTTTTCGCATGATTGCCCAATTGCCTTTCCATATAGGAGGGGGTGGGGGGGAAATGCCAGGCTTTGTACAGCGATTTTCACGATGACCCAGTTTCTCCTCCTTTGCGGAAGAAGCAGAGAGAGAAGAGGCGCCCGCTGAACTCTGATTTTGCTTTTTTTTTTGGCCCCGTTCTTTTCTGCTGCAGCTTCATCTCCTTCAATAGGCTGCTCCCTAATTTGCACCAGCACGATGAAAAGGAGCTGGGGCTTGGGAAGCAAAGCAGGCGAAGGCTGAGCAGCCTTTGATGGGCTTTAGAACCGGCGGGCTTCGCCCAGGAGCGGACGGTGACAAAGGGAGGGACCCTGCGCTGGGCTGGGTGTGCGATCTCCCTTTGAACAGCGAGGAGGGCTCTTCAGGGCCAGGGTGACTGCGAGGGATGCAGCGAGCCCTGGCTCCGACAGCCCGGGGTGATTTCATCCGCTTTTCAGAGACGCAACATAAATCAATATTGTTTTGTAGATCGCTTGGCTTGCCACTCTTTTTTTCCCCCCTGGGGGAGCATCCAGTATCCGTGTACCACGGGAAGGATGCTGCAGGGGAGAGGGGGTGGCTGTGCCCTCTCGATGTGCAGCTCGGTGAAAACTGGGTTTTTATTCTTCCAAGGACCAAGCAGAGCCAGCCAAAACCAGAGATTATCATCACTAAGGAATCCTGCCTGGGGAGCTCCCACCAACCAGGAGAGCAGTTAGTTTGGGATATTTTAAAGCTTTTTTTTTTTTTTTTTAATGGCGAGGCAGTTTTAGTTGAGCTAAATGAAGCTTATTGCAGTGGGGAATTCAGCGTGCACATGCTTAAAAATCTTTAAAGATTGGATATTTAACTCCAGCAAATAATCAAGTCCCAGGAACAATTTAGATGAGTAATATATTAAAAACAGGCTTACACAGATCCAAGAAAAACGTTGGAGGATCCATAGGGGTCATTGTTATGCACCGCAGGCTTAAATATATTGACTTTTACAACTGCAAATGGATGGTTGCAGAGTGGTTTCCACCGAAGAGCAGTTTCAGTTGTGATAACTCATACAAAGTGAAATTCAGTCTTGTGCTCGGAGCCGGCATGAGGTCTAGGAACCGAGGGAACTTAATCTTTATCTCTCTCCAAACATTACATCTCTTTAATCCTTGAGGCATGCCATTCCTGGGAGGATCCTGCATAAAGGATGCAATAGAGCAGGGCAGGAATCAGACTTGTTATTTATGGAAAAAAATCTGAAATTAGAGAAAACACGTTCTGAAATTACAGGAAAGAAAACATTTTTCCAGAGGGGAAGAAAATCTCAAACCCAAAAATAAACTGATTCTTTTTCACCAATAAAAGTGTTTTTTCCTTCTCTACGATTACATCATTGTATTGCAAATGAAAGAGAAGGATGAAATGTGCCAGCCAGTGTTATGTCAACCCTTCCGTTGCAGGAAAATCAGAATGTATTTTGTGAAGGGGGATTCTTTTTGGTTTAAGTTTTGTGAAGCTTACAGATTTTTCTAGAATATTTTTCTTTTTCTGGGGAAAACCTACCAAAACAGCGAAATAACAGCTTTCTTTTGGCAAATGTGCCAACCACTCTGCTAAACCCAAAACATCCATGTAAGTCTGAGGTTTGAAAGTGCATAGATAAGAAATATTTAATGGATATGGGTAAGGTGGGGACATAAATGCTCAGGCTTCTCTGTGGCACTATGACCTGTTCTTCTGGACTACTAGAAAAGATGTAACAGTGAAATCAGCTGTCATGGGCAACGCTTTGGGATCACTGGGATTTTCCCGGCTGGGATTGCTGCCCGAACCGAGACACGCTGTTTGCATGCAGCATGTGCACAAAACTATCCCATCTACTGAGAAGCGTAGGTTTGCACTTGTCAGAGTTACACTAAACTCTCCAGTGCTACTTAGGCGACTTGAATTAATTTTTAATCAAATTTATGCTCTCCTGCCAGAAAAAAAAAAGAAGGGTTGATGAAACTGGGTTTCCATTGGCACCAAGACCTAAATGCTCAGCAAATAAACCAGCATGGGAGCTGTAATCAGCCTGGGAGGAGCAGCCCCTGGCACAGCCAGATCCCCCAAGAGTGTTGAATAGCTGCATTTCTGCAATGCTTCCTCCTATGACGTGGTGTGACAGCAGATATTTCCTCCCTGAAGATGAATTTGTCACTAACAAAACCAGGAGAGGTGGCAGTGGCAGAAGCAGGGCTTGTAATCACCATCAGCAGCAAGGTATTTTGCAGGAACCCAGGCATCTGAAGGGAAATATTTTGTTTGATTCCATAAAGGCTCATTTCTGGTCCATTGGAGGAGCTGTGCCGTTTGCTAATTAGGGAATTGGGAGCTGGGGGTCCATGGGTTGTAATCCTTGGCTGAGTGAAGCAGTGTGTTCATTACAGCTGTCACTCATCTCCCTCCTCTCCCATTTTCCTGATCTGTAAATTGAGGTTAATACCCTCTGCACACCGAGGGTGCAAGGAGGATTAATCAGAGGGCATCCAAAGCACTGCAGCCTTTACCTTGGGTGGTGGCTGGAGCTCCTGGAGAAACTGAAATGTCTCACTGGGAAATTTTGTTTTGCATTGAGAGCCTCAACAGGGGCGCTTCAGTCCTGAATCGCTGAGATGTTACTGTTTTCACCTCATAATTACCCAAATATGAAGCAACTGTTTCTGGCACAAGGGGGAGGAAAAACTGACCTTTGAAAAGTGTTTAATAGGTTTACCTGTGAAGGGGGGTGGGGGGATTTTTCTTGTTGAAAAAAATCCCAACTCAAACACCCCGAATACTTGGCAGCTGCATAATCGTGACTTTAATAGAGCCCTCGGTTTTCCTGTTGCAATAAATGAGGTCTGCTCTGCATTAGAAACAAAGCAAAGGGGAAGCAAACAATCCAAAACCCCAGCCCTCATGGCAGCCCAGGGAAATGGGGTCACTATTGGGCACATCTCAAAACCTGTCCAGGAACTGTGTGTTCTCAAGCCGGTTGCGTTTACCCACCAGCCTCTAGTTGGGCTACATTAGCAAACAAAACAAACTGGGCTGACAGTTTGTGCTGTACTGAAAGCACCACTCCCAATGCCTTTTCCAACTCCAGGCATGGAGCAGGCAGCTTAACTACTTATTTACTCGAGCCTGCTCACCCAGAAAGGACCCAACCTGATGGATGGCCCCTGACCTCCCTGCTGTGCATGGCCACCAGCCAGACTGCCACTTGGGTGTCTCCAGCAAGCCTCCCATTTGGCAAGAGTCCAGCCTATTTTTGCTGCCTACCAGGGTAAGAAATACTACACTTCCCCAAGTGGGTGACCCCGGAGTCACGCACGGGTTAAAGACAAGCATAAGTTATCTGGACATACAGCCACAAAACCATTCTCTGGGAGGAAAGGGTAAATAAACAAATCATTTATTAGCAAGTAAAATTGTTTTTTCTTTGAAATGCAAAAATGTGCTCTCTGGTGAGTTATGTTTTTTAGCTTCGCCCTTCGATCTCACCAGGCGAAGCCCAGGCATGTCAGGAGCAAAGCTGCTTTCATGTCACCCATCCAGCTGGTCCTCTGTAGGGGTGGCTAATCACTCAGGGCAGCACTGGATTAGGGGGAATTCAGCACTGGCACTGGGGGGAGCAGGATATGACTGGAGATACGGGGCAGCACCAGTGGAGACACCCCAATGTCCTGCAGCTGGGCCTTTGGTGCGGGGAGGATGATCCTGGGTACCACCACGGAGGGTGGGGAGGGTGTTCACACAGAGCTAATGAGGGAGCAAGGGAAGAGCTCCGTGGCATCTGTGGACATGAGACATGTCTGGAGAACCTGCTGGTTTTTCCTGTGGTGCTCATTCCCCTGGGAATGGGGGTCTGCCACGGGAAGTAGCCTCTGCTCCCTGCTCTGGTGCGGATGGTGTGGGGCAGGCTCAGGAGAGGAGAAAGCGTCAGAGGTGTGGTGTGAGGCCCCTCCTGCACAGGCCACACATCAGGGGGACATCTTCCAACACTCAGCCTCATTCAGTTGTTTCTCTTGGTGCTGTTTCATTTCCCCCACTTGGGAGAAGGGGGAAGGCCAACAGTCCAGCCTGCAGAACCCTTGGCTTTGTGACCAGCACATGCCCTCCTCCAGGAAGGAGATGCAGCTCCCAGGGTCAGACTGGCATGCTCAGGGGACAGTCAGCATGTTAATTATTCCATCCATCCTCAGGAAGCTCCTGTGTCACATCTCTGCTCTGCATTGCAGGCACACAATGAACGGAGGCTCACACCTTGGATTCCCTCTGGATGTCTCTTTCCATGGCTTCCTGACACAGCTGATCCCTGGGCTGGGGGAGTCCACACGGGTGGGAGATGCCTTTGCACCTCTGCATCTCAGTGCTGCCAATTAGGAGGTGCCAATGTGGGAAATTGGGCTGAATCCCTGCAGTTTCTGCCCTCCCCTGGTTGTCAGTGATGCTGGTGAGGGGAGGACCCTGCTGGCTGCTGCTCCACGGGACGGCGGCGATGAGCCAGGGAGGAAAAGCAGCGGTTTTGGGTGCTGAGGTGGAAAATTAAGTGGGGACTTGAAAGTAGGA
Organism: Nicator chloris; assembly: GCA_013400495.1. Lineage (NCBI taxonomy): Eukaryota > Metazoa > Chordata > Aves > Passeriformes > Pycnonotidae > Nicator > Nicator chloris. Next base: position 222,322 of record WAAE01003756.1, on the reverse strand, counting down.
AGGAAAGCCGGAGGAGAAATCATTACTGGGTCATGTCAGCTTAGCAGATGAGAGCCCCTAATTCCTTCAGGAGGGTGCAGGTCGGGGACAGACCTCCCACTTTCTTCACCTTCAGAAATGGCTTTCAAGCCCATAAAGCGTCTTAGAAATGCCAATTCAGCACAGGATCAAACTGCTGCTGCTGCTGAGGACACTGGCAAATCACAAATCACTAGCATCACCACAAGCAGGTCATTGGTACTAGAAGTAAATATTTTTTCACATTGGTGTAAATAAGTTAGAGTTGCTACCACAAAAATGTTATTTTTCTCTCGTTTCTGGCGCACGAGCCAAATGAACCCATGGTCATACAAGCTCAGCACAAACACCTTCCTCCTGTTGGTTGGAAGAGTTAAGATACTCATAAAGCACTTGGGTTTTGGAATGAACTTTCATGTAAGAGACACAAATCCAAAGCAATAGATAAATGTACATCCCTTGCCATGGCTCTGGAGCTCCAGAGAAGCTGTTTGCTGGGCTCAGTCAGTTGTGATTTATAGAGCTGTTTTCAGGATTGTATCATCAAGTATGTCCTAAAAACTGCCTTCTCCCCAAAGACTGGTCTCTAGAAATCAGATTCCTGACATTCCTCATATTGTCCAGCTGAGACCTGCGGTACAAACGGCACTTTTGTAAGGCTGTTTTGAAAAACAAGCTGTGGTTGTTATTGAACCCTCTCTCCATCTTATTTAGAATTTTCTTCTTTCTCTACTGTCATTATTTATGAGCATGAGACTGGAGCTGCTGTTTGGAGAGGGATTGTTTCTTGAGTAAAATTGTGGGTTTCAGTGGACTGAAGCTTCTGAGAGAATACTTTGAGTCAATAAATGTGCTACCACAATTCCATAACTGTCCACAAGAGGATTAAAATAAGCTGAGGAAAAAAACAAAACAAATCTGTTATTTTTGCTGTGACTACTTGAACCTTCAGGGTGAGAGAAAAAGCACATCTTGCTTTCTGATTTAAACATCACTGATTTATTTTTAGCCCTGTGTGGGATCCTGTGGCTGAAGCAGAGACAGGGATGCAATGGCTGGATAAAGTCTCCTTGCTGCTAAATCCTTTCTCTGGCAGTTTAAATACCTGTGTCAGGAAGCTGCTCAGAGCTCCAGCATGGGATAGTGGGGAAAAATGGGAAAAGTGGGATTGGCATCACCAGCCTCAGGTTCAAACCCTGATTTTGAGAATCGTGCAATGCATGCAACTGGAAGCTTTTGCAGCGGGCTTTGGGGGAAATGGGAAGGCAACCTTTCACTTTGTGTTGGAATCTTCCTATTGTTGACCCTATTTCTCCTGGACCTGACCCATGTGAGGACACATTTCACCTTGCAGTGCTTGTCTTCCCTTTCCTGTGACCTGGACAGGGCAAGAGCAGCTCCAGCAAACACAGCACTCGATCCTAAGAGGAAATGAGTGTGCTCAGACCTAGTACTGAACAGGAGGGGTAATTGTCCTGCTTGGGGAACCTCAGTGTTTCCAGAGGAGAGTGAAATAACTCTCATGCCACCGAGGCCACAGCTTTGGGGAAGGGTTTTCTTGGTGTTTCCAGGCTTAAAGACAAGTCGTGCAATGAGCTCTGAGGGGATTTGCCCTTGCTACTGCATGGGGTCCTGTTTTGGAAAGGCACTGAGGCCCCAAAAGATGCAGAAGCAACTGAGGACCTTGTAAAGGGTGAGGCTGATGCAAGCTGCAAATCCAGAGAAAATAAGGGATTGTTCCTTATTATTGTTCCTCAGATGAACACAGGCATCTAAAATTGCTTTAAGTCTCTAATGGTACCCAAACCTTTCTCATGGGACTGAAGGGTGGCTCTTTGGAAGGAAGGGAGGCCTTCACTGCACACAGGGAGCAGTCCCTTACGAGGTGTAGCACACCTGCAAGCCAGGGTGGCCTTTTTTCTCCAGCATTCTCCAGACTCTGCTGCTTCTTGGAAATTATGTTTTCCATCACCCAGGCTGATGCCCCACAGAGTGCACAGTCCTGAGTCCCAGCCTTGCCTGGGGCTTGGCTGAAGCCTGCACATGGCAGCATTTCTGCATTCCCAGATGGAACCATGCAGAGGCCAAAATATCAGCGCTGGGATTCCAAACGGACTGCTGAGGAATCTTCTGGATTTCAAGCACTCTGATCCATTGAGGTCTACTTGAACCTCAGAGCCACCCTTAGCATGGGACTCTGAACCCCCCAGAAGAGCCAGCACTGCAGCCAGAGCAGTCTGGGCTGTGTCTTGGTACTCCATTTCTCAGCATCACCTAAAATGGAAAGGCCACGAAGCCATTATCATTTATAAAAAGATAGAAACAAACACTTGGATTTGGAAAGCAGATGTCACATCATTGATCTAGAGCTGAGTTGTTTACTGTGAAGAAGGGTTAATACTTAATGGAAGGTTAACTCCTTTCTTTTATTTCTTGAAGGTGCCTAAAATTACCAGACTTTGCATAAAGTACAGTTCTGATCAAGAAACATTTGACTTAACACAGGCAAAATTAATATGTGCACAGTTTTGTATTAGCCTGCCTTTGATTTTCAAGTAAAACTCTAATGACTACAGTAAATTTGCTCATTTATGGAATAGATAGGAAATGCAATGCACAGAAGAGATTAAGGGCAAGCAAAACAACCCTTTTGCTGCAATTGGGACAAGCCATGCTGCTGCCCAATCCTCTGAACTGCGTCCTCTAGGCTCTCTCAGAAACAGGGATGTGGATTTTCCAAGGATACATAAACTGCCACATCACAGGGGAAAAAAATCATGATAGAGAGATTTGAGTGCTTTCCTGGGCAGAATAATGTTTTAGTAGAGACTGAATGTGTGAAATTGGGCCTTGCTGCTGGTCTGAAGTTACCAAAGGGAGAAGGCAAGTGGGGGAAAAAGAAAAGAAACCTAAACTCTGCAGGTTTTTGGAGAAAGAGCGAGCCACAACCAGCCCAGAGAGGGCAGGGTTGACTCTGTGAGTCCTTTTTTGGGCATCCCAAGATGGACGACAGAGCAAAAGCTCTTCCTGCAGGAGCACAGAGCAGCAGTCAGAGTCCTTCAAACGCAGGGTGAGGGAGGGTGAGTGGGAAAAGTTTTGCTGGAGGGATGTCTGGGAAGAGAATAGGGCGACGTGGTCACTGGGTCTCAGTGCCAGCAAGCAGCAGGGTCCCTTTTCTGGTCCCCTCAGTGCCATCCCCCCCTGCACTGCTCCGTGGCTGCTCTGCCACGTGTGACCCCAACATCTGCTGCTGCCCCAAACAGAGCTCACCCCAGGCTCACCAAAGTCACAGGCTAAAATAAAAGGTTTTGGTTTTTTGTTTTCCAAAACATAAATCCTGTAGACGCTGCTCTTTTCCTGACAGGACACAGACACCTTCCACTGACCATTCTATTGATGCCTTAGGCTTGGGTTCTTCTGTTTTGCTTTGGTGGGTAACTTTTGCCTTTATATTAAGTGGTGCTGGTATATTTTCACAGGGTAGGGCAGTCTTGTCCTAGCAGGGAACTCAAGGACTCAACTCTTCAACTCCAGGCCCGGAGCATAAACAGCGTGGAAAAGGAGGCCAGCAAGGAGGACGAAGCTTTGTGACTTGGGGTTATTGAGTGGACAGTTCACCTTTATGTGCAATGAATGGGAGCTGATAAAAGGCCTAAGATCTCGTGACCAGTTCTCTTGCTTCCATCTTAGAGCCACCCAGGCAAAGTCACTGCTGTGGCTCGGTGATGCCAGGGTGTGGCCTTGTAGGCACCTAAATAAATACTCACGTATTCCTTTAACTCTGTCTGGCCTCTGTTGCAGCTTCTTAAGGCATCACTATCCCTTCAGAACGAACATCCCAGTGGGGTCGTGCCCTGCTGGGGTGGCTGGAGGACGGCACCTGTGCTGTGTGCCCGCTCTGGGTGTCCCTCAGGACTCGGGGCAGGCGGTGGCCGCTTTGTTTTCCGGCCGGGTGTTTGTTTGCAGGCAGGAGGGAGTGTTTGATCTCAGCCATGGGGAAAGCTGCCGCCTTCGGATACCTCTGGAAAGCCCCGCTCCGGCGGTGGCCCTGATAAGGCCCGCGGTGGCTTTGAAGGTGAAAGGGGGGGCCCGGGGGGAGCCAGGGTGTTTGAGGGAGGGGGCACCGCCGGCAGATAACAGCCCGGGCACGGAGCTCAGGTTATCTAAATAGCACATCAATCACCGCCACTTCCTCCGGCAAGGGATTCCTAACACACTCACAGTGGTGCTTTGTGGAGCCGCAGTAAATTTTACTATAACTTCCTTCCACTTGGTAAGCACTTCCGTGGGGACAGAGGCGGGCAGAGCTGCTCCCCTCCCGACACCCCGGCAGCCCAGGAGGGCTGCAGCACCCCGGCCCCTTCACCACCAGCTGCAGGCCATGAAAAGCAGTGGTTTTGTTTTTGTTTTGTTTCGTTCCCTTTGGCTGGATGGAGCCTCTCATCCCCACCGACTGACCCGAGGTTGCATCTTGCACACCTGCTGTTTAAAAGTCCCATAAAGAGTCAGGCGGAGCCCGACGCCCCCACAGCAGAAGAATAAAGCAAGGATAAACCCTCCTTGCAGGAAAAAGACACGGAGGAAGAGCATAACTGCTCGTGTTTGGGGTTTGCAAGGCAATGAGAACCCTTGCTGACGCTCTCACTTCTTTGCCCCGCTCCGTTGAGGGTTCACATGTTCTCCAAATATTTACAGAGAAACATGTGTTTGTGGATGTGGAATGCTGCCTTTCCCCCTCAGCGTTGTGCTGCTCTGTTCCAGTGGGAGTGGAAGTTGGTGGGAGATGAATGACAGCATGTGGCAGCAGCAAGCCCAGAGCAGGAATGGGATAAATGCTCACAGGTCTGCAGCATTGGTGCTTGGTTTCTCTCACAGTGGGGATGTCATTTTGCATTGCTTTTTTTATCACTTTTATCAAGTGGTTTATGTGCTGATGGAAAGAGGGTGGGAATCCCTGCCCTGCTCCCCACTTTCTGGTGCTGGGCTGCACAGGCCACTTCGTTTGTGGGGTGATTTACACATAGGGTGATTTAGAGTCTGAATCATAAAATCCTAGAACTGTTTCTGTCAGAAGGGTCCTTAAAGATCATCTTGGTTTGGATGAGAAGGGTCCTTAAAGATCATCCTGTTCCAAGCCCCCTCCTGTGATCGGAGACACCTGAAGATGTAAAGTGCTAAAATGATTGGCCAAACCACGGGTGGGATCTGTCATCAAGCTCTCTGCCTTGGTTTGGTGTTTGTTTTTTCCCCTGACATTATTTATTAATCATGATGGGTTTGTTTTCTATGTTTTCATGCACCACACGAGGGATGGGGGCAAGGTGCAAGTCATACAACAGGAGACGGCAGCTGCTGGGAAAAGCTGAGCCAGATTTGGTTTCTCTCTAGAGATCCAAGCCCAGAAATTTGGTTTTGCCACTGGAAAAGGCACTTGTGTACGTAGTGGGGGATGTTTTTCGCTTTTGGGACAGCTGGGGGGAACCACAGGACAGGTTTGAGCTAACTCAGGTGGCCCAGAGGCTGCTGAGGTTTGGAGAAGACCCTGAGCAGGCATCCAGGACAGACACAACCCTTGCACCTCCACTGAACACAGTGCAGCCTATGAAGGAACATTTTCCTCCCCCTTTTTTGAGCAAGTTCCTTGCTGTGGTGTGCACAGACATCCCGTCCTGGCCTGCACGGTGCCACGGGGATGCAGTGCAATAAAAAAATCCATATAATGGATTTTATATGAAGGGGAAAAGCCTCTGGAGGAACAAAGCTTTGAAGCATTCAGGTTGTAACGGTGCAAGGTTGGCAGGGAAAGCTGTGAATGAAAACTTGTGGGACCCGGGGTGAGCCAGTTAATCTAGATGGGTTTCCTTATTTTTCTTTCCTCGTAGGCATTGAGTGTAGGGTGAATTTTATCCTGACTGCCAAATGCTGGGCTGCCTGTGAGCAGCTCCTGCGTGCCCACACTTCTGAGCTCCGGGAAATCTGAGCTGGGAATGGAAAAACTGCAGAGTAGCAAAGCATTTTTGCTATTCCTAGAGCAAATCCACTGTCCACTCTCATATTAGCAAAAGGGAGGATTTCAGGGTGTTGTGACTGATGTTTTCCAAACTGAGCTCCCCAAGAATCCTGGGTTGTTTTTTTTTTCTTTTCCTCTCCTTTTTCTCTTTTTATTTTTCTTCTTAGGGCTGATTAAGTGTGAAAGAAATTTAGAATAAAAAATCTCTCCATCCCAGCCTCAGAGATCTTATATATCAAAGAAACATGGGTGGAATAGCAAGAGAGGGGCTTGGGAGGATGGTGACAAGGTCAGGAAAATGGCAAAGAGACAAATAGCACACCTGGGATAAGGGACTTGAAATAAAAAGTAGGGAAGAAGTAGGACTTATCTGGAGGGGCAAATTTAGGGTAGAATCCCCACATTTACAACAAGAAGAAAATATAGGGGATGATCATGGAATCACAGAATGGTTTGTGTTGGAAGGGACCTCAAAGATCACCTTGTTCCAACCTCCCTGCCCCAGGCAACACCTCCCACTAGATCAGGTTTTATGGGATTTCTTCCTGTTGCCCCCATATAAACGGAGTTTTGGATGCTCAGACTAAAAAAATTTGGCAAGAGGGATTTTTATCACAGTCCAAGACACAAATATATTTCAGGGAAAAAGAGGAACATTGCTGGGGTTTTTTTTTAATAATAATTTCCCAGAAAATACGGGGAATTTTCAGTAACTTCTCTAAATGCTTTTGCGAAAGCTTCAAAACTTTTTGTGGGTTTTTATCCTGCCATCCTAATCTTCACCCAGCTTAAGAGACACCAGCATTTGTGATAGAGCTGCCACTCAAGTATGTTTGCAGGAAGTCAACCCACCAAGAACTATTTAAAAAAAAATTCTTGGACAGTTTTATGCACGGAATTACTCAAAACCCCACCGCAAAATATTGAAAAATCTGCTGAAATTTGGGAAAAAAAAAAAATAGAGTCTGAAGGCTCATGAAGAAATGAAAGCATGAAGAAAAGACTGCAAGCCAAAAAGATTTGTATCATAATACATTCTGACACATAATAAAGAAAATAAATGAAAAAAGTCACTGGATCCATTTTCTGCACATCCACATGGAAATTCATCTCTTCTTTTGGGGTTTGTTTTTGTTCTCCGTGTTCTGCTGTGGGTCTCAGGGGCTTCTGTCAGCATGGCCAGGGGACAACATCTTCTCCAAGGACGTGGTCCCTGGCATGTGCCACCTCCACTGAAGCTCCCACCTGGCCATGGGGATGGGCAGGAAAAGATCAGGGTGTTTTCCCAGCAGGGGTGGGATTGGAAAACCTCTTTGTGTGAGGAATGCATGACCTGCCCCCAACTCTCAGCCAGTACATCCCGCACACTTTGGGGTTTAAAATGAAACCTCTTCACCTTTTTGCCGTTACCGTGGGCTTTCTGCAGACACCCTTTTATATTGCACTGCATCACTTATATCAAAACCAGAGCAGAAAAAACTCTCCTTGGCCCATTCTTTTTTTCCTCTTTTATGACTCTGTGTGAATTTCAAAGCACTTCAGGATTAGGCAGGGGTAAAAGAAAAAGGTACTTGCAGCCTTCATCTAAAACGGATTCATTTCTGTCACCAAAGAGCGTTAAAAATATAAATAAATAAAGCACAAACTAGATCCAGGCAAGACATATGGATGTGGTGGTTGAACTTTGGATGATGCTGGCCATGCTGAGCCATTGTGGTGTATCCTGAGTGTGTGAAATACACGATGCTGAATAAAATGTGATTTTCACACAATTGCAATGTTTGTACATTTTACATGGAACTTGTGAAACATTAAAGTGTCTCTTCTAAGACAAAACACTCAAGTACCCAGTCAAGTCTTCATGTGAACCTGTATTTACTGGACATCCTGAATATCTGCTCTGTAAAGTTGCTTTGTGCAGGACAAAGAGGGGAAGAAAAGAAATGGAAACCTTTGCAAGGGCTGCACATCTCTATTTCTTTGGATTAGCATTCCTACCCAGAAGCATCTGAGTTTTGTGTGTCTTTAGCTGAACCAGGGGCCTTAGAATCATGGAATATTTCAAGGTAGATGGGACCCATAAGGATCATCAAGCCCAACTCCATCAAGCCTCAGCAGGAGAAACCATTGTCCTTGAGCCACTGGAAAACACCCAGGAAAACTGCTTTCAGTCAGTGTCACAGCCATCAGTGTTTGTGTCAGATAAGTCTGGAAGGAATTCCCAGCGTATACTTTACCACTGAAATGCCAAAAGGATTTGGAAAAATCAAAAGGGGAAAAAAAAAAGAATTTAACTTGAATTGTATTTTACCCAAATCTCTGAAATCTGAGTAGTGACTCAAACCCCCAACTAGTGCCAATCACGAATGAGCAGAGAGCAACCATGCTAATGAACCATGCTAATGAGTGGTGATAATTAACCATGCTAAGTTATGTCTCTGCCAACACAGCCACCTTTTTTGTTCACCAGTAACTCCAGCTCAGGAGCTCTTCCAGGAGGCCACCAAGGCTGGGTCTGCCTGGGACACAGCACAGAATTCCAGGTAAGGCTGCTGCTCCTCCTCTTTTCTGACCCAGAGCCTGCTCATGCCTGCTCACAATATTCAGCAGAACATTTTGCTGGGATATTCAGACGCTGGTTTTGTGCCTTTCCAAACTGTTGGGTGTTATCTCTTGTGATTTTTTTTTTTTTTTTTGGATGATTGTGGCAGCGTGTTCCACAGGGCATTCTGGAGCACTGACTCCTTTCTTCAGTGCCTTTGGAGTGATGTCTGGAGATGGTACCTCGGTAAATGAGCACCGTGGGCAGTGTGAGGCTCAGGTGTGAGGAGGGAACCGTGGTTTTGGGAAGCCCTGGCACAGCCTGGCCTGTTTGGACAGACCCGGCGGTTTGGGCACTCCGACCACATCCATATGCAATGATTTTTCTTGATTCACAACGTTGAAACTAAAAACCACTTGGCTTTAAACTTTAAGCCTCTGCCTGCTCTCCCCTGAGAATGAGCGTTTCTGGCAAACTCCAAGTTCTTAAATATCACTTCTCCAATTACATTCTCACAGGTTAGTATTTATGCAGGCCTGGCTTTTCCAATCCACGGAGCTGGTACTGGGCTGAGGCTTAATGCATTACAGGTGGCTGGTGGTGCTTTGGGCTCTCTGGCCAAACTGGTTCCAGATGGCCACACAGTATGAGTAATAACATCAGCTCATTAAGTTGCAAGGTTTCAACTACAATCACAGAATTATCAATGAAATAAAAGCTAACGGCGTATCAGCTGCACTCTAAGCCATAAATAGGATTTACAGCGAAACAAAAACCTTTTTTGAACCCAGATCCCTCATCGTTTCAATGCTGGGTGTCTGCAGAATGGGTTTATTCACTAGCAAAAAAATTAAAAAAAAAAAAAAAAAAAGAAAGAAAAAAAAAAATATATATATACATATATATCTGCCCCACCCTCTCCAAAACATATCCCTGAAGGCTACTGCACTGCTGCCCTGAGAGCTTCTGATTTTGGAAAAGCTTCGGATTGGGGTCACTGGGAATGCAAAGCAGTATTTATCTGTGATACCTTAGAACACAAGTGGAATGAGCCTAATTCTCAGAACAGAGATAAGCATCAGGAAGCCTCATTACCTCGAGTTTAATCACGGTTGCAAATGTTTTCCTTTGTGCAAATCGCTGTCTGTCTGTGCTGCATACAGAGCCTGGCTCCTGCGGGGTGCACAGGTGGCTGCTGCTGCTTTGTAGCCTGTGGCAGCAGAGGGTTGTTGGTCTGGATGTCTTCTCTGTTCAGAATCACCGCGGGGAAACTTTTCCTGGAGCTGCCAGGGTAGCTGGGGTGCTCCAGATCCCTGATCTTGGCTATCAAAGCGGGGATTTCGCATGACAAAAAAATGTAAAAATGATAGAAAAATATACGTAAATTAAGTAATGCCTCTGAAATTTCATGGTGCTGGGGCCATGCAGGAGGTGTCAGTACACAAATACAGCAGCTGAAGTAATCCTTTTCTAAATGCTCCTGGCTTCACTGACTTTCAGCTGACTTGATAAAACTCCTGTCACCCATCCCAGCCACTTCAGAGCCTTCAGTGAGGGGAATCACAGGGAGGGCTCACACTCCCTCTTGCTCTCTCTTCCATTCTGCTAAATCTGACCCCACTGCCAAGAAATCGGGACTTAGTAGTAAAAACCTGAATGACTTAAAAAAAAAACAAACCAAAAACAAATAAACATTAAATATAGTGTCGTGTGGCTTGGAGAAAGGTATCTTGTATCTTGAGGTATAAATGATGCCAGAATTCTAAACAGGGAATGTTTCCAGCAAAACCACAAGGTATCCTGTGCTCCTCCACAGCAGGCATCCAGAAAACCAGTGTGTTGGAAGCAGGAAGGTATCTTGCTGGGTATAGTAGAAAAGCCTTGTGAAGTCTGAGGGGAAAATGTGTTCCACAGGTTTGTGGGAAGCCTGGAGAAGCTTTGTGTGATCTTGGTTTGGTTCTAGAGGTCCTGGTTCTGTTTAAAGCATTGATTTAATCCCTCAAGTCACGCTGACAACAAGTGCAACAATCTGCTTTTTTATTCTCCGTGTGAAAAAGGGTCAAAATCACTCCTTTGAGAATTAGAGGTGTTTTCTTTAGATTTATCCTACCTGTTCAGCCTCCTCAGCTGCACTTCTGTTACAAGTGCAAGAAAAAGTCCATCTGCTTCTCCTCCTGTTTACAGCAGCAGCAGCAGCATCATATAAGAGTCAGTTCAAGCATTACGGTGCTAGGGAAGGTGAGTACACCTAGTGCCCTCCTATTCAGGATTTAATTATCAGCAGAAGTGATCCTGTAGGTAGTTCTCTCTCCATCCTGCAATTCTGATGCAGATGTGCAGTGTCAGTGCTTCCAGATGCTGGGGGCCTTCTCAGAGCACTGGGCACCAGCCCAAGCAGGGATTTGGTATGGAGGAATTCTGGCACCGGCTGCGTTCCCAGAGATGTGCACACTGAGGAAATTATTGTGTGTCAGTGTGATGCAGAGGCACCACTGCAAGCTGAGCTTAAGTCCCTGGGCAGGCACAGTATTGATCAAAAGTCAGGACTGTGAGCCAGCATGGACAAAGTAACGTGGTGACATAGTGGGGTGGGTTTTCTCTGTCTCAGGCCGCTCTTATCCTTTGTGGTTTTTGCACTGTGGGCCTCCAACCCCACAATCCCACAAGGAGCAGGTTTTCAGCAAGGTTCCTGGTGTTACTGTGAGTTTTGAGGGTGCTGCTTGCACCATCTGCTTTAAACACACACAATTTGGGTGATGCAGTGGTGATGTCCCAGCAGGGTCATCCTGCCTGGATTTAGACCTGTGTTCCCTGTACCAACAGGATTGATGGAGAGAGTGGAGAGCCACTCAGGAGCTCTAATCTTGGGTGCTTCCATGGGGGCTTGGGTGGTGGATGTGCTGAGCTGGGACTTGCCTGGCACCAGTCAGTGTTAAACAGGGCACAAACTCATATCCAGGCAGGGCTTGGTAGCAGGAACATCCATCCTGGTTTTTGTGGGTTTTTTGGGGGTGTTGAGGGTAGGCTGTGCCCCAACAGAGGAGTAACCAGCTCTGAATTCAGCTCACCTCCTGACCCAAGGGTCTGCTGGCCACATCTCTGGGAGAGCAGAATCCTCCAGCATTTTGGGGGAGAAATTGCTCCCCCACCTCTCCTACCAGTGCAGACCACAGGGTCCTGCAGGGAATCCTCAGGTGACACGACTGCCTCTCCTGCAGGGCCAGCATCCCAGTTTGGGCCTTTGCTCTGCATAACCAAGCGTCTGTGGGTCCAGGTGGGTGGTGTCCAGCCTGCTCCTCTGGCACCTGCTTGCTGTAAATGCTGGGCACAAGAGCTGGGTCCTGGCACTGGCTGCCAGTGCTGGGACCAAAGCTGACATGCCAAGCACGGATGCTAAAGAGAGCCTTGTGTGCAACATGAGGAATGCCAGACCTACCCGCTGTCTCCAGGGCCGTCTCCCCAGCCAGATCTTATTTCCAAATAAGATCTCTGGATCTTATTTGGATGCAGAGAGATTTATAAGGCATTCTCTTAATTAGGGGCCCCTGCTTTGACTGAGAGAGGATGGGGAATGAGGAGACCTAACAGGGGTGAGGGTAAACAGTGGCCTGAAAGGGAAGGCTGGGGAGACCTGTGGTGTGAGCTGTAAAGAAGCGGGGGCAATAAACCACACCAATAAAAATGATGTGTACGTCTGCAGCCTCATCTAGGAAGGGGGAACAACGGCCTGTCGCTTCTCAGGGCAAACAAAAGAAACCCCTCCATATGTAAGCAATTATTGGAAACACATGGGAGAGGTGGACAGGGCAGGCAAATCCAAAAGCCATGTGATATTGCACAGAAGAGCGAGGCTCATGTGGAGCCTGGGGGTTCATGTGTTTCAGAACCCACAATGGACAGAGGGTTTGGCCTCCTCCAAAAGCTGCAGCTGGGAAGGCTCCTCTTGTTTTGGCCTGGAGGCCTGTGGGCAGATGGCTAAAGCTTGGGAAGAAGTGCTAGGATGGAGCAGTTGGCATGCTGCTGGGGAGAACTGGAGCCCTGCTTGGCTTTGCTGTGCCCTTTGTTGAATTTGCAGCTGGTCAGTGGCACAGCAGCACAGCTGTGTGCTGCTGAGATAACGGTGCTTTTGATTGATATCAAGGGTGGATGTGTGATTATCACCTTTAAATTCACCTTTAAATTTTCCATCAGTGTAGTGGCAGGATGATTTTCAGGGGTGGGAGTCCCAGAAACTTTGCAACCAGACCTCTGTGCTTGCATGAAGAGCAAACAGCATCAGGGTTAATGGTTGGACATGATGATCTTGGAGATCTTTTGCAGCCCTAATGATTCCATGGTTCCACAAGGACTGTGGTGTGATCTAGATGTTCCTGAGCTGCTTTTACGCTCCCTGGCTGTGCACTGCTGCTCTGAAGGCCACAGCAGGCTGGACCCCAAGGTGTTATCCAGCTCCTGTGCAGAGCTGGAAGGCATTTGACCATACAATGCTCCAAAGTTCCAGAGAGAATCTCTTTGATGAGACTCAGCCCTGTGAAGTGCCAGATCAGCTCAGTTGAGAACATTTGATCTTGGCAACTGATCTGAACCACTTTTATGAGCTGCTTCATGTCCACTTGCACAGAACATGCTGTGAACTCCGTGCACGTTGTCAGTTCAGTGTCTCCACTGCTCCACTGTCAGGTCAGGCACTTTTCTCACACGTCCCAAACCTCCAGTCTGCCTAACAGTGCCCCCAGTCAGCCTAAATATGCAAGTTGCTGCTTCCAAATGCCTCATGTCACAAGTTCAGGGATGTTTTCCCCAGGTTTTGTGGAGAAGCACCTTGTAGAAGACAAAATTATTCCCTTTGGCTTTCCCTTTTTGGTCCAGGCTGCAATCCCTACGGATCGTAGCGTTGACTTTGTTTCCCCAGAAGTAACCAGGCAACTTTCTTCTCTTTAATCTTAATAGTAGGAGCAAAGATTGGGAGAAACTGAGTTTTTAAACTGCAAATACCCTCCCTGTGCCAGTTTGTTGTCAAGTCTTGGACAGCTCTGGGCTGCTATAGATGCTTTACATCCACTGTAATACAAGTGCTTTGCTTGTCTTGCAGTCTGCGGTTGGAGTGGGAAAAAAGAGCTTCCAAATGGGGCTTTAAGCCTTGTGTGAAAGCTGCTTGATTTCTAATGGACAACTTCAGGTTTCTTCAGGCTGGACTGTGAAAAGAGCTGCTCTGGCTGTGAAATGCATCACTCCTGTGTGTGCTGTCAGCTACAGAGAGTGATTCTGCCTTGTAAGATACAACAGGGAGGAAAGGAAGTTTCCCTTAACTCCTGCATGTGCCACGCTCATGAATGTTAACATGATTGTGGGGTTGTTTTTCCACTGAGCAAGCAGATGTTTTAGTGCTCTGAGGATCACCTTTGCTACGAAGGGTGGTGCTTACACCTCTGAGGGCAGTGGTATGTTCAGGCTCAGTAAACGTGTTCTGCTCCATCTCACTGAGCACTGAAAGCAGAAACCGCTCTTGGGTTTCATCGCAGAAGGGGCAGCTTTGCCAATATAAAGAAGAACTTGTTCAGGGGCTGCTTTCATCTCTGTGCATTATCAGAGCTACTAAAATAAGGAAAGAGCCCTTTAAGCCTCATTGGACAGTGACACTAAAAATACCCCCACCAGCTCTCTCAATCCCGAGCCCCAAACAACCGAAAAACAAAAGCCAGCCCCAAACCCTAAGCCCTGGAAAACCCTGTGGTATCCATCACTGCCATGTGTAATCACAGTTAGAAACCCAAATGAAGTCTGCAGCCTGTCAGCTCCGCAGACAGATTTGGTGGTGATATGAGCAAAGCCAACATTTAAAAATGACTGAATTCTCATTATAAAGATACATGATCCTCCTTCTCATTGAGAACAGTTGGGCTTTGCTTCCAGTGGAGAGCCAAACCATTTATTTTATAGCTCCATTGTATGCTGCACTGGGAATTGTTCCCGCAGATAGAGGTTTCTAGCATGCTTTCCCCATGTACTTTGTTCCACATGCACTGTGCCCTTTGCACATGCTGAGGGCTCTCACATGAATTACACTTTGCCTGATTTGGTTGGATGGGTTTCCTACGTTTGTGTCCTATAAATTGGCATGGCGATGTATTTATTTTGGTAATCAACCAGTTCTTTGTAAATCTGTGAGCTCAGCCCTCCAAGAGAGGGAAATAAAAGGCTCAGCCATTTTTTTTTTCCTAACAATGAAGATAAATACCTTTATTTTCATAACTTTTGGACATCTTTTTTTTCATGGCACCCAGCCAAATCGTGAGGTCCTTGCTCAGGCAGGAACACACAGATGTCATGAAGTTGCTCACCAGGCTTGTTAGGGCATGGAAAAACCCTTAAGAGGAAGAATGGTCTCATGGTTTTGCCATTGAGCAAGAATTCAATTCAACTAGGCTAAGCTTTTGCTTCTGCCATATATTTCTCATGTGACCTTGTTTGACCCTCTCTCTCTACATCTGCTCCCCCAAAGTCTCCTGCTGCTGAGCTTATAAATCTCCTCGGTTCAGAGGCGCTCTCGCTGTGGGTCAGTTTGTGCAGGAATTTTGGCCATGAGGCAGACATTGGAGCAGCAACTGGATTTTGGCTCTGCCTGCGGATCCAGGACCGATTCCACCCTGCTCCCAGGTGATGGGATGTGAGCCAGGAGTCACCAGAGCTTTTTAATGCTCAGCTATGCCCAAAATAATAGACATCAGCTCTCACCTTGTTAGTGCAGGCGCTGCAGCAATCAGATTTGGACGTGGTGGTTGTGGTGCTCCTTGCACTGAAGGTGACAGCCCAAGGAACAAGGATGGCCATTGTGGGATGTGCCCTCGTGCACTGGCAGCCCATCCCTTCCCAGGAACTCCAGCATCATCCTTCATCTGCTGATCCTTAGCACTTCAGTCATGTCTTGGTCAGACCGGCTGTGCAAGCATCCAGGTTTCACTCCTGTCTGGAGGTGCTGGAAAAGACCTCCCTGCAGGATTTTAAATAATACTGGGAATACAAGCATTAGGGCTGAGTGAGCGTGGCTGAGCATGAAGAAGGAGCAGGGTGCTGGGGTAAGGACTGCTCCCTGCCCTGGGTGACACTGTGGGGAGCTGGCACAGGGAAGCACGGCCTTGGCTCAGGGGGCTCAGCTCAAGAGGGTGGCACAACATATCAGGCACACTCCTGACGTGGTGCTGCTGACTGCAGCCTGATCAGGACCTCCACGTGCTTCCTCCTGTCCTCCATCTTCCCCCCAGCTAGAGGGAAAACCTCAGGGCCATGGCCACGGGGAGGGTGGGGGACAGCACAGCCCTGCTCTGCTGCCATCCCGGGCTGGATGCTTTGCTGCTGCAAAGGAAAACGTGCTGGATTGCTGCCTGGCACATCCCCCCGGCCCCTGCACACAGCCACGTTTGTTATTCTTACACGCCTACGCTGAGAACGCAAAATTGTTCTTGGGGAGAGAGTCCTCGGGCCTGTCAAGGGTTTGTTTGACTGAAGGAAGAGGGTGTGTGCTCCGCAGAACAGGACCAGGAGGATGAAATCCAGAGTCTGGGTGCACAAGAGCCCTTCCCTTGGCCTTGGCTGTGCTAGGAGTGCTGTGGGATTACGGCATGACAAGCAGACATCGGCCTTTTCAGTCCTTCCTTCTGCCTGGCCTAGCTGGAGGTGTTCATCAGGCCCAAAGGCCTCCCTGAGCTCCTAAGGTTTCATTGGATAAGTGGAAAAAACCAAATCCTTGAAGATGTGAACTATGCCCACCATCCCCTTGGCGGTAGCACATGTGCTCATTTTTGGGGGGGAAGCAAAATTCACATCCCAGTAAACCCCATCTATTTCTCTGTCTCTTTACAATAACTATTTCTCCTAAAATATCCTTTTGTGATTTTTTTTTTTTAATTAGAGCAAAACTGGGGAAGGGATGTTTATAGAAAGCAGAGATTTTTTAAGTTTCTCTGTTTCCATAGTCGAAAAATCCCTTTTACAATAATGGTCCATTTTTGTTTTTTTTTCATACCAGCCTTTACAGTGAAAGCAATATGTCAGCAATAAATATTCAAGTTGGTTAATTCCTATGAAATTCTGCCAGCAGAATCAAATGATTTTACTACCCCATGTCAAATTAATGGTTGGGTGTCAACCTGTGTCACTTCCTGCTTGAAAAATGACTAGGACATTAAGAGGATTTTACTCATGCTTTCCTGCCTGATGATCAAAAATAGTAAAATGCAACAGTAAGGGTGGGGAGAAATCAATTTCATAAATAGCATTACCACCACATCTCTCTGGAGCAAGCCCATGGTGATTCCCACACATCGGGACTCAGGTGCCCTCCCTGGATGTTTGGCTCTGTTTTCCATTCTATGACTGGTTGCCATGGGATGAGAATTAGGATTCAAGGCCCTAAAATCAGCTCTGGTCCTTCTTCCGTTGATTTTTTGAGCTGATGAGATGGGTGGGACGTGCCCCTTTTGTAACAAGTTGTCTGAAATTCTTCTTTCTAACCCGTATTTAGATATGGCAAAGGCCAGAAAGAAAGGACCAGGCTGTTTTCTGGCTGCTGACTGGATTAAATTCCCAAAGATTGAAGGAATAACTTCTACAGTCTCATGCTACTTGTCTCATATATGTCGATTTCTGAGAAAGTGCTCGGTCTTGGTGCCCAGGAAGTTTGTGGCACCTTGATGGGATGCCAACTGTAATCTAATCTATTAGTTTAACTGGTTATTAGTTGCTAATAACTTGTTGGGTTTTTTGTGGCTAATTGTTTTATGGTGATACCTGCCATGTACAGAGACCATGCAGGGGTGCATGGTCAGCTGCAGGCCAGCCTGGAAGCAGTTCACTGTCTTTGGTCCAAGTTTTGGAACAAAACACAAAGAAACCCCAAATCACGGTTTGGGTAGAACAGAATAAACAAACGAGACAAGAAACTTCTCTGTCCTGTGATTTGTGGTGTTGTAACGTCGTTGTGAGAAATACTCCATCAATAAATGGGGACCTTTCCAGACAAAAACCAGGTAAGACTGTCCCAGTGGGAGGTTTATTTGTCTAGAAGAGAAGGACCCACGATAGGCCCACAGGCAGCTGGAGAGAGTGGTGTGGATGGATTCACCTCCCTGCTTTCCCTCATCCAGCCCATGCAGGCAGAGGGAAAGAGCAGCTGCCAAGCTCACCACACCTCTGCAATAACAATCAGGGAGCAGCTCACCTCTGGCCCTCAATCAGTGTCTGGAGAAACTGTTCTGGTGCCAGCTGCCCCACGTTCGAGGCTGTCCTTTGGCTGCAATCCCCAGGGATTTGGCTTTCAGAGCACGGGTGAGGTGCAGCCCCAAAGGCCAGGCGAGGACGTTGCCATCGGCAGCATGAAAGACAATCCTCCTGAGTCAGCTCTCAGCCCCTCCAGCACTGCCAGGACTGCTTCTCTTGCTGCCCTGGCTGCAGCTGTTCTCTCTGAGCCCAAATATTTCCACTGTATATTTTGGGAAGAACTGGAACATTCCACTCTGTCTTCCAAAATCTGAATATCATTCCTTATGGCCCTCCCTAACACCTAAGAGTCAGTTCTGGACACGCTGCAGATTGTTTTTACCTATCCTAAGTTGTTGTGGTAGGCCCAGTTTTGCAGTGTTGTGTCCACCCTCAGTGAGATGTCCCAAGAGATGTAACAGGGATGCTCTTCACCCCTGTAGTCTCTCCTGTCTCGGGGATCAGCTGGGCCTGAACCAAAAGGGAAAAAGCCAATGTACATCACATTGTCCAGAATTTGGGGCATGATGGTGTGTCTTGTAGATCTTCTATGACCACTTCTGAATCTCTTTACAAAAAACCCCAAACTTCTTTGAGGAATGGCACGGAGTCGGCACATATACAGGGTCTTTACCTGGTGGGCAGAACTGGGACACGTTGCCTGTCCTCACAGTCAGACCCATTCCATCTCCTCCTGATTTGGGTGGGACAGCACAACCTTTCTGTTCTTTTCTCCTCTCTATCTCTTGGTTCCCAGGTTCATAGTCCCCTGAGAATTCAAGATGTTATTTCATCACCACTGTAGACCATGAGTCCTGAGAGGTGACTGGGCTCTGCTGGCATAATCCCATCCACAGAGCCAGAAAGAGGAGAAATAAATAGGGAGGACGTGGTGTCCTTATGGTGCAGAATCATCCAATCCATACTCCAAACAGCCTTTATATTTCTTTTGTAAAGATTCAGGCTCATAACTGGAGAGATTTTTGACATGCAAGACCCCTGTGGTTTAACCCCAGCGGGCAACTAAACCCACACAGCTCCTCGCCCACTCCCCACGGTGGGATGGGGAAGAGAAACAGAAAGGTGAGAACTCATTGGCTAAAGTAAAGCTGGTTTAATAGGTAAAGCAAGAGTCATGTGTGCAAGCAAACCAAACCAAGGAATTCATTCCTATGGACAGGAAAGTGTTCAGGAATCCCCAGGAAGAAAGGGCTTCATTATGTGTAACAGTGACTTGGGATGACAAACAACAATCACTCCAAATTTTCTGTCTTCTGTCTTCAGCACAAATCAAAAACACAGCTCCACACCAGCTACCATGTATAAAATTAACTCCACCTCAGCCAAAACCAGCACAACACTTCTTGCAAACTGTGAATCAATCATTCAGCCAAGGAACCTTTACCATGTCTAGAATTTCCTGTAGCTTGTTTTGATTTACTTCACAAACCTCTCCAGCCCAGATGTTCTGAGATGCAGGAGGCTTCGAGCCAAGGAGTAACCAGTTTCCAACCAGTGGCCATGAGGTGCTAACATCCGTTTGCCACAGGATTGGCATCAGGGACCAAGCTCACAAGCTGCAGGGTATGGACACCTGAAAGAACTGACAGGACGTAAGAAAAAGAAAACAGTTCAGACGCACGACCTCAGGGCTAACATTTTGTTAAAGAATATTTATATATTAATTCCGTTCCCTCTGATAAAGAAATTATTTAGGCTCTGCTTAAAAAGAAACTCCTCACCTCCTGCTTTACCTCCCTACACAAGGGTTTATTTTGTCACCGGGCTAAATAAAGTTGTGTAGTGAGAACCCTTTGGCACCTGCGCACACGTTTGCGTCTGGGAGGAAAACGTTTCTGACCACTCTCTTTCCCTGTGTGCAGTCAGTTTATAGAGCCAAAGCTACCCCTAGGGCTCACTTCTCCTGCTTGCTCTTGGACCAATCTCTTTCCAAGCCAGCAAGTGTCAGGATGGTTGGAGGGAGTAGAGCCTGCCCAACCATTCCTGGCGACGTTCCCCAAAAATCAAAGTGCGACAAAGCGTTCGGGAGGACGCCTAATTATGTTACAAGGTGTGAGGAACTTGGAACCATAATATTGGTACTGCTAGAGAGAAGATTATTGTGCCTCAAATTTTCCAGTGTGGCGAGCTTATAAAAAGTGAGCTTTTTATTTTATAATGTTTTTATATTATAATTATATTTTAACTCTCACTTTTAAATACATAAAAAGCTGTAATGTTCTATAACCTTGCTGAACTGGAAAATCTGAGGCATGCACATTTGGTGATGATGACAGTTTGATGCATGGATTTTTTGGGGTTGGTCAAATGCCCTTGTCAAAATTCCATAATTGCATCTCACCCATATGTAGGTTTTTTTTACGCTCAGTCCCATCAAAGTCTTATTCAAGACCTTAAAATAGAGTTTAACTTATTCACAGAGGTTGTGTTGGTCTCACTGAGTTGATTCACCCAAGCTCACAGTAATAATAACAGTAGTAAATGATTCTTAACAACATCATTGTGTTATTTCTGATTGTTCCCCCTGGGATTCACGCATGTTACAAAGGAAGCTGGAATCACTCTGCTTTAAAGATAAAACACACCCAGCTTACCAGGGGGGATGCTAATTAGACTTTGGGCATCCACGTTTTAATCTTCTTGCTTTTATCGTTTTCCTACACGTGAAATGTTTAAAAAAGCGTGGACGCAAATGAGATAAACATCTGCTCCACGTTGGAATCATCCATCCAGCCCATAATTCAGCATGTGGCAGGGTTTCAATGGTGAATGTGGCTCTGAAAAGGGCAGACAAAAATAGCATCATCTTCCCAGGGAGTCAGGCCAGGCTGCTGGTGAGTGTTAATCAGCTTCTCCTCTCCTGCTCTGCCTGCTCAAGGTGTGGTTCATCTTCACCAAACCTTGCTGGCTTGCTTTGAGGTGTTCCAAGCTGATTTTCCAGCTCATTTGTCCAATTCAAGTAGGTCTCACTGTGGGGCTTCTCCTGGAGGAGCCAAACAATCCATGGATTGATTGTGGACTATCTGATCCAAGCTCAGTGATGCACCAAGTGCAAGTGGGCACACACAAGGCACCAAAATGGGGTGCTGAGCTGCACCATGCTCAGAGTGCACCCCTGGATGGTGCCAGTGGGGGAGTTAATGTTCCCTTACTGTCCCTCCTAGGTGGTGAACCCATTCTCAGGTGTTTTCTGTGCAACCTTTTCCTAAAATTAGCTCTAAAGGTACCCCTGAGCACAGGGCTTCCCAGGGATGCACCGGTGTGTCCAGTTTGTGGTACAGTGGTGCTGTGCAGGTGATTGGTGAACAGGAGCAGTGCTGAGGTGACATTTACCCCAAAGATGGGACTGCCTTTCCTCTATGAAAGGCTCACAGTGGTCCCTTCTGGATTTGAAATCTGAGAGGTA
Organism: Nicator chloris; assembly: GCA_013400495.1. Lineage (NCBI taxonomy): Eukaryota > Metazoa > Chordata > Aves > Passeriformes > Pycnonotidae > Nicator > Nicator chloris. Next base: position 201,070 of record WAAE01003756.1, on the reverse strand, counting down.
CCTGCATTTGGCAAGTGCTTGCAGGAATGGAAAAGCAGCCCCTCCACCTGGACAAGACTTCTGAAGCTCCAGCACTGGCTGGAGAATCGGGCCAGGTGGGATTTACCCCTTGCTCTTGGCAATGTGAAATCTGGCAGGGCTGATCCTCTTGGACACAAATTCCTCCTCCTGTCCTCTGGTGAAAGCAGGGAGCCAGAGAGCAGCAGCTCTCCCAGCAGCTCTCAAAGGCATCTGTTACCCCAGGGCGACTTGCATTCCCTGCTGTGAAAAGCTGTAAATTACACACCAATAACTGCATGGAAATGGCTGGGCAAATATTTTGAAAGACGGGAGAAACTTTGTAGAAACCACTGCTCTGTGAGTCACTTATGGGTGGAAAAAGGTGAACCCAAAAGATAACCCTGGCAAAAGATTTGCTGGACATTATCCATCCTCACAGCACTGTTCCTTCTCCTCTTCCCCCCCTTTCTTATCTCCTTTCCTTTTTACACATGCTGTTCAAAGCCTGATGAAACCATAGTTTCCAAATCGTTTTTTTTTCCCCATTCCAAATTTCTACTGTCAATAAACTCTTCAAAGGTATAGAGAGAACTCGCATGCCAACTTCTAGCCTAGAGCTGACTTTTACAGCTCTGCAATAAACCCCTTTAAAAAAATGTTTATAATGGCCATGGCACTTGACTATTGCAGTGCTTTCTGTCACCCCCATAATGTTAAGTGCCAATAAATCACCTGCACTGTCATGGTGCCCTGTATTTATTTATAAAGCTGTTAGGGGAGTATTTTTTTGGTTTTATTGACCAAGTGGAACAAAAGCTGAGATTCTTCGTCCCGTGGATTTCTTGGGAATTTTGGGGGGTTTCCTTTGCTCAAGAGAGTAGATAAATGCCACCTAAGCCTCCAGCTGGCCTCTTGTACCTCTTACCTTGTAATGCTGCTGTTTTTGGAGGTGCTTCACAGGGGACCAAGCCCAGCTCAGAGGTGAGGGGGTGCAGTGGTTGCTTGGCAGACAAAGCCACGTGCATCACCCAACCTGCGCTGGAGCTGAGCCTGCAGCCAAAATTAGGTTAGAGGGGAGGCACCAGCCTGCACTGAGATGTGGGGCAGGAGGAAAAGGGCTTTTTGCTGTTTGCAGGCACCTCTCAGAAGCCTCCCTGCTCCTGCTTGTGGCAGAAGGGGATTTCTGGGCTCTGATTTCCTGGCCCACATTAGGCTGGGCAGGACACAGGGCAGAGCTCAATTATTTCTCTTAGCAGCCAGGTCTGACCCAGCTTTGGTCTCTCAGGGTGTTGGACTGGGGCTTATAGACTCCACATCCCCCTTTTGCAAAGAGCAAAAACAAAATTTAGTCTTCCCCAAATTTCACTCACTGATAAGCAGAAGTATTAAAACCATAAACCCATAAAATAAAGCTTCTTCTTCATCCTTGTTTGCTGCATGTTTTCATCTCTGCACTAAAGGCTTCTGAACACAACTCCCTACTAATGATAGAGGATGAAGAAGAGCAGATTTAGAGATTGCACTATGAGCATGGACACAGTTTTGGTTAGAAATTAATGCATAAAAACTAAACTGTTTTCTCCAGAAGGGTAAACACAATAAATTTTCCAACTGTGTCAATAACCCCAGGACAGAACGGATTTTGAGGCAGCAATGGATCATGTGGGAAAACAAGGTTTAGCTGTTGGAAATTAAAAGTTAATATCAGAAGTAAAAGGGCAATCAGCCCCCAAAAGCCACCTGCCTCCTCCTAAGAGTGTGTTTTGAAGATCCTTCCCACATACTGCGTTAGGAGCTGCTGCCTTTGAGTGTATCACCTGGTTGGAATTTTTCACGGAGCTTGAATTTATTAGAAAACAGCCCCAGTCAAGCAGAACTGTGCAAATTAAATTGGATTTACATGACAAGGTGGAGCCCAAGCACAGCAGCTAGGAAATGCCTGAGAAGCAAAAGACAAACTAGGGGGGATCAGGGAGGAAGGCTGCTCTGTGTAAACACTGTTTAAAATAATAAAAAAAAAAAGTTTCACAAATAGTGCAATAAAATTAAAATTCCCGCTTTGGCTGCCCTGGGGGTTTCAAAAGGAGACACTGAGAGAGACTTGGACATTAGAGGAAATAAACAGATTTGAGCATCTAATAAGCGGGAGGCTGGAATATTATTGTAGGATAAAGTGTTCTGGGATGGGACGAGCTGACCCAGAACGTGTTCCTGTTGTGAGGAGGGTGAAGACTTGATCTTCAACCCCAGTGAAGCCTGGAGGACTTAGCTGACTGGCTTCAATAAGCTTTGGGAGAAGCCTGAGTTCCTTGTAGGCACTAGAAACGTCATATTTTCTTCCCTGTCGGTTCACACCGCTGCCTATTATCTTATCAAAACATGGTTTCTTCATCAGTAATACGTAGGTTTCATCCGAATCTGTAAAAACTGAATTGCTTCCATATGCCAGATATTTCACTGGAGAGACCCTCCACTTTGGGAACGTCATTACTGCCCAAAATAATCTTCTGCGAGTCATAATGTAAACTCAAAGTTATTGCAATTTATTAGCAATTACAATTTGCCAGGAAAATAGAATCAAGAGAGTATCAGGGAAAGTAACTCGATTGCAAAATGAACATGACCTCTACTGCAGTCTGAGCCCATTAATATTGGCTTTCCAAATCCAGAGAGTGATTTCCTCCTGTGCCTGTACAATAAGGCAGTGCAGCATGTTTTCTCCTGAAGGAAGCAACAGGATTTTGTTGAGTGTATGGAAGGGAATTGGTTTTCTGGTTTGTTACTTAAAGCTGATCCTTATTGTCAACATTTGTGATGAGCAAACCTCATGAAATAACACGGCTAAAGGCTTAATCTGGTGCCACTGTGATCTGCAGGGCTAAATTGGAGAGACATGGCTGTGGCCAGGGGCCAACCTGGCTGCTCTTAGAAATGAAGGGATCTGCTCCCAGGGATAGTGTGCTGCCCTGGACAGAGCTTGGGAGGGGGCATGGTGGAAAGAAAGTCATGAAAGAAGTGCTAAATGTGCCATTTCCTGCTGGAGTCGTTCAGCTTATGAGAAATCCTCCCTCTTGCATCCTACTGTTTGGAGTGCAGATTTGGGAGGGTGAGAAAAGGCTCTTTATTAGCAACACTTTGATTCCCCTGATCCCGGTGGGCTCGTGGCTGGGATTTCCTCCAGCTGAACGTTGATGTGAGCGGCTTCCCAGTCTGTTTGTAGAGAAATATCAGTGTGTAGCAGGTCCAGCGACTGGCTGTGGTGTGGGGACACCCTATCTCAGAGCCCTGACCCTGGTGTGAGTCCTCACACAGAGGGCAGTGCTGTATCCCCTCAGATGGAGGTGGCCCTTGGAGCTGCTGAGGTCCTTCAGCACCGGCCAGAGGTGTCCCCAGGACTGTCCCTATGGAATGGACAGGCTTGGCCTTGCTCTGGTGCACAGTCACGCTGGGCAGCCTCATGAGCCTTGTGTTTACTCAGTCCCACGTGGTACCAAGGGAAATTTTGGAGGGTCCAGTGTGTGGGATCATGTCAGATATCTGGGGGTGGTTGTGCAGCCATGCTGAGATGTGTCAGCAGAGCTGCTAGGTTGGCTCTGTCTAAAATTCCCCTACCCACCCCCGTGCAAAGAACAACCTCTGGCTGATGTCAGCATCATAAAACAGCCATGAATTGTTTGTCCCTTCATGGCCCTCCTTTCCCTGTCAGGGACACCCCTTCTCCTGTGGTACTGGCATTTCTGAGTCACTTGCCCGGTGTGAAGCTGCAGCTGGGGGTGAGGGGATCAGAGAGGGAGGACGGAGCAAGCAGGTCTCAAACAGGGGGTTTCTTCTGGGAAACACAGGAGTTGTCATTCCCTGGGAGCCTGGGCTGTCCTCTGGGCTGGTGGTCATGGATGCAAACGGGGTGTGGGACAGTGCATTCCCTGGCCATCGTCACACCAGATGGAAACAGAGCACAGCCTCACCCTGTAAAGCCCACTCGGAGACGTCAGCGGCTGAACTATTTTGGTAGGAGAATAAAAGTCTGAAAGCACCCCACCCCTTGAGAGTTTGCGTGGTGGATGTTGTGCCCACCCGCCCTGAGCTTGCTTTAGCATCAAAACCAGGCTCTGCCTGTGACCAGCTCCGTGTCTACACCTGTGCAGGAGCAGTGCAGGAATAACAGGCCACTTTGGACACGGGAGGAGCAATTTGGGAGCCTTAGCCTAGAGCAGATTGCATCCTTACAGCTCTTACACTGTGGTGAGCAGCAGCTCACTTCTGTAGCACGTACATGTCCTCCACAGGGAATGTGGGAGCCGTCCAGATTTGCTTCAATGTGGACTAAAGCTGGGTTTCAACAGATCTTTTCCTTCCTTTTTTTTTATTTCTTTCCTTTTTGTTTCCTTCCTGGGGAAAAAAAAATACTGCAAAATTTTGTTCCACTCCCTTTGAATTTAACAGCAGGTTTTCTCCCGTTAATTTCGGTGAAGTTGCAGGTATTTGTGTGTGTTTCCACCAGCCAGTGCTCAAGTGTAACAGCTGAGGAAAAAGGGTTTTTTCAAGCTGAGCCTGAAGGAAAAAGGGTTTCTTACAGAGAAAAGGAAAATGGAGTTCTGCTGGAAAAGCTTTTGTTTGGCAGTGGCTGGAAAAGGTTGTTCTGGGACTGATTTAAAGAGCACTGGGTAAACTTCTGCACATGCCCTCAGGGCAGCCATAAGTTTAGTGATGAAAACGCCTGCATGTTTTACACAGCTCTGCGCAGGGACCGGGGGAGAGGCAGCAGTGCTGGAGCAACACGCAGAGATGTCACTGCTGAGCGGGCAGGATGCTCCGGGGGGAGCACGGACAAGCCCCGAGCGTCCTGGAGGCGTGCAGGATGAAGCACCAGGGCAAAGCACAGTCCCAGCCCCATCCCAGCGCCCCAGAGAACTTCCTGATGGGAGATGCAGTCCCTCCCATCCCAGCGCCAGGGAGAGCAACTTCCCCCCTGCACGTGCTTCTGATTTGCATCATTTGTGTACCAATTTACAACTGCTTTTTTTGTGTTGTGCTTGATGTGGCCGCCTTCTCGTGCTGGAGTTTTGCATGTGTGTGTGTGTGTGTGACATAAGTGGCCTTAAAAACGCCAGGGATTGGGTGGGAGGAAAAGGAGAAAGGAAACTGTCTTTTACTAAGCTAGATACCATAATAATCCTGGCAGTGAGCTAAGGGAGAGCTCCAGAGATGGATTTTTTTTTCTGCCATACGTTTGTTTTCAGTATAACCCAGAGAAGAGAGGCCTTCCCACTTGCTGAGCAGCAGCCATGCCCGAGGGGACTTGGTTATAACTAATTCCAGAACAGGGTGTCCCTTTTGGGGTCTCCGTGTGCTCTGCACATAAAACTTGCACCCCGCCTCTAGGACTGACATTAAAGAAAGGGAAAATGAACTCCAAAGGCTCGACTGGTGAATGGGGCTCTTTGTTCTGGGACATTGTCACCCAGGAGTGAGCCCTACAGGGAGATTTATAGCAAGACTCCAAGCTGCTAATGAGGGAAGGCTTCTCTCAGTAGTCAGGTGGCAAAGCACAGCAGCTCATGCTCAAGGAAGAGGAAGATGAGGTTGGCTGCACAAACAAGCCCCTGGGTATGTGCATGAGAGTTTGTGTATTGCTGTGCTGTACACTCTGCTAAGAGAGTTGCTGCAGCTGAGGGAAGGTGCTGTGCCAAAGCTCTTGGGCTCAGCCATGGGGTAGTGGAGTTTGGCCATTTCTGAAGCAATCCTTGGGTTTCTGGATGTGGCTGTGGTTTGCAGTGGCTTGTTGAGGTCTCTGAGGAGCCCTTGTGTCACTGAGGGCTGTGGGACTGCAGCACTGTACAGCTCTGCTCTCTTTGCTGTCGTGGGCACGAGCTATGAAATCTCAGCTTCTTTCATCCCTAAACCCTCTGGACATTTCACTCATGGCCAAAGCTGCCTGAATCAAAGGAGGAATGTCCCATGGTTCCAGCAGGGTGTTGGTGTGAAGAGGGATCACTGACCCTGCAGAACCTCCAGGAAGGAGTAAAAGCCTGGAAGGACTGGAAGCAATGAAGGACAGTGTTGGGGTGGAGACAAGGAGCCACCACTGGCAGATAAGGCCAAGGACTTTGGTCAGGCTTCTCTGGGCAGTGTAACAGATGTAGTTACCCTTTGCAAGCAGGTGATGCTGGGAGCTCAGCTTCCTCTTCTGCTCCATCTGTAAATAGCTACAATGGAGTGAGAATGGTTGTTATCTCTGTTGGAGTCACTGGGATCAGCCATCCTGGCTGATTTCTCAATGGAGAAAAAGCTTTGTCTTGCTTAAGATCAAGCAGGAAGGCTATAAAGCTGCTGGGATATGAGACCACATTCTTGCTTCAGTCTAGTTCCAAACAGGCTTCACCCTCTGGAAGAGTTTTCTTACATTTTGTTAATTCTCTAGCATGCAGGAAGGCAGGTTCATGCCTTGTGCTCACTCTACAGTGCATACAGTGCTAATGAATTTGAGCAGTTAATCAATTTAGTGTGAGTTCTTCTAAGTTAAAAAAACCCCCAAACCAAAGCCATATATATATATATATAAAACCATCCAATTTCTGCTTACTCCTTGCAGAATGTTTTCTGTCCTGTCAGTCTAAACACTGGGAAGTATTTTAAACAGATGTAGACCATCAGTTTCTATAAACATTGTAATTGCTTGGCACCACCAATGCTTGCATCAAAAGATGCAGATTGCCAGGATCTGCACAAACACCAGCCACAGGCTTTCTGCTGCGCCCAGAAACAGAGTTTACATCCCATTAGAGGCCTGTAACCTCCCTGCTGCAGAACTCACTTTAGCTTGGAGCCTAGCACCAGGCAAAAGCTGCTATCCCTGTAGCTTTATATAGCTTTGAGCTGCAGGCTCAGCCCTGTCAGCATCCTGGCTCAGCAGGGTTTGATAGGAGGATGTGATTTGGATTGTACCCCAAAAGCTCTTTGTTCTCATTACCCTGCTGCAAAATAGATGCAAGGGTACTGGCACCTCGAGTTGCTCTGGGTGAAAATAATGCAGCTGGCCTCCCTGTGCTCACATTCAGCCATTTACCAGCTTTCTGTGAACTCCTGTTTGATTTTTGGGCGACGGTGAAGCTGATGTCCAGGGTGCTGTCCCTGGGAAGCAGAGGAGGTGCGGTCCTCAACTTGCCCTCTTGTAAAAATGATGAATTGAGATGGAGGGGGGAGGAGGTGAAGGGAAGGATGGATAATATCCCTGCTAATAAATCTAGTGCGGCAATTAAGATAGCTTTTAAATACGTGTATTATCGGCTCAAATAGAAATACAGACAAGAGCAGCGGCCAAGGCTGCTCTGTGTCTGTAACAAACAGGATGGACTCATCACTTAGCCAGGGACTGCTGGCCAAGCCCATGGCTCTCCAGGACTGGGGTGAACAGCTCTCCCCAGTCCATCTGTCATCCTGAGGTCGTGTGCAGCTCAGTCCATTTTATTCCATATTTGCCTGCAACAAGGTGGTGGGTGATTTGGCAGCATCTGGGGTCCTTGCAGTGTTTTTGCTGTTGATGATTCTTTCCATTAGTCCTGACTGGGGTGGGTCAGAATTGGACACCTCTGCACTGCAGACCAGTGGCAGCAAATGGCCTGGGAGGTGTAAAGCCATCCAGGGCTTTGCCCTGCGTCGTTCCTGCCTCAGGACAGCCCCATGTGCATTCTCCGCCTGTTAAGAAATACTAAGTGGCAACAAAAAAATGAGATTTTGCTGATAGCATATGTTCAAAACACAGGCTCATTTCTTAATATGCTTTGGCTCCAGCCTCTAGCTGAGAAGCCAGATTGCTAAAACACCAGAAGTGTGGATAAACGTACAGTCGGGGCATTGCGTAATTTTTGCCTCAGTGTGACACACAGAGAAAGCTGTGAATATCACCACAGACCAGGGAAAGCAACTGCTGCTCTCCTGGAACAAACACTTCAGGTCACCCTTCCATCCACTATTAATTTGTGGTCAGTTTAGTGTTGGGAAAGGTGTTGTCCAGATTTTGAAGCACAAATGAAGCTTTTCCCGCTCCATGGAGGCACAGAGGACAGAGTACCAGAAAAGTGTTCACCTCCAGAAGGTGATGACACCTCCAGGTGTCTGCTTAAGCTGTCTAAGTCTTTAAGTCTCTAAGTCACTTTAGCTGCCTGGCTAAACTGCTCAACAGCTCCTCTACACAGGGAAGAGACAAAGGTTACTCTGTAAGGCTCTTCCCTGCACAGGAGGCTAATTCCTACTCTATACTCACTTAAATAAATATCTCTGCAGAGATTATAAAGAGATCAAAGGCAGATCGGCCACCTAATTTAGTTGCTTACGTGATTAAAGTTGTCTGGGGCAAATGTTCTTTTTTCCTTTGCTCCCAGTGACAAAGGTTTCTAGGTGAGCACCTCCATGGTGCAAGGAACAGGTTTCTGCAGCAATAAAAAAGGGGCCCTTTTTCCCCAGGAGCACTAAACTTTGCCCAGAAAGCTTCCAAGTCTCTGCAAGGAAACCTAAAGCTGGAGCAAAAGGTTGGCGTTTATGGAAGTGGTTTGTGGTTGTGGTGAAAAGAGTTTGCTCTTCTATCTGCACACAAGGGTCTTTTTCTAGGAATTTTTGCTCATGTCACTAGGAATTCAGGCCAAAATAGACTCATTGGGACAGAGAAGAAGTGAGAGCATGGCTCAGGAGTCAGAAATGCACAAAACTTGGCCTGAAACAGAGTTTAGTGCTCTCTGAGAAGGGCATAATCTGATGTCAAGCTTTCCCCAAGAGTCATGCTCCTAAATGGGAAGCGGCCCAAAATGATCACATGCTGAGTGCCTGTTTGGAGACAAGTGGCTCTTACTGCCAAACGAACTGGAGGGGAGGGCTGCTCTTGAAGAACTCACTGCTGCCCACGTGCTGACCCTCCTCTGGAGAGCAGGCATTTCTCAATCACAGCCAGGCCAATTGCTCTTCTCAAAACCAGCACTCCAGGAGTCACCATCCCCGGCCTTATCTCCATCTGCACAGGGGTCAGGAGCTCAGCAGTGCTCTGCCACTCAGCTGTCCCTTCTCTTTCAACCAAGGTGGGTGTCAGTAAATCTTTCTGGAGGTGTGGGAATTTTCTCAGGTGGGTTCTGTAGGTCAACAGAGAAAAAGAAACCTGCCCTGAGTATGTCTGTTTTGACTTTGGCCTGAGTTTGCCTCTGGGTTTGGGGCAACGTAAGAAACAAGAACATGGGAAAAACGCTATCTCTCCTGTTCTTTTACTGCACTTGATGGGTTTTAAAATATAAAGACTGTCCTCTCTCCAAATGAAGCATAACTGGAATTTCTTACTCCAGAAGTTAAACTGAATTCTTAGTCGAAAAAGTCCTCTGAAGAAAATGCTGTAGGGTTCCAGGCCTTTCCATCACTTCAGTTTTTCTTAATTTTATTAGGGTCCTTGATTCTGTTTCTCAAGTGACACGTTTCTAAAGAAATGCAGTTTTGTCCTTTAGGTAGCAGGCCAGGGTAAATTCTTTACATTGAAAATTTTCAGTTCAGCAAACACGTCAACAGGCAGTGACCCTTCCAGAGCAGACCTGAATTTCTTGGATCAGTCATATTTGGCTATGAAACTCTTCCATGGTCCAGCAGAAGTCAGAGATCAGATCTTCTACTGGGATGTGAGAACCATCCGACCCAGTATCTCAACAGTTACATAACATTTTAAAATTAGGAAAACAAGACAATCCATCCCTTCCTGCCTCTTTTGAAGGAAGGATTCATGGGTTTATGAGGATGTGATCTGACTTTCTTCTAAACTGATTTGCCTATTCCCCCCAGTGAGAGTGGCCCACCAGGCAGAGCAGCAGGGATCCCTCATTCCAGCATCATCAGAACTTGACACACTTCACGTTAAGCCCTGAATCCCAAGATTGCCTCTGCCAAACCGTATGCTGGGGTCCAAACATCAGTAGCAACTAATCAGGAAAGGCTTATTCCGAGATATAGGAATGCCTGCGTTTCCACCCTGGGAGACAGGGACCAGAGCACATTCCCAGCTGCTGTTCTTCAGCGCATTCCCAGCTCCTCGGAAGCCAACTGCTGAGCCCTTTGCAGCCTACCTGGGAGCTGGCTGGGTTGGGTTTGAAGCCTTTCTCAAATCATCTGCAGGTCCCACTTGCCACCCTTGTACAGCAAAACAACGCCTCGTCCCCGCTGCCATAAATTTCTCCAATGGCGAAGCAGAAATCAAGTTCTGGCAACGATTCCCTCTTAGTATTTCCACCTGAAGAAAAAAAGGAAAATAAAACAAAGCAGCAGAGGTTGCTGCCTGTGAGCCTTTCAGGGTTGCAAAGTCCCTTATCTGATGCTGCAAGCCCACACCTTGGGAAGAACAGCCTCTTTCAGGCCCTGGCATTCTGTTGGAAGTGCAGGGAGCGGTGGCCAAGCCCTTCTGTTCAGTGAGGGCTCTTGATCCATGACTCTTTCACCATTCCCACTAGCCCAAGGTCCAACAAGGGCTCCTTTGACATCATTTGGAACTGAGCTGGAGCAGGGCTGGGCAAAGCCTTTCCCTTCAAATGGAAGGAGGAAAGGTGTTTATGGGAACGCCTGGGTGCTCGTGGGCATCTCCAGTCTGCCGGGAAGTCACTGAGCAGTCAAGTCAATTATTTTTAATGAACCGGGCCAAAGCTGATTGTGTTATTTTGTAACATATTAGTTTGGAAAGCAGTGAAATTATTTGGCATCTTTCCCTGGCCATCACAGGGACCCCTTTGTGCTTCCCTTTTCCCCACTTTTCTCTCGTGTGTATAGCTGACTCCCACATCTCCACTTGCTGACGCTGATTGATTGCATTAATATCACTGTAAATATTACATAATCTCCGCTTACAGTGCTAGAAGGAACTGATGAGTTTTACTCTGCCAAGGGTTTTCAGGCTGGAAAATAATAATGAAAAAAAATAATCTCGAAAAAATAAAATCTCTCTTACTCTTTCCCCCCCTTTTTTTTTTTTTTTGCCATGCTCATTTGCTATTGGTCCCATTGGCTGCAGACCAAGACTAGGCTGTGTGGACTATTTGTGGCCATGGCTTCAAGGGGACAGTGAAAAAGAAGTCACAGCATGACAGAAAACTGTGCCTGGCCTTAGGAGAGGTGACGGAGACAGGGGATATTGGAAGGACTTATGGAAAAAATCCGTTTCAGAAAACAGAGTTCAGCTGAACTAAGGAGGATGAGGATGCACAGGGAGGTGTGTACCCCATCCTGATACTATGGGCAGGTGGAAATACGGATTGTTGGAATGTGGTACCCTCTTCTCTCCATTAGTGGGTGATTTAAGCCAGTGCACTGGGTGTTTGAGCCCACCCCCTTCAAGATGTGAAGATTCTGAGACACGGGCTGGGGAGGCTGCTAAGAGGGATGGAGGGGAGGCTGCCCTGCTGGGATGGTCCTTCCCACCCTGCTCAGGGAAGGTGGGAGGGGAGATGTGACTCCTCCTTCTCCAGCACCAGTGCAGGGTTGTTTGACCTCGTGCCTGTAACACATCCTCCATCCTGACCCCCATCCAGGCCAGCTCTGTTTCTTTTCTCTGTCTCCCCACTGGAGACAACTCCGTATCAGGTTGCGTCCTGAAGCAGGCGCGCTCCTCTCAGAAAATCCATTTATCATATCAGCCTTACATTAGCCAAAGTATCAGAGATAAAAATTATCTTGGAAATCTAAACATAGATTCTAATCTAAGGTACAGCAGCATCTGTTTCCCATTACTTTTTATTACCCGCAAGGTTCGAGCGAGTATCGGCATCGCTCCCGCGGTGAGATATTTGGGAAAACAGAGGTCTGAGCTTCCCAGAACTCCGGGTCCCAGTGCTGGTTGCTGCTCATCTCCCAGGGCTCATCTGCATGGGAATGGCTGATTACTCAGTGTGCAGGGCTGGGAAGTGTGTCCTGTGCACGGGCAGGCTCCCCGGGCAGCACTCTTGCCTGAGCTCAGGGTTATGCTGACTTCAGCAGCACCAGCACTGGGCTTGGACTCCTTTCAGAAGGCAGCTCAGGGATGTTTGTCAGAGGTATTTGCAATACCAGCCTGCCAGACTCCTCTGGTCCAAACTGGCTGGGGAGAAGCAGTGATGTGGATACACGGACACAAAGCCATGATTTCAGGCTCCTTTTCTAGCAGAGCTTTTTCTGAGCTGTGCTTTGGGGATGAGCTCCACTACCAGAGGTGACTCAAATCTGCCACTACTCACCTCACAAGGCCAAATCCTGCATGGTTGGGTGTGTGGGGCAGGTTTTGGCTTAGCCATGGGCAGGCCACTTGGTCCAGTGTAATTCAGCCAGCTTTGTAATGCAGCCTCCCTTGTACCTCTGGGAATTGTTTCAGGGCAGCCACATCTCAGGGACATCCATGACCCAGCTGGGGGCCCTGAGGGCACTAACAGACCTTGATCTTCTCAATACCTACCAGTATCTGAAGGGAGAGTGCCAGGAGGATGGACCAGGCTCTGCCCCGTGGTGCTGAGCAATAGGACAAGAGGCAACGGGCACAAATGGATGCACAGGAAGCTCCACCTGAACCTGAGGAAGAACTTCTTTGTTGCGCACTGGAACAGATTGCCCAGAGAGGTGGGGGCAGTCTCCCTCACAGGACATATTCCAGAACCACCTGGACACGATCCTGGGCTGTGTGCTCTGGGATCACCCTGCTTGAGCAGGGAGGTTGGACCAGATAACCCCACTGTGATCCCTTCCAACCTGGACTCACCTTGGACTTTTGATGGTCCCCACTTGAGCTCAGCCTAGCCTGAGCTGCATCACAAACTAGCCTGCCCTTTGCCCTGTTCCTGTGCTGCTGCTTGGTTTTCCTGGCTTTTCCTTTAGGGAGCAGCCCTGCTCTTGTGCTTCTCCCTGACGCCAGCACGCTTGCCGTGCTGCGCAGTGCCTTGGGCATGTGCTGTGAACTCAGCCTTGCCCCGCCGCGCAGAGACAAGTATGCAGCTCTGCAAACTACTGTTTGCCTCTGGAGACAAATTATGGCATGCTGCAATAGCTGAGGAATAGCATAAGAGGAGTATGCAATGAATCATGATGCATATGCACACGAGGGGAAAAGTTCAACCTTCTGTTTGCCATTATCTGACTCTTGAAAGCTGAACTGCTCAGTTCTTGCATTTTCTGTGCAGGGTTTATTTCTGTGGCATTTCCTAAGTCTTTCTGTCTGTCTCAAGGCAGGGGAAAGAGAGTGTGTCCCTCTTCAGAACACTGCATTTGTGCTGGCTTGCAAATAAAAATCAAATCAAAAATAAAATAGGATAAGAAGTGTAACTCTTGTAGTGTGTAACTCTAGATCTCTGTATCTGCGGAGTTGAACCCTTTCCATCAGCTTGCCCAGCTGTGGTGTGCCCGAAGGCTCATGTGCTGCTGCACATTCTGGCTGGGGTGGAAGTGGCTGCAGGCACAGGGAGTTTGGAAACTATTGTGGCTGCAGGAGGACACGTACCCTGACGTGCCCAGTGGTGTTAAAACAAAGAAATCAAGTGTTTTGACTAGAATCCGAGATGTCAAGCCATGTTTTCTCACTACCTCAGTTGAAATGGGTTTTCTCTGATGGGGACAGAGAAAGTGCAGGGAGGAGATGGTTCCTCTCCACCAACTTACTCAAAGTTGACTTCACATCTCAAGGCACCTGTTTTTCCCTAATAATGGTAACAAGAGGTCCCCACTTGAGCTCAGCCCACTGAGCTGCTGGATTGCCTGCCTTTTGCCCTGTTCCTGGGCTGCTGCTTGGTTTTCCTGGCTTTTCCATTAGGGAGCAGCCCTGCTCTCCCTGACTAATCTCCTAAACTCTCTCCCTTGGGGTGTTTGGGCTCTTCAGGGCAGCCTGAAATCCCCCAAAATTTCTATGGCAATATGGGAAAATTAGTTTTAATTCATTTAATGATCACCATGCATAAGTAATCCCAAAGAATTCTGGTACCTAGGATGAGATACAAATCAGGGATTTGTTAGTCTCTGCTCAATACGTCAGATTTTGTCAAACTTCCAAACGGCATAGTGGATATTTGTCCTTCCTCAGGCAAATGTTTAATGCAAAGAGCAGGCCAAGAGGTTTCCAATCATCTCTTAATCATCTATGAACACCCACATGGGAGAGGGTTTTTGGGGGGGGGAAACAAAAGCATCTCCTTAATCGAGCGGAAAAACGAGATCCTAAAATAATGAAGAAACAGAAGCTAAACACATTTAGAGTGGTGACAAGACGTGGGTTTTCAAGAATGACACTAATTATGCATTGAAACCCATTAACTTGGTGACTGGAAGAGTCTGCATTCCTTCCTTCCTCCCCTTGGCTGCCAGGACTCCTCTGGAAGTGCAGGCTGGGCCACGCGGGAGGTCAGTGCTGCCACTCCTGCTGTCCCTGACCTGGCAGAGGAAGTGTGGGAGTGCCTTACAATGGCTGTAAACTTATCCTGCTCCACAACCTTAACCCTGAAGCCTGAGGATACCCGTTTCCACTTGAGAAGTAATTTAGGTCCAATTTCTTGGGCAACAACACTTCTGTGTTTTGCCCAACCAGTGCTTTTGCTGGGATTAGGATCTGGAGAAAACAGACACCTCGTTCCATCCCAGATCCCATTCCTGAACCACCTTGCTCTGCTCCACACGGCTTGGGTGAGTTGGTTTTGTCACAGCTCTGTGCATGTCCCAGAGAAGCCCATGTGGCTCATGTGTCTAAAACTGCAACTTGGGTTACGTAGCAATGAGAGCAGTTAAAAGAAAAATTTCACTGGAACCCGACCTGCCAAATGAACCTGACCAAAATACACTCATGATGTTTACACCAATCTGATTTTTCTAGATAGTCTCTCAGGGAATAAAACCCCAACAAAATAAACCTCTCCCCCTCAGTGGTATTAATTAATCACAGCGATATTTGCTTTCTTATTGTGTGCTCAAGCTGGCAGTGCAGCTACTAAACTTAGAAAATGGTGCCATATCTTATCTTTTTATTAAAAAAAACCCAAACAACTGTGACTGTCTGATCTGGCTGCACACAGCAGGGAAAGGTCATTCTGGAGAACAGGCTCTGGGACCAAGCACTGTTTGGATGTTAACAGACCTCAAGCAGTTTGGGATCAGAGATACTGGACAGGATTTTGCACAGTATCTGATACAACAGAGCCTAGTCCTCAAAGCGTTCCCAAAACATAGGGATGAGGATTGTCTGCATAGGTTAATCCTGCCTGTCCATGCACTGGAGGAAATACTGCAGCATTCCCCCCCGTGTTCACCCCCTTGGGAGCTGGAGGAGAATTTAGGTCAAAGTACAGAGAACTGCATTACAGTATTAGCACTTATTATCCAGTTTGATTCTATTAGGGGAAACCTGCAGTGAGGAATGAGAATGGAGTTGGCCCTTTCCACAAGTGCTTTAGCAGCTGGTGGCCCAAGAGCTGTTTTGATGAAATAAATCACCCCGCTGGAAAGAATCTCAAAAGCCGCAGACTGTGGAAAGTTGACCAGATCTTTACTGGCAATATTTGGGATGCTCTAAACAATGAGACAGTTGTTTTCCTATTACTTTCAGTACTGTGCCTGGAAAAACATGATACCCCTGAAGCTTGCCTGCCCTGAAAGCTCTGGGATGCGTGGCAGTGCTAAACCTGACTGCAGGATTCCTGGAGGGGCTCCTGTGCTTGTAAAGACTTTTAATGTATCCAATAATTAGCAGGATTGCCTTGACCTCAGTTGGAGACAGCAGGATAGGCAGGGTTGGAGATTTTTACCCCTGGAGCCTGGCTTATTCCTGCAAGTATCCTCCACAATCCTGCACCTGCTGTGAATTCCTGGGGAAAAAAAGAAAAAAAAAAAAGAAAAAGCGTTGCTGCAATGCACAGCCTCTGCCATAAAACCTGTGAAAGGTAAATACAGAGGCAGGGCTGAATGAGCCCCTCAGATCCCAGTGGAGAGGCTGTAAGGCACCAGCTCCCTTTGTGCCTGTGGCAGGATCCCCCCTTGGAGCTGTCTGGCCTCTGGATGGCATCACAGGGAGGCAGATCCAGAGTTTCCATCTGCTAAAATTATTTTGGATTATAACTCGAAGGAGATGTGCTGGAAAAAGCATCTCCTGGGACAGACAGAGGCTTTGCCTGCTCAGACTGGAGAGAAGAGCTGGGCAGAGGCTCTACACACAGAGGAGAGGTCATCTTGTCAAAAAGAGATCTAATGTTCTCCTTCTGCTCCTGGGAAGGTCGTCAGTCCAGCCTGCAGGGCTGGGTGTCCTGTCAGAGGCTGGGACAAAGGACAGGCAAGAAAAGTAATCAGATCCGAGATGCTGAGCTTAGAAATCCTCCTGCAGCAGCAAAAGGAGGTTAAGGCAGACAAGAAAGGAGACCTTTCCTGTCTGGTTGTTTTTGGTGGCTGCTTCTGACAAGGCTTGACCTTTTCACAAATTCCTGAGTGCTGCAGAGGCGCTTAGTGCTGGCCTGAAGTGGTGAGGAAGCAGAACAGAAATAATCTGCCAAATGTAATCTGCCAGGCTATCTAACGAAGCCTTTTTCTTTAATCGGGGGTTCGTGGAAGTGGTAACGGGAGTTTAAATGCAAGGTGCAGGGGTCGCTGGTTGGGCTCCTCTCCTCCATGCAGGCTCTCAGAGAGCTTTTCGGGTCGCCCTGGTTGGAAGGGCCCTCTGCGGCACCTTCCTGCTGCTATCAGTGCTTTCCATACAGCTCTGATGAGTGAGAGCCGCCAGTCTCCCTGCTCATTCTCCTGGCAGGAAAACCTGATGACCTCCCCAGACGGCATCACCGGCACCTTCCACAATCAGCCCAACACCGCATGCATTTTCCTTCCCTACCCCGTTGTTCCTCCTGTTTACACTGATGTCCCATTTACACCTTTTACTGGCACAAAGGATCAATCTCCCGTGTTTATACAACAGCTTTTGGCCGTGGTTCCTTTTTTTTTTGTGGGCAAAGCAGGGAGCCTTCACTGAGATTCCTTCCACCTTGTGGAAGAGAAGCACGAAAATAAGTTATTACAGCCAGAAAGTCCTGTTTACAGTGGGAAAAAATAGATCAAGCCCGGCATGTAATGCAGTAACTGTGGGCTGTGGGAGAAAAGATGTAATTGTTGTCTGTGCTAAACACAAATATAAACAGGATCACAAGTAATTAGCTATTTAATAGGTGACTAAAGTAAATAAGGCAATTAAAAATCCTATTAAAAGTAATATTAAAAAAAAAAGAAACCTCGCAAGAAACGCAGCTTTGTCCTGGACTGCCAGTCAACAAAATCAACAAACCATTACGAAAAAAATGTCCGTGCATGCCCAAATCAGTAAAACACGTAGTAATTACTTGGCACACTTTATCTTCAAAGTCCTCTGCGTGAGCTAAGTAATTAATCCTCCCAACACCTCGGTGCGGTATGTGCAGCAGGCACCGGGAAAAAGCAAGTTTGTCTTGCAGCCAGGTACAAACACCTTGTTGTGGGGCTCATTCTTGATGGAGGAAATGCCACTCTAAAGTCAATAACAGGGAGCGGAGGTGGTTATCTCTTCAATGGCACTCATTGTAAGCCACCGCTGCTTTTGTTTGAGGAGGGGGGGACTGAGACACAAGGATTTCAGAGGCTGCGGGGAGCTGTCCTTGGATTCCCCACCGCGCTCCGGGATGAGCAGAGCGGCTCTGGAGAAACGCCGGGAGCACAGGCAGCTCTCGCCTTCATACCTGCAACCCGGGGTCGGGGTGATCTGAAAACACTTCCCCACACAAGCTTTGGGTCTGCTGAGTTGAAGGCTTTCAGCTTAATTAGTCGTTTCAGGGCGGAGGGAAAAGGGAGCTGGCCCTTCCCCGCTGTGATGCTCCGGCAGCAGCTGGGGAGGGCAGGTGTGACCTGATGGGAAAAGCTCCTGTGCCTGCGGTGTGCTGAGCCCACTTCTGTGCTCTCTGCCAAGCAGGGGACAGTTTTCTGCTCTGGTCCTTCTGCCTGCTGCCCTGAGCGTGCCATAAAGCCAAGAGGTGGGGGAAAGATAAATACAAAGTAGTAGATCAGGGTGGAATTACGTGGGGGAAGGAGAGGGGAGAATGCAGTGGTAGAGCACGGTAAACTCACGTTAACATCAAGCTGTGTCATAAACACATCCCAGCCTGAGCTCTGGGAGCACCAGCAGAAATAAAATACCTTACAGAGAGAAATCAAGGACGGTACCATCAGCTCCATCCATCTCCTGTAAAGTGAAGGCTGTGTGGAGCTTGGCAGGTGCCACACGGAGCAAACTTTCCCGCTTGGGAATGACTAATCCCACCCTGGCTGCCATTAAGAGACCATTTGCAGCAGTGGCTAATTGGGCTGAGCAAAATAAAAGTTCCCACAAAGAAGGCTGAGCTACAAATGGAAAAAATACCTGTGCAGAGATTAACTCTGGTGTGGGAAGGAAGGCACTTCTGCCAAATGAAAGGGCACATTGAGAAAAAGAGCTGCTTTCCCTTTGATCAGAGGGGCACCTGGGCAGCAAGGAGGAAAATGGAGATTTATGGATGGAGGAAACACAGGTTTATGGATGTGCAGCTGGCAGAGAAGAGTCTTTTCACCAAAACTGAGAGTTTTGTAACTGTAGTTGCAGGTGTGCTGGTGTGTACGTGGAAGGGGAACATTGCTGTACAGGTCAGGATGTGAACAACACCAAAATGTGGCTTCTCCTCCCTTTAAGGAAGGTTCTTTTTTCCCTTTCCCCCCCTTCTTTCTTTTATTTTTTTTTTTTTAATTTCTTTTTCCTTTTCTCCAAGCTCTTCTGCTTCTCAGCTCTCAGAGGAACCCCATACCCATCTTTATTCTCCAGCCTGCTGTTGATGAGGGAGAATGCTGTTCTCTAGGATGAATGCCCAAGGACAGGTACTCATCAGCATTATCAGCCTGGTCCTCTCCCCGTGGGTTTTCCATTTTCCTACGAATTAAAAGGAAAACAAAGGAGGCAGAGTTCAGAATCTCAACGGGGCTCAGTAACACGTGGAACATTTCCCAAACCCTCACGTCGTGCAGGCATAAGTCATGCAGTGTTTTCCATGTGCTCACAAGTCCTATCTTAAATCCAGAGTAAACTGCCAAGTTATTTCCCCGTAGGACACAGTCTGTGACGTGCATCAGCTGGGTCATCAGGAGAGCCCAGCCCTGCAAAGCAGCATCTAAACACATGCTGGGGCTTAAACAGGGAGCTGGAGCACGTGCTTCAGGATTACGTGCTATCCTGGTTTATAAATAATTCCCACAACTCTGATTAGAAGCACGGGATGAGGCCCTGCTGAGATATATTGACTTGTCTGTTCAGAGATTTCCAGGGAATGTCACCTTTCCAACTCTCTCCTTTTGTGTCATTAGGATGTCAGGCTTGACTGGAAGAGCTGTGTAGGTGACTCCTCTCTGAAGCTTGATGTGACAGCACCGTGTGGAAAAACTCCTGTTAACAAAGCCCAAACTATTACTCCAGCATATATTTAACTGGCATCAAATGCCTGCTTATTTCTGCTCTTCCAAAATAATTTTATTTCTGCTCTCCCCAAATAATTCACTGTTTGAAGGGCATTTCATGATGTTATTTCTTCAGTGTCTCTTTCTCAAGAGAAAATCTGCTTTGCCACACCAGTTGCTTCTGAAAGGAGACAAAAAATGTGAGGAGCAGGGACGCTTGGGATCCATCCTTTCCAGAATTTGATGGATTCCATGGCTCATCCAGGAGCTGCTGGAGAAAAGGGGACGGCCCAGCCCCCAGGATGCCCTGGAGAAAAGGGGATCCAAACTGGATCACGGACATCAGCAAATAACCTTGTGCTCCTCAGCATTTTGCAGAGCAACTGTCCCAAGCACATGACTTTCCTTTCTGCCTTCCAGGGAGCGGGGAGCAGCATTCCCAGACTACACACATGACTTTCCCCTGTTTATCCCCCAGTGTCTCTCGGGTTAGACCCCTCTGCCATCCATCATCCATTCAGAGATACAGATTTCACTAATGGCCACAGTGTAAATATTTACAGTCAACAGTTTTAACAGCTGACTTTTAGTGGCCACTGTGCATATGGAGCTGCATAAACAGGAAGGATGATTATAGGGATGGAAAAAATTGGCACAGGAAGGAAGGAAAATAAGAAACTACAATGCTGAAGTCCTACAGAATTAATTAATATAATAATTTATTAGAAATTACCCTTCTCTTCTGAAGACCTAGAACACAGGCATTAAGCAAGACATGGAATTATTTGGCCCTACAGAATAATGTATAGTGCTGAAATTCATCTGATGTTACCTTTTTGACCCAAATGATTAGCCAGGATTTGGGGTCTCAGGGCTTTTTTTTTTTTCACTAGAAGTAGACATTAACGATAGCCTCAAGTATTTCTTTAACACAATCCTGTTTATTTCAAAGCCTGGGCAAAATCCTTGTTCCCTGAACTCATTAGGAATTAAATAGCAGGAGGCAGTTTCCTTGGGCAGTGGTCCAACTCCCCTTTTCCAGCCAGCACTCAACCCAAAAAACTCACTTCATCAGTCTCATTTCAAGGTCATGCTTCATGTGCTTCTTCAGTTATCCTTGACTTTTTCAGCTGCCTTCTCTCCTCGCTACTGTGATATTTCTCATGATGTTTTTACTACCTATTTCTCCCCTTTTCCCCTGTTTCCTTTCCATTCCCACCCTCCCCTTCCCTCCCCAAAAGACCCAGAAAAGTGCATGAAATCCTTTGCTCCTTTAGAAGAAATTCAAATTCTTAGCCCTTAGCACTTGCTAACTTGTGCTGTAGGCAGTGGATCCTAATGTTTTGGGCACTAATTTTCCCCTCACCCCTCCATAAATAGCTATTTCTTCCATTTATTCTCATCAGAAGGTGACTATTTGATATCTCCCTTCAGCCTGACAGTGACTTTGTATCTTCAGTCATTGTCACTTGCCAGATGCCTGTGATTTTTATTTTTATTTTATTTTATTTTATTTTATTTTTTAAATTTTCTTTTTAATTTTATTTTTATTTTTTCTTGTCTCCACAAGAATCTTCCCGAGGGAAAGATAGAATTTGTTCTGGTCTTTGCCTCTTGATGGGGTTTTGCTTTTACTTTCCCCTCGAGCTGGTAAATCCCTGTCACCATGTCACACACAAAACAGTGACAAATTCCTGTGCACACTTTGCCAGTGGGTTCACAGGCACACGTTTGGGACCTCGGTAAGAAGAAATATTGGCTTCCATTCCCCCCCTCTGCCACAATAACTCTTCCTTTCCCTGTGTTTGTTTAACTAATCTGTGCTAAGGCCACCTGCTCTTCGAAAGGCAGCAGCAGCATAAGAAAATAACAAAATGCTTCAATATTTCAGTGGGAACCAAGGTTCCGTGGCTTTTTTTGGGCACGGCAGCAGGGTATTTACAAGGCTAATTTCAGCTGCTCAAAGCATTTCAGCAGGTTTTTAAAGGGGGGGGGACCTATGAACCTGAACTGGGCGAGGCTTAAACTCGGGTTTCTCCATCCCAGGTGCCAGGAGGGCTCAGATCCACACTCGGTGTTCCCTGGCTTGGATCTGTTCTATCCTGCAGAAGGTGGAAGCTTATTTGGCTTGGAGCCCGGCAGGTGGCTGACAAAATAATGTGACCAAATTAAGACAGATGAAAAGTGGGGACACAGGAGGGGAGAAAAGTGAATTGCTTTTCCTCTTGTGGAAAATCCAAGCAGGCCAATACCTGCTGCAGTCCAGGTGGCATCCATTTCCCTCGTTTACCTTACAGGGGAGACTGGGATTTTAATTTTATTTCATTTATTTTCTTTTTACGATTTTCGTGAAGCTTTTTTATGTCATCTGTATTTTCCTTTTTTTTTTAGAACCACATCTTCCTGCTACATGGAAAAGAATGAGTAAGCCATCACCTCCACTTCCTAAAACACTTTTACCACCAATTTTTCCTTTCTTTTATTAAATGTATTTTTGAAAACCTGCTGTTGCCTCAAAGAAGTAGTAAAAAGAATTAAGAATTCTAATAACTCTGTGGGAAAGATACAGCCTGTGGTGACTGGCTGAGGGAAAATCCTGCCAGCTCCCTGCAGGTGCTCCTTGGAGGAACATCACAGGTGAATCATGGCAGCAGAGGGAAATGAGTGTGTTCTCCAGCCCTTAGAAATCTGGATTCCTTATCCTAGGAAAGGATGGACTTCTCCAGCTCTGGTGGGTTCATCTGCCATGGGACACCAAGGGCACACAACCACAAACCGTAATCAATTAATGATCAGATCATTAAAGAATTTCAGGCCAAGGCCCTCTGCCAAGGAAAACACCACAGAGAGTGTGTTATCATGAACTGGTGTGAACAAACTGTGGAAAGAAAGACTTTTCCTGACACAGAGGAAGGATGGAAATATCTAAAGAGGGCAGGGGGGGCAATGTAATAGTGAAGAATTTGGAGCTACAACACAAATGCAGGAATATACTCCCTGAGCCAGCACTGATCTAAAATATATGTAATTTTAAACTGATGAAAAATGCACCCATTAAATCACATATGTTAATTGTGTGCTTAAAATTAGGCCTATGTGCGAGTCCCTCGCTGGGCTGGAGGTCAGGGGGGCATGGATATAAATGGTATTGTACTCTTGGTATGTCACATGCAGTGAAAAGAAATAAGAAAAGAGGTGAGAAGATGTGAATCAAGGAAGAAAATTCCTGGTTTGATAGCTAATAGACAAGGATGAGGCCAGAAATATCAGATCAGAAGAGGGAAGAGGGATGTCCCTGGAACAACTGGATCAGGTAACCTTGAAGGAACCAGCAAAGATGAGGTTGCTGTCTTGGTGAAAGGAAACCTGATGTTCTCAAAAGACACGGTTGGACTTGAGACAGATCCTTTTCTTTTCATAGCAGGCTTCCCTTCACTTCTTCCTTTCCTAAAATCAAAAAAGACAGAAGAAATTCTGCCTTTGTTTAGGAGCTCCTGGAGTCCCATCACAGCTGCTCTGTTGCTGCAAAAAGCATCCCCCACCTCAAGTGGCAACTTCAGTGTCTCTGGAGAATGTACCACACTGTCTGGTTGGAAAACCCCTGGCCATTTAATAAGTGCTTTGGTTTCTTACAATCTTATCAATAATTTTGTGACAAAGACTGATTGCCAACAGAAAAATACTCCAGTGGGTCTGATCCAAAGTTCAGATAAAGTCAATAAAAGTATTCCTCAGGCACTCTCCATGGGGAACCACATTTTGACCTGTCTTTCTAAAGCTTGCAGGGAAAGAGAACTGCTCAATTTGTCTTGTTGCTCTTTAACAAATGGTTTTAGTGTTTTTAAAATTCTGCCTTTGGGATGTTCATGCATCACTGAACACCGCTAAAATAGAATTTGACATTGGTATTCACAGCAATGCTAAGAAAACTGCTTTTCTTTATAGGAAGGAAAAAAACCCAACCCTAAAAGGAACATTAAACACATAAATAACATGAAACATGCCCGTTTCCACAACAATTCCAATGATTCATTTATTTGTTTTTAGTCCAGGGCTTTTAAGATAAAGATTCATCATATGAATTATTTTTTTTAGGTAACGCACACCATAAACATTTTATTTTCCCCCTCCCTCAAGATCCAATCCCTTTCCTTTCCTTTTTTTTTTTTTTGCCTGCGGAAAGCAGGATTTTTCCAAGGTTTTGGTGAATAAGCGATGACGACGGGAAGTTCTCTAATCTCTTGCCATTTACAAGTGAGTCCACGTGGAGCTTTTGGATGGAAAGTTGCAGCAGAAGGTTCCAAGAGCTGCAGGGCTCTCTAGCCCTGAGCTGGGCTGAGTGTACGGAGATGTTTCCCAGGCAGCAAAATCCTCCTTTTCCAGAGGAAGCTCATTTTAAAGACGTGTGGATGTGGCACTTGGGGACACGGGTTGATGGTGGACTTGGCAGTGCTGGGCTAACAGTTGGACTCGATGATCTCAAAGGTCTTTTCCAGAATGAATGACGCTCTGATTCTATTTTCTTTTTCTCATCCTCGCCCTCTAATGGGCCGTGGCAGCCTTTTCTTGCCTGCACATTCCTTAATACCTCTGTAGCCTCTGGGATAGGTAGGGAAGGATTTGGCTGCTGTAGGGGTGTCACAGGATCATTCTGGGCTGACCCTGGGGGCCACGCTCTGATTTTCCCTTTTCCCACAGCCAGAGGTGTTTGTTTGGAGGGAGTGAAATTTGCGTTTCAGCAGCCCAGACTTCAGCCCCTGGATTAACTCCTCCTGCTCCTCCCTTACAGAGAAGTTGTGTCATCTGGACAGGGGCTGAGGGGTGAGGAATGAGTCTGTCCATGACTTCTGGTGATCTAACAGGGTGGTTTATTCCATTAATGCATTATGTTTGAGGCATGGCCCTTGGGAGTCAACAGGAATATTTCCAGTTGGTTTCCATTAACTAAATATAAAACGGAGTTGCAGCTCCAGAGGCATTTAACTATGGAAAAACTCCAGTAATCACAAACCCCAGGACACCAGACCCTACAGATCTGGTGGTGTGGGTGACTATGCCTTGTAGAAGAGTCTCCTCTCTCAGGGTTAAGGCCAAGCCTAGGAGGGACCACTTTGATCTTGGTTTAGCAAATACAAGGTCAAGAACAAACCCCTTCACCTTTGCTAAAGTTCCCTCACCAAACACACCAAGAAATGAATTATGGCATTTCTTCCAAGGTTAAAACATTGCTCTCAAATATATATATATCTAAACGTGAGATATATTAGGGATATTAGGCTTGTGCTTGTGGTGGTCTTCTCCAAATTCCACATGCTTCCTGCAAGGGGATGTTGTTTCAGGTCATGTGATCCAAGTTTCCAGCTCTGTGGTGGTCACAGCTCTCCCTCACTGTTTCTCCTGTGTTTTGGGTTTTTTTTTCCATTTTGTAAACTTTTCAGTTTACTGCAACTCCTTTATCCATATTGGAAATGTTTTTTTTTTTAATCCTTACACCGCTGGGGAGGTACAAAAAATGTCAGCTGAGTTCAAGTCTCAGATTTGCATAATAAAAACCATACAGGGGCAAAAGTAATTAATGAATATTGGATATCTAATATGAACTCAATTCTAGAACATTTTGAGCATTTTTGCTTTGGAGCAAATACTCTGCTTGGGCTAAAATGTGAAAGGCTTGCAGGATTTTTTTTTTTTTTTTCCAGAGAGAGGGTTGCTGCTATGTGGAAATACTGTCTCTTATGCCACATAGTAAAGTACATTTTTTTCCTCTTTTGCAAAAAAGTGGTGAGAAGCCAGCTTTCTGATTTATCCAACTTGTCATTCCACGGGGAGAGGACTGGAGATTTAGTAATATCTTAGAAAAAAGGATTGCCAATACAAATGCAATTGTTCCTCACAAAGGCACGTTAAGGAGACAACATTCAGTGCTTCCAAAAACACAAAACAAAGCTGGATGTAAAATGATTTTGAGAGGAATTTGTGGTATGTAACTAGGAATGCCTGCCGAAAGGACAGATCATTTAAGTTCAACGGGATGCATCTCTCCACAAGTCAGATACTCCGTGTAACATAATTCAGGAAGCCCCATGGGAGCAGCTGCAGGTGGGGAATGGACTCTTGGGTGATGTGTTTATTCACTGGCTCAACAGGAATCAAAGCCTTTCCAAGTGGAGGGCTGTTTGCGTGCTTAAGGCACCGTCTAAAGTTGCCCAGCTGGGCTGGTGGGACACTCCATGTACAGCCAAGAAAACACGGATTGAGCACTGGGACATAAACCCATAAACAAAGCAGGGATCCAGGAGTCCTGTGCATGGGACTTGGCAACTTCAGCTCTTTGATGATAGCGGGAGAGGCACAACTCAGATCCTAGCTCAGCTACAAAATACAACCACACCTCCACATTCCCAGCCCTGTAAAATTCTGGCTAAATTGCATTAGTTTTAGTGTAAACAGGACGTGTTTCATATTTATGCAGGACTCTGGCTGGGGTTGCTGTCCTGAACCCGAGCCATGGCAGATGAACATCTCCACTTCAGCCTTGTTTTTGTTTTGCTGGTTCTGCTTACAGCAAACAACCGTGTCTGAGAAGCCTGGGGTCCGTGGGATCAACTGTTTAATCAGCTGTAGCAAGAATGTGATTGTCTTTGTTGTTAACCACTCAGCTATGAAAAGCGTGGACAGTATATGTACATTTGGAAGCACCACACCGGTGGTTTTGTCCCTGCTTTGCTCCCTCCTACTGGTCAAATGCTCAAAATAAGTTAAATATTTTGGAAGTCAGGCGTTTCGCTGTTTTTTTCTCCAAAGCCTGTGCTTTCAGTTCAAACAGATAATTGCATCTGTAATGGAGAGATGTTTTCCTCACTTGGCTCTGTTAACATCATAAAACACCTGCTAGGGCTGAGCTGCTTTTACCTCTGAAATGTTTGTTTTTCACCACTTTTTCTGCAATATAAAAGTACCACTGTGACTACAAAAGTTTTGCCTTAAAATTTTTTTAAAAACCCCCCTCCTTGGCATGGAAAAATTATACTCACTTTTGCTAGGTTTTGTTGGATTTTTTTTTTTAATATATTTTCCTTAGACCATAAACATTTTTTCAGGCTTGCAAGAGAAAGGAAAAAACCCAGCCAAATCTAATGTAACTGTTGAAGTGTCAGAAATGCAAATCTCCTGTTGCTGCTGTTTTGGTGTACATGGCATGGAGGATGAGGAGGTGGTTCCTCCTCCCAGGGCAGCAGTTTTGCACCCCTGTAAAGGGAAGATTGAAATGCTTGTCTCTGCCCACACAGCAGCCAGAGAGGGCTCTTTCTGCATTTTTGGGGTGCCCAGCACACAGCCCACTGCCCACGCTGAGCAGGTGGACTGGGAGAGGTCACTGGTGGTCACCCAGCACCCATAAACCACGGAGGAGCAAATTCTGGTCCTGGCTGCTGCTGGGCACTGCAGTGTGGCTGAAATGAGCTGCAGACCAGCTCATGTGAGGGATTGCTTCACTCCGTTGAGTGGCTGGATGTTGCAAGACCACTGAAGGTTTCAGATGTTTTTCCTGGACACTGGAATGTGTCTCTGGTCCGAGTGTTGACTCATTTCTCCCAGGAACGAGCGGCTGCAGGCTCTGGATGTCCTGAGCAGCTCCTGGGCACCCAGGGGAGCAGGGTGCAGGGGCAGCCCGTGGGCACACACCCTCTCTGGCACACAGAAGTCGGATGCTGCAATGCCCACGTGTAGATTGCCAGGTTTTTAATGGAAAATTAATGCATGGCTGACCTCAAAATGCTGGGAGCTACCTAAAGGGTTACATCACTCCACCACCCACGAGTGTTTCTCGTGAACTTTTCCCGACTTTCCTTCCCGAACCCCTCGGCTGTCATCTCCTCTGGATTTGGACAGGCAGCAGCATTTGGGTTTGGTTTGAAGCTCCTAGGAAAGGCATTTCTGAGGTGCTGCGGAGTGTGGAGACAGGAGAGGTTTCCGATGACGCCGAGTGTGACTCTGTTCCTGAACTGAGCCCTGACTCTGTTAGCGTTGGTATCAAGGAGCTGCTGATATCGAGGAGCTGCTGGGTGGGAGAGGGTCTGTCCTCTTTTCCCTCACCACTGTCTCATCTGGATCTTCCTTGAAAGTAGTCAGGGAAGAGCAAAGCAGAGGATCCTTTAAAATCTTCCCCAGTGTCATCACACTGTGTCACACTTTTGAAATGTCAGCCCAAGAAGTGAAGTGTCCCTGCTTTCTCTCTCACCCCCAGCAGCCCGTTTTCTAACTCTCATCTTCAAGTTCAGGGGAAAAAAAAGAAAAGGTGAAAAAACCCCAGAAGTGATAAACATCTTGCCACATTGCATAACTCCTGCCCTCAGCGCATTTTCCATGCTCCTGAGCCAGACAGGTTTTCCATTTTGACTTTATGCCTCACTCTTCGGAGCGACAGCTCAATCACAAAAATCTCAATCTCTTGTTTTCTAAATCTGCAGCTGTTTATGTTGTTTTTCTACCTTCCAAATTGCTCTTGGTCCCTGGCCACGCCGGGGTGTCCAGAAGACACCAGCGGGAGAACAAGCGCTGGCTGTCAGGAGGCGGTGGGTGGTCTGCAGGGGAGCTGTGCCTTAGCCCTCCACCTCTGCTCGGGCAAAAAAATGCCCTGCAAGACCCAGAAATGTGTTTTCCTTCCCTGTGCAACCCCCAGGTAAAATCGGAGCTCCCAGACTGGAGGTTTTGCCAAGAGAAGCCTGGCTGCTCCTTGCCTGCTTGTGCCGCTGTGCCCGTCACAAACACTCGCTTGTTTCCAACAGCCCGGGATTGACGGGCAAAACTCAGATATTCTGGCGCTTTCCCCCCCTCGTTTTAGCATCGAGCAGACCTGAAAGGATCCGTTTGCCTGCCTTTTCCGTGGTGTGGAGGGTGGCACAGAGGTGGCGAGGACAGAACCGTGTCCGTGCCGCCTCGAAGCCGCCGCTCTTGTGCCGGGGTTTTCCTCTCCCTGCCCGCAAAACGTAACCCGAGCCTCCTCCGTGAAACCTGCTCAATTTAAAGTTTACACAAATCATCTCCTTACTTCCAGTTTTCCTTGGCTCTGGCAGGGTTTTATTTGTTTTTTAGCCCTTTTTTTCTCAGAGGTGGTTTCTCAGCACCCAGCTGCCCCCTAATCCCAGGGCAGGGGGAGCCTCCCGGGGTCAGGTTTCCCACCTGGATGATGCTCAGCAGAGCCCCGGGGAAAGGAAGGGCCGAGTGATGAGAAGGAACTGGGAGATGCTGGCTGGGTTATCCAAGCAAAAGGGAGGCGGTGAGGATGTTACAGTTCTGCAGCATCCTACGGACAGCGTCAGGAGGTCACCTAAAGTCCAGGTGTAGCTCTACAATCAGGAAATTCAGGAGAAAAAGGACAGATTTCTGACAACGAGGTCTATGTGATTCTGAGCACTTAAGGAGGCATTAAAATGCTTCAGTCTTACGGTGATGTTAGGTGGATCTCTGCAAAGTGCTATGTGATGAGGGTGAGACTCCAGGATGCAGTTCCAATCCAAAGTGTCCCTGTGCCTGGGGACCAGGCAGATTCACTTTTTCTGGGTTCTTTGCACTGCCAAGACCCCTTTAAACCCTAATCCTCAGTGTACCTGAGTTGATTTGGTTTAGTAAATACAAATATATAGANAACCCTAATCCTCAGTGTACCTGACTTTATATAGGTGCACACCATAAGATAATCCTTGTCCTGCTTTTGTGGGGTTACTTTTCATGCTTCTCCACTCACACACTGTAATTTAAACCAATTTCTATTGGCTTAATATATACTGAAGATGACATGATTTTATTTCTTTTTTTTTTTCCCCTCAACCCCCTTGCTAATTCCTCCCCTCAATTTTCATCTCCCAAGGCCATAGCTAGAGCACTTTTTGTCATGATTATCCCTCACCATAATTGAACCAGCCTAACTCATGATGTAATAACAAGAAATCAACTCTCTTAAGCTATTTTGTAGACAACTCATCTCAATAATTCCCCTGCCTTTACCCTGACAATAACCTTATATTTTTTTTGCCTGTATTTTTTTTTAAGCTAGCATAATTGGTTTTGTCATGATGGTAGCAGTGCTTTGAGTGCCAAAAACATATTCCCACAGCAGCTGTGATGAAAAACATAGTAGTGAATTTTGCAAGTCATTATTAGTCATTTGCCAAAAATGAATGGCAGCTCAGGCTCGAAGTGTGTTACCCAGAGGATGCCCAGGAAGGAAACCTCTGTGTGCCAGGGGCTTTCTTCTTTCCACCCAGACAGGACAGGCTTTCACTGAGGGTGGTCAGAACGATTCATGTCCTGCCAGAAAAAAGCTGGGACCCATTTCTTGGAAGGAACAGGAATGGAAGCAAAGCCTGATTCACAGTGTCTTAATATTTCTTGAAAAAGTGCTTTTGAAAGCTTGCCTTGCTGTCAATTCAGATTCAGTGACCTGGCAGTGCCTTAGCTGTCCTTTTCTCCTTGCTCCATTCCCTAAAGGCAGTCATTGCACCTTCAGGGGTTGCAAATCCACACTTTTTTTCTGCAGCTTCTCAAACGCTTTCCAAACCCCAGCAGGGAGATTTCCTCATCCCTCTGGACTTCCCCACGTGATGCTGTGGCTGTGACTCCCTCTCAGCTCCATCCTTTCCACATCCTCTCCTCATTTTCCACCCCAGGCTCTGCAGCAGCCCTTTGCTGAGCATCGGGGAGGGGTGACAGCCTTGGAGCAGCCCTCAGTCCTCTGATTCCTGCTCCATTTCCACTGCACCACAACCCCTTTTCCCTCTCCATGTTTGTGGCTGGAAAACATCTGAGACTGTTTTCCTCATCCAAACTTCCGTCTGGGTTGATTTTGGCAGGTTTTATTTTACTTCTCCTCTCCCCAGCCTCCAAGATGCTCCTCTGTTGCTTTTGCACCCCTTTTTGCACACTTGATGAGACTCCCTCGATTCTGCCACACTAAGATATCCATGTGGGACAGGGAGGACACCTTTCTCTTCAGCAGAGTGCTAGATTTGACAGCATTTTTTTGTGTTTCCTAATAGAAATTCCAATGCCTTCTATCACAGCAGTCACTGAGCCCTTCAAACTCTGACTCCTCCAGCTCTACATCCTTTTTTATCCTGGAAGCCACGGGGTCACTTAGAGTGAGTCAGTGGTGACCACTCAGTTTAAAGCTCTTTGCCATGAGTTAGGGGGCACTTTTGCAGTGCTTGACCAAAAGCAGGGCAAAACCAGCAACTCCTGAGGAAGCCCATGCAGGAACAACTGGGCTCCACCAGGCCAGCAGAATGATTTCTCCAATTTCCCCCCAGGAAGTCTCCACCAAGAGCACAATCCCTGGCAGCTTCCCTCTCTCCAACACCCTGCAGAGGTCATTGCCAAGGTCCAGTCTCGGCCAGACAGTCATGTCTAAGCCACAAATCTGTCCTGGACAGATTCTGACTGGTCCCTGATGGATCTCTTCTCAGTGGCTTGTGATTTATCAGATCCCCACGCCGAGGCTCCTGCTGCTCTGCGGAACTCCTGCCAGAGAGTCTGAACCAACCCATGTGATAATTTTAAGGGCTTTTGTGGTCTTGATTGGGGAATTTGTCTCTTCAGGTAATATTTCTTCCATCCCTGAGAGCCCTGTGTGAATTTCATGGACTTATTTGGCTCTTTAAGGCCTCCCTTGCAGGGGAGAAAGTTCCTGTGAGCTCATGGATGGCTGTGCTCTGTCTGCCCTTCCATAGGAGCCCTCTTGTTCAGGCCTCTCCAAAATCCACCTTTTATCCTCTGCCACTTTTGATTTGTTGGCGTTTCTTCTTCCACCAGTACTTTTCTCAAGCCCGGTTTTAAGCACAAGGGAGGTTTACATGTATTACGTTGTTTGTAACAGACATTTCTGCTCCAGTTTAGCTGGAAATGCTTCATCAGGGGTGGTCCTTGCCTCACTTCAAACCACCTTTAATCTCCCACCAGCCAGGAATCACTGCCACTTCCCACTGAGTGCTGTGGAGCAGCTTGAGCCTGGCTTTGCTTGACGGACAAGGGACCAGGTAACCTTCTGCCAATTCTCCTTCTAAAGAAATAAAATTCTCCATTTCCAACTCGGGGGGAAAAACAAAACACTCACCGCCCCCCAAGAAAATCCACAACCCTCTGCCACGCAAAAAACCCAAACAAACAAACAAACAAATTCCCCAAACCCAAACAAACAAAAAACACCTCACCAAACCAACAAAAAACAAAACCACAAAAATAAAAAGTCCCAAAGTGCCCCACCAAAAAAATCCCCAAACCAAGAAAACCTCCCCATCTCAGCTGCTCTGAGAAATTCCTCTGGGGCAGATATTTGGCACTGTCCTGTCAGCTGAACCCATGGACAGCCAGTTTTGATGAGCTCCAGTGAGACCTTGGATTTGGGCAATCTCCAGCAGATGACGAGCTGCTCACCAGAGCCCTTTCAAACCAGCTCAGCTCCAAAGAATTGCTTCACTGCCATCAGACGTGTCCTTACCCCCAGCCCCTTCTGTGTGGGATTTCTTCCTGCTGATGTTCTTCTTGCAGTGGACAGGGAGCTTAAAAGGATGGGGAGAATTGTCTTCCTGTGATGCCGTCATTAGATGTGTACTCTGGGAACTGCCTTCTTGGCACAAACGTGGACAAATTGTATATTTCCTTTAGTTTTTCCTTGGAAATACATAAAAAATTACAGCAGCCACAAAGCTGTATTGTTACCAGTGAGTGCTGTTTGGGGAAACCTTGTTTTGCTGTTTCTTTTCCATACATTTATTTGGGAGGTTTTTTTGGCTGCTTTTCTCTTCCACAGGCAATAAACTTCAAATTATTGTAGGATTTGGAGCTTCACTTACCAAAAAAAGTCAGAACTTGACAAAATGCCCACTAATGGAAGTGGAAAGTCTCCCACTGACTTTGAGAAAGATTTGCTGGTGTCAGAGAACATCCAAGAAATGTTTTATTTTATGGTGCTTTCAGAGTTCAGGAAATGGTGACTCTTTAAATCAGAAGAGTAGATGAATGCTGGCTCACACATTTGCAGAATTTTTATCCTGCTCCAGCATCACTATTTGACTTTGGAATGGGCACTGCTGAGGACAAAGCACTAATATGGAAACGTCCTATTTTTTGCCCCTGTTGTCATCATAGACTGCCCAATATTCTCAAATTTTACTTTAAAACAGTGTTTGGCTGCCCAATATTCTCAAATTTTACTTTAAAACAGTGTTTGGCCAATCAACCTGAAATTTGAAGAGACCTGATTTAGGAATGGGATTCTCCTTTGCATAGCAAAAAAGAGACATAACAAGATACAACATCCAGACAAATCTGGACTGGAAACACAGATCAAAATTTTAATGGTGGAAGGAGATAACTGTAAGATACCTCATGAGGATTTGAGCTATGAAAGGGACTTGTAGGATTCTCCATCACTAGAAGCCAAAATTGTTTTTTTTTTCTTCTGGGTGCTCAGCACAACTCAGAGGCACCACTGGGTAGGGAAAAATTCAGGACAAGGGTCATCCTGGGTGGTGCAGGGGGTGACAAAAGACAATCATTACAGCCCACCCTGAACTTATAATCACACAATTGCATGAAGTAGGTAATTATTGACAGCATGCACTTCAAATCTCAGTTCTCATGCGGGTGACAGAAGCTTTCATCTGCAGGGAAATGTTCTGGAGAACAGGGAAGTTCTGCTGTAGCCTCTGGAAAGCAGCATGGTGTGGGAGGTGGAAAAGGGTTACAAAAAGTGGAATATATGAGGTGTTTGGTGCAGGTAAAAACGAGGCTCTGCTTGTCTGGTCCTGCTCTGGTGGCAGCCAAACTGCCAGCATGCTTGGTGGTTCCAATCCCTGGAGAGGAGCTATCCCAACGTGCTGATGAGGACATTTTGGGGCCTTAGGCTCTGTTAAACCCCAAGTTATTTCGAAGTAACAAAAGCTGTGAAGCTGGTGCCAAGAAAAAGGAAAAAGAAGAAAGAAAAGGGGCCCGTGTTTTGTGGTTAACAATAAACGAGTGTCACGTCTCTTTCCAAAGCAGAAACCTCTCTATTTTTGCTTCTGTCTCATTCAATTATGCTCAAAGGGCCACACTTAGGAACTGCAGGAAAAAGGAGTCAGACCTTTACAATAAAAGACACGAAGCTGAGTTTGGCAGTGCCAGCCTGTGCTCCCTGCAGGTCACATTCTGGAGAGCAGCCAGGACGTGGTGTCAGGGCTGGGCTGGTGCCAGGGCTGCCAGGTAACCCCTGACACCTGGGCATGGCAGGGGTGGCAGCTGTGTACCCACCCATGTTCACTGCCAGGCTCTTCCAGAACATCTTAATAAGGACATTTCTGATGGCCTTNCTATATCACCTTCCCCAACAGTTGCCCATTTCCCTGTCTCAGATAGAAAGTTTGGAAGAAACACTACAAAAGAACAAACCGTTTTCTTGACCAAGACACAAACTCCCAGAGAGTTTACATCTGAGGTGTTTAAATCTCTGTGGCTGGACATGGTGGGTCCACATATCTTGTCCTGGATCAGTGTAAATCTCCCTTCTTGAAGGTGTAAGACCCCAGATAACCCACATATATTGTCCCTGGCTCATACCCTTCCCAGGACTGCACTTGAAATTCTTTTCTCTCTCCCAAGTTTATTAGTTAATGTCCACGTTTTTTATTATTTCCATGCTGTGGCTTGAGTTTGTTGTTGTGGATTGGAGCTGCTTTTGGGAATCTTAGGGCAGCAAGGCACAGGCTCAGTGCTGCCCAGACTTTCACAAACATTTCTCTACCTCCTGCATGGCAGGCATGTCTCTAAGTCTGCTCTCATGCTCTGATTTTTTCACCAGGATGGAAGGAAATCACACAGATGCCTCTGCTCCCACTTTTATTCCAGCTACATAAAATGCTGAGAGCCTCTCCCACTTTTGCTGATTTGTTTCAAAATTTATTGGACGCTAAGGAGAGGCAAATGGGATGTAACAGGGATGGTGCTGAGCCCAGAGAGGATACTGAACTGAAAAAGTTCTTGGATAGGGCGATAGGTAAGGAAGTACGCTAGAGCATTAATACAAAATAAATCTTCCTCTATTGTTTTTCTTCTCCAAGCAAAATTCTAACAGATACTCATTTACAGTCTGGATATCCGCAGTGAAACGTTTGACATACGGTTAACTTCATGCTGTTAATTGTTGGAGGCTTTCTGGAGGTCTCCTGAGGCATTTGGTGCCCAGCTGCATGGCTC
The DNA here is from genome assembly GCA_013400495.1 of Nicator chloris. Classification (NCBI taxonomy): domain Eukaryota; kingdom Metazoa; phylum Chordata; class Aves; order Passeriformes; family Pycnonotidae; genus Nicator; species Nicator chloris. The sequence goes on along the minus strand of WAAE01003756.1, from coordinate 166,399 downwards.
AGTGCAGGAGAGGTGGCACCTCCTCCTGCCACCTCTTTGTTGTGGTGGCTGCTGCCAGGCTGTGTCACCTTCCCGGCCGGGACATCTTGGAGAACTCCTTCCCATCCGTCATTTCGCCCTGTGCAGGAGGCAGAGGATGTGCATCTTTTGGAACAGGGGTTGCAGCAGGGTCAGCAGAAGGGCCAGGGCTGCAGAGACCCACAGGTGGTTTGACTCAGAGCCTGTGAGAGCTGGAGTGGAGCAGCAGCCATCCCTCTGCCTTTCCGGGCGCGGGGCTCAGACCCTCCTCTGCTCAGCGCCCAGGCGTTGGGATTCCTGACATCCAGGGGGTTCAGTGCTGACTGCCAGCGTGGTCCAGCGCTCTGGAGAGCCTTTCTTCCACCAGGTTCAGGCTCGGAGCAAGCCACAGGCTGGTTTGTGTGTATGCAAGAGCTGGGGCTGGGGCTGGGCAGCCAGGGAACCACAGCCAGGGGAGCTGAAAGCTTCAAGCTCGGCTTTGTTCCCCACGAAGCCAGGGAACATTAGATTCTCCTGCTTACTGGGGAGGCAGGAAAGACAGGAATTTCAAAACTTCATTCCTTCAATTCGCCCTTCCCTCAAAAATGCTGCTCTTCCTTCAATTTCTTCTCTGGTCTCCAGCCTAAGCCAAGTTTTCATAACTCCTTTTTCCCCCCACCCTCTGGTTTGAATTACTGCAGTGTCTATCAGTTTTAGCTGACGCTGTGAATAAACTCTCATAACGCAGAGAACATCTTGCTTTCTAAATCACTTAAGTGATAATCAAATTTAGCAGGATGATTTAGAGCCCAGGAAGTTTGGAGGGTGTGTTTATTTTACTTGAATTTTTCTGTGCACAGAAGTGACCGTCCTGCTAACTGTCCACATGAAGAACTTTAATTCAGAACTTTCCTTCGCTGCCCCGTTCCCACTTTTACTGTAATCCCGTGTTTTGGAGGATGCTAAAATCACAGCTTTTGTTGCCGGAGATGGACTAATGCTGAAAACTCCCCAGAGAGAAATGAGCTTTCATCCAAGTGTGGGCCAGACAGCCAATTATTTTTCCTTAATAAGAACAACTGCCTGATGCCGCATCATACTTGAAACTAATAGCAAGTTAAATAATAACAACAACAGCTGGTGGAAAGTGAAAGAATAGCAGGAAATAGCTCCTCAGGCATCCTATAGTTAGCTTGTGGCCCTCATTGGCACAGGAGATGGTGGTGATGACTGCTGTTGTACGAATGCCATGGCCCCTGCTCAAGAAAAATTATCCCTATCTGCCTCAAAACTCTCTGTGGGAGGTTCCTGGAAAAGCACGTCGCAGTGCTAAGGTGGGAATGACAGACAATGACTTAATGTGCAGGCAAGGTGACTGCTCAGCAAGGCTAGGAAACCCTGGCAGGGTTTCTTGGAGGCTTCCTGGGAAGCTTAGCCAGCCTGAAATAAATAACATGGGAATTACTGTTCCTGGAATCATAATGCTGAATCGGTCTTAAAATCACAGAACATAGAAGAGTTTGGGTTTGAAGGGGCCTTAAAGATCTCATTCCAAACCCCTGCCATGGGCAGGGACACCTCCCACTATCCCAGGTTGCTCCAAGCCCTCTCCAGCCTGGCCTTGGACACTTCCAGGGATGGGGCAGCCACAGCTTCTCTGGGCACCCTGTGGCAAGGCCTCCCCACCCTCACAGGGAAGAATTTTTTTCCTAATATCCCATCTAAATCTACCCTCTTTCAGTTTAAATCCATGTTTCATTTTTCCTAAGCTCCCTGAAATCAGTGGTCAGCTGAACAGAAGGGGGATTTGTGTACAGCAGTTGTCAGATTTGCACTGCAAAATCACTCCTCAGCTCTACCTGCCTCCAACCTGACTCTGCAGAAAAAGTTGTCCTTATTTTATAACAGCCTTATTTTGGATGCTAATGCCTGTGAATTAAATGCTGTAGAGCCATGGAAAAGCAGTCTGTGAGCTCCCAAGCAGTGTGAGGGCCAGCAGCCTGTCCCCAGTTTGATATTTCCATCCCTGCCCTGGCAGATTCTGCCTCAGGCAACTCTAATTAGAGGTAAGATTGTGTGAGGATCTGAGCAAATTTATTCAGTTATTCTGCATATCTTGACACCAGCAAGGTTTTCTCCAGAGTCTGCATATTAACTTTGACATTAAATTTCATTTATAGGTTTCTAAGTTCATACTTCTAAATAAGCTTGGCCTGCACTTTTCCCACTGATGCCCACAATATGCTTCGTTTTAAGACTGATGGAACAAGCTGAGATTTCCTGGTTGTTTTATTTCCAGAACACAGGCTGGAAATTGCACAAGCAGCTAAAACATGCTTGAACCTCTTATCAGCATCATCAGATATATATCACAGTGTTGCACAGGGAGGGCTGTCTGCACAACAACTGGGAAAAGGTGTGAGTCATCTCTTCTTACTCCATCTCCGTGAGGGGAACATCACACCACAGCTCATAAGACGAGATTGAATGTGAGAGGGAAGATTTCAGCTATCAGGGTTTATCGCTGGGATTTTGCAACAGAAAATGACCCGTGATTCACTTCTAATTTTGGAAGGTTTGTCTAAATCTGGGTTTTTTGGGTGGTTTTTTTTTTGGTTTTTTGTTTTGGTTTTTTTTTTTTGTTTTGGTTTTTTTTGGTTTGTTGTTTTGTTTTGTTTTGTTTTTGTTTTTTGTTTTTTTTTTAGTGAATGAAAAGCAGCAAGGAATGCACCCTATGAGAGACCCAGAGCCCTCTGTGGCACAAAGGCATCGATGCTGTTTGCACACATAAAGGGCAAAGGACTTGCCAAACGATTGTGTCCTGACACTTCACTATTGGCTGAAAATTGACATCCACACGGGACTCCCTCTCAGCTCAGCTGCCTCTTGTGCTCCTTAGGTTGGCTCAGGAGCTGCTTTTTCTGCGGCCATGAGTATGTGCATACCTCAAGTGTGCTGTTCCAGCTGTCTTGCCTCAGATCTGCCACCAGCCACCGAGGTCATGTACATCTGATGGCCAGAGGGACAGATGAGTCTGAGAAAATCAATAAAAGCCCTACAGAGCAGCCCAAAACAATCCAAATGGGGATCTGCTGCAAACCCTACCTTTTCAAGCGTTTGGTGCAAATTTCGGGAAGCTCAGCCCCGGTGTGAACAACTTCTCTACTAAGCAAATTGAAGAATTTTGCAATTAGTGCCTCTGTTCTCCGGGCTGTTTCTTTCTGGCTGGACCGAATTTCATCCCAGTACTCCTGTGCAGTCTCTTTTCCAAGAAATGAACAGCCAAGCTGTGGCCAGTGTGTGTGTCATGGGAACGTGACGGGGAAGGGACACTTAGAAGCAAGGACTACCCAAAACTTTGATAATTAACTTGATTGGAGTGATTAATTTTAACTACACAGAACAAAATGCAGAGTTTGGGAGGTTCGGGGTGAAAGCAAACAATGCTGTTTCCCATGAACTGCTCTGGCTGAGTTCTGCTCTTACCCCAAATGTTCACATAGTTTACTCCTTTCAAGACCTGGATAGTCATGTTGACCAAGTATTGGGTTTATAGTTATGATTAACCTTTTGTTCTTGTTGTCAAGGACAAACAAAACATAATGATGGAGGAAGAAGTTCAGCTGAAGTCTTCAGGCACTTTGAATGAAGGACAGGTGTTGGTCTAGAGGACAGATGTTTGTCTACAGGACGCTGTGCCTCAGCCATGCACATCTGTATTACCTTTGGAAATATCACAGGGTTTTTGCAGGAGGGCAGTTGTAAAAGCTCTTTCTGGCTTTCAGATCCATGACTCTGTATCCTCTCATTAAAAACAGTGCATTTTCCTTAGGATTTTAAGAAGCTGAACATAAACTGCTGATTCCTGGATGGAATAACTCCCTCCAGCCACCGTGAGCTGTGAAATGCCTCTTTTCCCAACATCATTACAGCTCTCATTCAAAGTCCACTGGACTCTGCAGCTCTTCACTGACCCTTCCTGGCCTTAGGCTGATACATTTATGCACAGAAAAACCTGTCTTGAAAATTTTTTGAGGTTGGGTTTTGCTGTCACTTTACACATTGAACGCGACCGAGGTTTGGGTGATTGTTCCAACGGTGACAAACAACAATCCACCTGAACAATCGCTCTTGTCCGATCTGGGATTGATTGGGGCCCTTTGTAGACGCCTGAAAATCAGTTCATATCCGTTGCTTCGTGGGCAAACGGTACAAAACACGTTTGGTGTCCCCCTGGGCGCTGCTCAGGCTGAATCCCGTGGCTGTTTTCGGCCAGGGGCCGGGCGGGAAGCTGCGCACACAAAGCCGCGGGAGCGAAGGCGCGCGCGGAGAGGCTGCCGAGCACACGGTGCCAAGCTGGGCAAGCCTCGTGTAAACACCGAGTCTAGACAAAATGATCCGCAGGCAGCAGCCAGCTCTGATGTCAGAGGAGATCGGGTGTTGATAAAATTGCCCGAACCGGGGAGCCAGAGGGGTTTTGTGTTGAACTCAGATGGTTCCTAGCGGTGATGTTTTGTTCAGGTTGAGCTATACGGAGTTTTTGACTTAATATGTTACTTCAGGCTTCCTAACTCTGCGTCCAGGATCTGGGTTAACAGGTCTGGAAAGCCTTTGCTTTGCTTAGTCCTTAGGTGCCTTTCTGGACTGCAGAGTGCTGAGCCCATCTCTGGGTGAGGCCTCAGTGCTGTATCCTGATGTGTCCTCCCTGGTGCCTCCAGGATGCTGCCTGGAGTACACAGGGGTGTGATCCCAGGGACAGACCAACCCACCTGGACCCCAAATCCCCTTTCCACATCTGCTGCCTCCCATAAACGCAGAGGATCCATGCACTGCAGCAGCTGTTCCCAAAACAGGTGCCATCACCTTCGGTTCTAAGGATCCTCTGGAGTGTGTGATGTGGGGCTGGTGTGGGCAGTGGCTCAGAAACTTCTGCACATTTATTTGCACTTCCAGGAAGGGCCTTGAGGCAAGGAATAGCTGAAGCCCAGCAGCTGAGCAAGGCTCACCATCTGGAAGTACACTCCCAGCAAAACTGCTGTGATGAAATAAAGCACAAGCTCCATCTGATCTGTGCCTCACTGTTGCCATTAGAGCTGTGGGATGGCTTCTTGAGGGTCTGGTCACTCTGCTTATCATGTAAATCACAAAGAACCTGCTGTCCCTGCCCAGAGCACCCAAAAATGCTTAACCAGCCCCTTTCTATGCTCCACTGCTCCTTCTAGGCTTTGCATGCCTTACCTGAGATCTGAATCACATAATCTGCTTTTGTATCTCTGCGATTGTATCGATTGTTCTGGTTGCAGGAGTGGTTGATGAGATCCCAGTTTGTCCTGAGGTTGTGCTGCCAGCATCTGCACACACTCTGTTCAGGAAGGCAAGCTTTCAGCCTGATTTCTGGAACACGGCAACAAAGTTTCCCCAGACCAGAATAACAAACAAACCAACAAACAAAAGCTATTCTTGGGAAGCAATTTAGAGTGCAGAACAATCCGCCTCTCACTAATCAGGTTAGGGTCATAATAAGCACCATGAAAGAGGAAGCCTGACGTGTGGTTCCTGTGGTGGGACACATGTCCCACAGTCTGTCCTCTGCTGCCTCTGTTCCCAAGGCAGTGTCCTGCTCTGGTCTGCTTCAGGACGAGCTCCAGCCTCTCCCAAAAGCTGATCTCCTTTGCTGCCAGCTGGGCAGATATTTGATCTGCTGGGTGCTCCTCTCCTCTGGCCCCGTGGCCAGTGACACGTGAATGAGCACTGGGGCTGAACCATGGCATGGCTGGTCCTGGAGAGCTGCTCTGAGGAGCCCACGGGGACATCTCAGTCCTGACATTACCAGAGCAAGGGCCACCATCATCTGTGGCCCCTCTGATGCCAGGGCCCCTCCCAGGCATGAGATGTGCAAAGATGAGATGTGCCTGTGACCCCCTCCTCTCATTAGAAGAAGCTCTAGGGAAGATGCTCTTTCATATTTCCTCCAGCTGCCCCCAGAGGCACAGAAAAGCCCTGAAATGATGGAAGTCATATAATCTATGTTTTGGATTTGGCTTAAAAGCGAGTTAACCCCTCTCTCTTTTTTTTCTTTTGGTGGAATTTCCTTTGTTTCACTGAACAGCTGCAGGCTGCAAGGTCCCAGAATTGTAATTTTGGCCACCATATACTGTCACAGTGTGTATTACATAACCAATAAAGCCTGACTATTGCATCCTCTGGGCACACTTTAAAATAATTGCTTGTAAAAGCACATGCTCATCTCAGCTGCACTCATGTGAGGGACCACTGACAAAAAAGGTTCCCTGGCCTCCCAAAATGCAAGTTCTCCTTATCCTCCTTATACCTCTCATAGTGCCCAACCTCAAACCCAAGATTTTCCAAGGGAGTCACACAATATTCTTCTCTAGCACTTCATCCTTGCTCAAGGCTGCATGGAGGTGGCCCAACATGCAGCAGAAAAAGCATCTTGGGGACGAGGGGGTGGCAGAGGAAAGGGAGTGGGATTGTCCTGTCAATCCTGTAGGACACAGAGGACCAGACCATAGCAAAAGATGTTGGCTTGTCTGCAAGGACATGATGTCACCCTGATGTCTGCCATCACTCTGCTGTTGTTCAAACATCAAAACTCCTGCATTAACACCAAGGAAAAACAACTTCTCCAGCCAACACAGCCTACAGACCCCAGAGACTTTTCATTTCCTCCATCTCCTCAATCCTCTGTGCAAGCAAGGAGCCCGTAGCCCTTTCTTGGCTCTTCCACCTGGTCTCAGAGTGACTATTAGAAATTAGTGGCGAGTGAACATCCAGTGCTTTGCAGTTTGGGGTCACTTGACTTTAAATAAGCATCCAAATGTTTGCGGAGGAACCGGCCAAAGCTCATTTGTCTTGAAATTTTCTCACGCCATTTCAGGCACAATTTCTTCTGGCCACAGCTGGGAGTATCAGGAGAATAGTCCTCTTTGCTGTGTTTTGGCATGGTTGGCTCCAGTGCTAGCCAGAACTGGAAGATGGAAGAAAAATTATCTGTCTGTCTATCTATCTATCTATCTATCTATCTATCTATCTATCTATCTATCTATCTAATCTATCTATCTATCATCTATCTTAGTGTATTTTATGTCTCTGTGTGTGTCCAAGAACTTTAAACCCTCAGAACCCTAATGAAGCTTTATTCAAAAATTTGGCTGAGTTGGACATAACGTTTTGGAGAGTGGCTCCTCATTTCTAGCCTAGCATATACGAACTTACTAGGAATCAGAATTTCAGTCCATTTGGAAGAAAAGGAGTCAAGAGATCTGACTCTGTGTGTGTGTGTGTTCTCAACTTTATCCATTTACAGAAAGTTACGGGTGAAAGTTTATCTGCTGACAGCTCATTGTGAGAATTCCAGGTAGGAGCTTGCAATATTTACACGAGGTGTTTCATTGTGAGCTCTCAGAATGGGAAAACATTAAAACTCCAGAAATACACAGAGAGAGCTGCATAAAATTAATTCTCTTGCTTTCATTTCGGTACTTGCAAGGAATCTTTGCCAGTCCTCCTTCCATTCCAGAGCACAGCAACTCCCATAAAAGTGCAGGAGAGTGTCTGCTCTGTGCAACATTTCTACTTGTTTATAACAGGAGGCTGGGGGAGAAGAAGGGTTGAATTCATTGCAGCTGGTGGGGGAATCTGGTTTTGTGCATTTCACCCCATTGTTGCCGAAACCATGTGCACAATATAAGTGTAAAGGAACGTACCTGTAAAGAATTTCTGCTGTGGAGCTTTCTGCAGGGCTTTCCTGAAGCCTGACCTTCAGCAATCATGGCTTTGCCTTGTTTTACAGAGATCTAATTGTTCCTAATTTCCTGTCGATAAATGGTACAAGGTGTGGAGTTGCACTTTGAATGTTAAATTTCAATCATTTGTCTGACTTAATAGACATGAATGGCTCTTTCAAGCCTAAGTGCTTTTGGTTCATGGAGGACGTATTTGTACTGAAAATCTATTTTGAGGGGGCAAAGCCATTTTTGAGGAGGTAGGAAAATATTTCCTACCTGCAGCTGCCGAGCTCTGGAGGAGCTGTGGGCACAGGGCTGGGATCTTCTGACCTCCAGAAATCAACCCCATAAGATGATTTTTCTTTCCTCCCAGTGCAAATCACCACAGATTCCCACTCCACAGGCAGGTCACAGTCACATGCAGCTCAGCTTTAGGGTAATCCTGGTGGCACAAGGATAATGCTTCCTCCTGGAACATTGTTGGTCCTTGGGCATCTTTCTCCTCTTACCCAGGATTTCTAGTAAAGACCAGCTGTTCTTAATGGCTGGGTTTCTGTGGGAATCACAAATATTTCTTGCAGCAATCTGCTTTTTGCCACCAGTTTCTCTTGCTGTCACTGATAAGGGCTTGCTTAGCCGGGGGTAGGCTGGAAGGAAGTTGGTGCATCCAATTTAGGGCTTAAATTTTCAGGGATTAGCTCTTCTACCTCCTCATCTTGCCTGCAGAGGCAGATGAGGAGGCTCCATACATTCCTGCTGTGCTCGTGGAGCACAGGAGATGCAGCTTGGGATCCTGAGCCACAGAGGGAGCAGCCAAGGACCCTTCTGGCTCTGGGAAAGGAGTGCAAGGCTTGAAGCCTCTCTCAGAGCCCCTCTCTGAGTGTCTTCACCCCAAATACACAGCAGCATTTCTGCTGGACCTTGACCTTGCTAGATGTGGTGCAAGGAGTGGTGTCTCCACCAGTGAATGCTTCAAAGAGGCAATAAAATCCCAGAGAAAATTGCCTTTGAACCGAGATGATGCAACTAGGCATTGGCAAAACTGTTTCAACAGGATGCAGGAGAAATTATAAGGGCATTATTAATGATTTCTGATAAATCAGCTCAGGCAAAGCAGTTTGTGTACAGACAGTGAGTACTCGCCTCTGTTGTAGACATGAGTAATGCTTCAGTAAATTGAAATTTACTGAAATTTTTAAGTCAGCACTCACTATCCTGTGGTGATTAATCTACAGATCAATTTAGGCCTATGTTGCTACACACTATTTAGGAACAGATTAAAAAAAAATATGACTCACCAGATAATTTCCCAGCCAGTACGGATCCAGAGTAATTATTCCAGTTACAATGTCCTTGTGTTTGGTGTTTTTCATTCAGTTTTACACACTATTGTGCAACGATGTTAAATTTTGTCTGAGTATTTTTCCCCTTTCTGAGGCACTCAATTGCACCCAAAAATCTATTTGTTTCTGAATATATGGAGCGATTCTTTTATTAGAAGTGCATTATATTGCTTTCTGAGTTCTGAATCTCTGAGGAGTGACTGCTTTTGCTATGAAAAAAGATGTGGATCAGAACTTTTCCTTAGCATAGAGTGTGCTTTAATATAATTCAACTCATAGCTAATCCCCTCCTGCACAGATAACATTTCATAGTCAAATTTTGCTCTTTGAGCTTTCCAGCCTTTCAATTCCAGCTCTGGATCCAGATCAGATTTCCTTGCTTAAATAGCTCCCCTGTCTGTTTTGTATAACTCCCAATGGTTTATAGGGTATCTTTGTTTCAAAATCTGTTTCTCTGCTCTGCTGGGACCACATATGTCTCTGTTGTGTTTAACTATCCCCTGCAACGTGTTAATACAGCATAATGGGTTTGCAAAGATAAAAACCTCACCAACAAAATAATACTTCTTTCATTACAAAATGGAGGCTGGGGGAAAAAAATAAAAGAAGTAGAGTCTTGAAACGAAAAATATTTGAAGAGAAGAAATATCTAGGTCACAGCTTTTCTCAATTTTTGTAATTTAATGCAGCCTGGAATAATTGCTGCATGCATTCTTTTGAAATCAAGTCCTATAATGCACTTATTGCTCAATCTCTATTTTCAGATGTTGCTGGTAAGATACAAGATTCTGTTTTCCAAATAACTACATTGTAAAAATGCTCAAAAAAGTGAGTTGAGTGAGAGTTTATCCAAATATTGAAAAGAAATGCAGCCATCCACATCAGCCTGATAGTTGGTGGGTTCTTCATGGGAAATTGACTCCACTTCTGAAGATGCCACAGCCACCAAGTCCCAAACTCTGGAGAAATAACCATTTTAGTGAGGGAGAAGTAAAAAGGGGCAAGGGGAAGACTCATGACTCCAGTCTCAGGTAATCTCAGGGAAATCTGAGGAAATTAGGTAGTGCATAAATGATGCAGAGACTTTCTGTGTCGATTCCCTTCAGAGAAAACAGTGTAATCATGCATGAGGTCTTCTTCCAGATTGTGCCCTTTTCTTCTTATATCTTAAGATCACTCTAAAGCAGTTTAAAAACATCAGGAGGAGGTAAAAAGGTTAAAGGCTTTGTGTACAGTCCCTAGGCTGGGACCTGGCAGTCCGAGCTTTGCATCACAAAAAGTGACTGGAAAACCAGTTTTGTGAGGTTTGTATTGCTCAGGAATGCAGGAAGGGGGAGATTCTGGGCAGACAACAGCAGAAAAGCAACTGCACCTTCACTTGTCAGTCTCAGAAAAGAAAAGGTGGGCATATAATACCTTTGGGCTGACACAAAATGGGTTTTCTTTTCCCTCCAGCCTCACATTTTTCCACACGCCACTTCATGTGCCACCAGGTCAAGGGTAAGATGGAAGATAAAGACAGAACAAAAGCATCTCCTTATCTGCTGAGAGAGAAAACACTGGCATGTTTTCAGATCGGGCCCAAGTGTTTGAGAAGCCAGCCCTTACACAGAGAGATTGTTTCCCACTCCACAGCGAAAAATGAAGCACTTGAGACACCTCAGCATGTTTCACGAAAAATTGTTGACTGTGAGCATGAAGTGGAGATGACAAGGTGGTGTTAGGCATTCTTTGGAATTTCTGGCCACATTCCCTCTGAAATCAGTAGACTTAACCCCTCTCCACTTTTGTTGTGTCTGAGGAGAAGCAGCTTTCAAACAGCAAAAGGGGGAACGGTCCAGTTGCCCTGCTGAGTGGTTCCTTGCCCTTCCCCTCCACCACTGCTCTCCCCCACCTGCTCTTCAGCACAGCCAAGGCCTGTGCTGGCTTCTAGGTGGGGTTTGGAATTTACATCTGGGCCATCTCTGTGGCTGATCAGCCTGACGTGCTGCCCACGGGAGTTCAACACCCTCTGAGAACAAGTCAGGAACATCCACCCCCCTGTTACTCATTGCCACATTTCTTGTCTTACCACTGCTGACCAGACAACTTTTCCTGTGGATAATTCCCATCTGCCCAGCTAAGTTGTTATGGCATTTTTAACAGCAGAATGTGTTGGCCTTTTTTTTTCTTTTCCCCATTTCCTATCATTGATTTAATGCAGAGATCCTACTGACACTGCAAAAGAAAACTTAGAGAAACTTTAATTGAGATTTTTCCTACCAATTCAAGGAGGTGCCTCTTTTTTTACTCTTGCAGGGCTAGGGATTAACCAGTTGAGCTCAGTAATTACTGATACAAACACCAAGCTGGTTTAAGTGGCTTTTTGGCCAGGTTTTTAATTACACTGCATGGGGCAGATTTTAAAGTACTTTTGCCCTGTTCAAATTTAATTATACAGTTTGGGGTTTTTTTGAGAAGTCATCACTGTGTCCATATTAACAAAATTGTTTGGATTGAGGTGTTAAGTCTTAGTTTTTATTCTTTATGCTGATGGGGTAATTGGATTGAACCAGGGCTTTACTTTGGTTGGTTTAGTGGGATCTTTTTCCCCAATTCACATGATTAGTCATAATGACCATAAACAGTCCTATTTCCATCTGAATCAGTGAAGACACTCTGACTAATGTAGGAGCCCTTATACAGCAGAAGCTGAAATTTCTTTATGTTTTCTGATGTTGAATGTTCATCTTTGAATTCACCATAACTACTGTGGTGGTGTTCCAGACAGGCACAACACACTCTGCTCCTGCCCCCAAAAGTCTCTTCATCAGATACAAGCAGCACCAATCAAATCATTCATCCACTGAATAATCCTTTTTTCTTTTCTTCCTTATCTGGAATAATCAAAGAACAGCACTGCCCTTCTCAATCAGTACAAAATTTTCCTCACAAAGAATTTCTCACCTGCTGATTTTCCTTATCAATATTGAAATACCATCTGAGGTTTTAGTCTTGCTTTTATTAGCCACTGGATTTACAGGAGAGCCTAATACAACTTCATTCCACGATCAAAGGAACACACCACTTAGTGCCAAGTTTCCAATATAAATACTTGCGTTACAAAAATATCTTTCCATTAATTTGTTGCTTCTGTAATTGTTCTTGTCAGTAAATGTGTTCGTTACTGGAAAGAGAAACTTTAAAAGAACGTAAGACCAGTTGCAGTGCACTCAACAAGGCATTAAAATGAGTGTTCCTGGGAACCCTTTTTGTAGTATTTTCCCAGCAGTACGTCTTCCAATGGACAGCTCTACAGCAAGCTCAGGGAGAGAAGGAACCTGGGTCATTTTCCATGGAAATCCTGGTTCATTTAGCCCAGACACTGCAGGACTGGACACTGTTTGGCACGACATAATTCAATAACATCTTCCCTGCCTGGGAATATAACTCAGTTGCTTGGTTTGTCTGAGAAACCTTGTCTGTGTTTGTAAGCACAGAAATGAGCAGCTGGTTAAGAGGAGCATTGGAAGCAATTTTGTTTGAAAATGTGACCCTTTTCAAACAGCAAAGCTCAGCTCTCTGTATTCTTTCTGTAACCTGAGATGAGGGATTGAGAGAGCCTGAATGCACATCCATCCTTGGTGGCAAACCGTGTGTTCATATCCATTCCTCAGATGGAAAAGAAACAGGAGACAAATTGCCAAGAAAGGCCTTTTCCCTCCCTGTTTGCAGAGGAAAGTCAACAGGGCAAAGAGAGCTCAGGCATTTTATTGGCAGTATCCCTTCTCCTTCCTGAGACAGAAAGGTCCCTTCCCTCCTTTCATCATCACCTGGTGTCCATGAGTCACCTTCAGCAGCTGTTCTGATAGGAAATGCAATTTAACTTTGTTCCATGCTGGAACAAAGATGCTGGAATCAAGAAATCATCACCAGTTGGACCTACAAGGAACAATTAAATAGAGCCTTCCAACTGGATTAGAAGGCCACGATTCCACCCTAAATTTCTCTGGTTTAGACCCATTTGGAGTGAAAGGCATTGAAGAACTTCGGGAGTAGAACAAAGGAACGAACTTACAGCAGGTAAAACGACACCCGAGACAATGAGAGGCTTCATCCTACTTCTGTGTCATAAATTTAAGGTTTTGTTACAGATTCATGCATTACATCAGTTCAGCAGTCAGGGACCAATACATCTTCTGTCACCTGAGTAATCACACACACAAGTTATAGCTGCACACAAAAAAGAGCAGGACTTACTGCTCTGTTATATTTTATTTGTATTAAATCTCAGACTTTGTTCTTTTTGCCATATTTTATGCTATCACCTCAGTCATCAGGAAGAGATGCCACTCTTCCCTGGTATCATTTTCTGGGGTTTAAAAAAGGGGGGACCAATTTCTTCCAGCAAAATTTGTAGTGATGGGGCAGAAAGCTCTCCCCAGAGCACAGCCTGCCCCTCAACCTTCAGCTGTGTGTCCCACCTGACCCAGAGTGTGCTGATGTCAAAATCCCAGCTGACAGTACCTGGAGTCAGTAAAGGGAAACAGGAACCTAAAGGACCTCACCCACTTCCTCTGCAGAAGTCACCACACCTGAAATTCACCTGTTTCTCCCCATGGATTTAAGAGGGACACCATGAACCTCTCCAAGTCCTCCTTGTGTGTTGTTAAGGAGCAGGGAAGTGGATCCACTGACAAAGATCTCATTCATCACATCTGCCAGTTTTACCTGTGGCTCCTTTACATGTTTATTTTCCTGGCTCAGAGTGGGTTAAAGGGAAAGCCACACACTGCTAGAGCTGTATGCTGGTACTCTGAGATTTGGAAGGATTTTGCTCTCTTGTCAGGTCATTCTGTAGAAATAACATCATTGTTTGCTGGAAAACAAAGCAAAACATCTGTTTTCCTCCTCACACCAGTAACCCCATTTGTCAAACCCTGCTAAGGCTACTGAAGCAGGAGACCATCAAAACAGGAGAGGCACTGTAATGCCTGTGGGGAATTCACAGCTCTGCCTTACCTGGGAAGAACATGAGTCACAGAGAATTTGGCAAGCACGGAGGTGCAGGGGAATGTGTCTTTGCAGAAGGCAGCACAGGGATGTCGGAGGGAGCAGATGGATTGCGTTGAGCTCTGCAGGCTGGAGGATGTTCTGCTGTCTCCCAGAGCAGAGCAGTTGCTCTGGAATATGTCTCACATCACACTTTCTGCTGATGGAGTGGTCACTGTGCAGGAAGCAGCTGAACCCTTTCCAGCTCTTTCCAGCAGCCAAGGGCGAGCATCCTGATGGTGCCATCCTCAGAGCTGGCGTGTCTGGGGACAGGCGGTGACGAGCCAAGGTGCTTCACAGGTGCACAAGGAAGTGTCAGATGAACAGTAGCAATGAGGAGGCAATTCAGGGGCAGAGATCCTGTGGAAGTGTAGGAGATCCATCAATATTTTTTTTTTTTAGTGAGGGAATTGCTGTTTTTTAAATTGCACATTTCTGAGAGAGAGGGAACTGCGTGGGACCCTTTGAGAAGCAGACGCCAGCTGCTCCATGGGGAGTGGCAAAGCAGCCTGGGTGTGTTTTGGCTAAAACTTGGATGGAATTCACCGACTCTGGAGTTCTTTGCCATCAACCCCAAGGCAGATGGGCTCAGGCCTCCCCAGCACGGTGCTGCTGGGTTCACTGGGACATCACTGCACACACAAAGGTGTTCGGATATTCACAACCTGCCAGAAAAATTCCACCTCATCCCCTCGCCTGAGAGAGAAATGTTGTGCCCCCAAAACCACATGGGGAGATCCCGACCAGATTTTCACATTGCAACGTGCTCTGCTTACAAATTGTGACCAAACTCTGTGGCCAAATCACAAGCCCAGATTAGAGGGGACGGGCTGAGAGGATGAAGTGTGTGCTGTGTGGATGAGCTGGAACCACTCTGCCGTGCCTCAGCTAATTGGCACCGGGCTCACTAACGTGGGTCGTTTCACACATAAAAGCCTGTAACTGTGTGAGTCTTTCCACTCACTCCCGGTTCGGCTGATGAAAAGGCACAGATGTGAGGGTAAAAGGTTGTGTGAGACTCGGGATGTCGCCAGCTCCTCTTAAATGGCCTCCCTGGGCTGCTCAAACGTCATTTCAATAATAGTAGTAGCTGTATTAATTTATTGTAGATTGAAAAGGAGAGGTAAAGAGAAAGAAAGCTGTGCCATGATCCCCTAGGAAGACAAAAAAAAAAAAAAATTTGAAGGGAGCATCTTCTTTTTTCCAAGCTGCAAAGCCCCTCTGGGGGAGGTGAGGGCTGTGAGTTTCTGCCACCCCACCCTGCCCACTCCATAATTTGGACAGGGAGAATTTCCTCGAGCAGCTGGGCTTGCTCTTCCCACACACCATCCCCCCTTGGATGCATTGCATGGGCATTTGAACAACTACCCAACCATAAAATAAGCATAAATGTTTTCTCAGGGAGAAGATGAGGACTGTGTTTTCAATCCATTCCAAGATTTCCCTAAAATAAAGACTCCGTGTCCATGAACAATAATTGTATTAGCACACCAGGAAGTTAAAATAAAAAAAAGGAGCTAAAAAGGGACTGTGTTGGTCACATACTGCAGGGTTTGTCCCTTTCTGGACACACTTGACTGGACTTTTTACTGGTTTGTAGACAACCTGAATCTAACAGAGAAGGACTGAAGTACTGACATATGGTTTAGACAGTAAAACATCCAAAAACCTTTCCAAGCATTAGCTGAATGTGATCCAAAATTCCATTAAAATACTCACCGAAATAATGTGGAAAAAAGGGGAGGGATTTTAAAAATTACTTTAGCCATTTATGTGGGTTTTTGTGTGTCTTAGTGTCTTCGTGACTCTTGGTTCAAATTCCTCAAGTTCACACACCTCACACAAAGTGCTGCGTTTGACTTGGTGCCACCACTGAGGTCCATTTAGGGGAGTTTAATCTCATGGACCCTAAAATCTAACACCTCCAAATTAACACCAATTGTGGTTAGCTTCTCCTTGTGCACTCTCTAGATATTCATTTCTGGCTGTGTGCAACTGCTGACAGGAAGAACGTGTTGGAAAGATTTAACTCGAACCTCACGCGAGCAGATGATGTTCCAGAATATTGGTGCTTTGACAGGGATCTGGGTGCTGGAATGGAGACAATTTGGAGAAGTGTTTCTGGTGTTTTCATTCCCCAAATGCAGCCCCCTGGCTTCATAAAACACTGCCCTGCTTCCCCAAATTCAAATTCCTATTGTAACAGCTTAAAAAAGTCCAGAGGGCTCATTCTTTCTCCTAAGCACCTCGATGGGGAGGGTAGAGAATATTCCAGCCTGGTGATGTCTTGAGGGAAAAGTAAGAGGCATCTGGGGCATGGCTTGGGTCAGGGACCTCCATGAAATCCTTTTTTTTGGCAAGCTGGAGTTCAGTGCACGCCATTATTTCGTTTCAGTGAGGTTCTGTACCATTTTCCCCTTATTTTCCCAAAGTGCACAGCTTGGACAACAGCAGGAAGAGCAAAAAGAGAAGCAGACGATCCTGCTGAGCCCCAGGTGCTGGAGTTCTTTGCAGTCAAGGTGGGCTGTGAGTGTCCACTGCAGTCACACAGGGCTCCACACCTGAAAGATGAGGAGACGTGGCTGCATCTGTGACTGATTTGTGAGTGCCCCAAAAAGGAAATTGAATTGCAGAAAGGTTCTGCACTCTGGCTGTGTTTTTGTTTCAAGCTGGTGAGATTTTGCTGGAGGTTCACTACCCTGCCCTGAATGTGTGGTTTCAATATTTTGACATCACTAGTTAGGGGAACAGTGAAAAAGTGTTTTGTGTCATCCTATTAATCCTGAAATGGGACATTTATCTGGAAAACAACACTACATCCATCTTCTCATTACTGGAAATTTACTGGAGTTTTGTCTGAGAAGAAAATTTGCTAAAATATTCTTTTGAGATGATAAATTAGTCAGGCAACTTCCAGATATTTTCACCTGTAAATCAGGGAGGAAGTGGAATAACTTTCATATATCACATTTGCCTTGTTTAAATAGATTTTTTTCCCTGTTCTATTTGGAGATTTTTTTCCCCTGAACAAACAACCCCAACTCTTTTCCAAAGGCTAAGAAAGTAACAATCCAAATGTGAAAATGAAAGAGAATCATTAATTTGCAGTCATACAAAGCAGATTAGTCAATCTGAAATTAATTGTTTTTCCTTACTTGTCTGGTTTGTCAGCCAAATTAAAAAAAAAAAACCAAACCAAACAATCTTTGCACAGCTCTAAATATTGTGTTTCAAAAATAGTCTGAAGAGATAAATTCACACAGAAACTGATTCTCTTTCATTTTCTAAGTCGTCCAATAGAAGAGGGGGAAAAAGGGAACAGAAGCTGCTCCAAGTTTCCTTCTGCTGCTCCTCTTAAAACAGGGAAAACACATTTCTGACCACATTACATGTTTTAGTTGGACACCACGAAACACAAGGCTCCTGCTGAAATGCAAAACGCCACCCGACCCAAGTTAAAAGCTGGGCAACCAGCCAGGATTATTTGCAAAATAAAATTAATCTGAAAGTTGTCATAAACAAAAATGCAGTGGTAAATGGGAGCATCCTCCTGGCTGTAAACACCCTCCCACGGTGGTCCCTGACTCATTTATCCTCAGGTTTACCCTCCCTTTGTGACACAGACAGAATTTAGGTCACGAGGACTTTGGCTTGGGATGCAGGGTTGTCCTGCCTTTCCTTCCTTCATCTCTCCTGCTGTGTTTTGGTTTGGGCAGCACTTGGAGGCAACATCTTGGTTTTCATGGAGTGCACCGGGATCCACGTCTGGGTAGGAGGACAAATAAAGGCTCTGCAATTGGAAAGGAACAATGATTTCTCTGAGGGCTTTGCTGTAGCTCCTTCATCCTCCCCTCACTGGGAGGATCTTTCCCAGTGGGATGGCCTCTCCCAGTCTGGTATTCCATGCCAGCAAACCTGGCCTCTTTCCTCCACACATCCACTTAAAGTTGTGGGGCAGAATGTATTCCCTGATGTCTCTTAATGCCTTTTTTTAAAGAGCTTTTACTAAATGATGTGTTTTAATTCTTTGGTTTCTACTTTCTGGGGTTGTGTTCCAGTTCATTTGGATGCGTGAATTCAGGGTTTTCTGTATTCCTCTCTCTTTTGCCTCCTGGTGACCTTCCAGCCAAGCCAGCAGTGGATTCTGAGTGCTGTGAGTTACCTACTTGCCTTCACACTCTCTGGTTAAACCATGTGGCAGTGAGTGAACTTGCCAGATTACCATATCTACCAACAATGCAAGGAGTGCAGGAACAGAGATTTTTCTGCTTCTCCCATCCCAAATCTCAGTGCGGTATGAGATCTGTGGAACATGTCCACGTATCTGGGCAGAAAAAAAAAATCCACATTCAAAAAAAAAAGGCAGCAAATATTTGTGTTTCTTTCCATGCCCAAGAGCTGGGCATTCCTGAACTTCGCCCCTTAAGAATGGTTTTGACAACAGCAAGATCTTTGAGCCTGCTTGTGCGTTTCTGTCAAATCAGCTTCTAAGATTGAGACGATCTAAGAGAGTAAAGCAGAACCACACAAGATTCCCTGGGTGCCTCCATACCAGCCACTGTGACTAAAACTGGCCCAGCTCCTTCCCAGGCACTGGTCCCTGAGGTGTGTGAGCTGCACCACCCCAAACCCCCTCAGAACTGGTCTTGCAAAAACCTTCCCGGGTTTGAACTCGCCCACGGCTCCAGCAGTGGTTTTTGCTGTAACCAGAGAGCCTTCCTAACTCTTTGTTTTTGGCCCAAGCAGCTCGCCAAAATTCTGGGCTTAGCAGTTCTTGTTTTCCCTCCTTACTCCTCCTTTCTTCCCCTGTTTGGCTGGTGGGAAGAGGAATGCCTCCCTGGAAGCGGGGCCGGGCGTGGCGCGGGCCGTTTCTTCCGTGTGAGGCGGTGAAGCGCCGCTTCCCTCCGCGCACCAGGAACCAAAGAGCCGGAAAGGCTCCTCTGCTCCCAAGAGCCAAGTGCCGTTCCCAAACCAGCTCTTGGCCCCAGAAACTTCCCTTTGGAGCTTCTCAGTTCCTGTGCTTATTCTGGCCTCGTCTGCTGCTGCTGCTGCGGCTGCTCCTTCCAAGCTGCGGGCACGCTCCAGGCGCTCTTCCCACCGCCACGTCCACCAGGAACTTATCCCCCTGTCCGTGATGGGATGGAGCTCAGGCTCCTGCCAACGAAGGTCACCTCAGACCAACCCATCCTCGATGCTGAGGTAACCATTTTCCACCACAGGGAAACCATTTTCCACCACATTACTCCTTGGCAATGGATGTCAACAAGGAAAGCCATCCGTGCAGCACTGCTGGAGGTCTGCAGGATTTTGGGATGAGGTGTGTCCCACCTCCTGGTGCCAGCTCCTGGACTGGCAGCCAGGATGGAGGGTTGGTATTTAAGGGTCAGACACAGCATATAATGCACCACAGCAGTCGCAGCACTGAGATTTAAGTAGGACCTGTTTTGTTGTGGTGGGTGAAGCATGTGAGTTTCACTTGGAGCTTCCTCTCTGAAGGAAACAGACCCAACATAATTCCATGTATATATGGCTGCTTTAATAAATACACTTATGTGTGCTGTAAAAATAGAATATTTTCCTGGCCCTCAGGGTGTGAATTCGTCCACAAGCATTGCTGTGACATGAAATTTCAGAATCCTTTGCTGCAGTGGAAAAGAGAAGATTTTAAGTATTTGATTTAAAAGAAAAAAAAAAGAAAAACAGTCACTGGAGTTGTCTGCAGCACAAAACTGTGCAACTGTTATTATTCACATCATGAACAAACACTCTAAAAGAAGTGGTGTGCAGGGGTGTGGGAAAAGAGCTCTGTGGTTTTCTGTTTCAGCTCTGCCTGTGAATCACTTTGCAGTCTTGGGCAAGTGGTTTAACCTTGTGGGGGCTCGATGTGTGCAGCTCTGCAGTGGCTGAGCAGCATTCAGGGGACCTCAAACAAGGGGGTGTTTGAAATAGCCACGAGACACGAGAAGATGCAGATTCCCTGAAGAAAGATGGCATGTAAATGTAATACAGTATTATCATGGCTTTATCCCCAAAGAAATCCAGATGTCTTAGATGAAAAGGGTGGTTTTGCTACGTATGTATGGATTTTAGTTCCTTAGAGGCAAACAAAGCAGCATCTTCCAGACAGGGACCAAGATCCTGACATCCTCATCAGGCAGACATCGTCCCACCTAAGCCAAGTATAGTTTTGCCTGAGCTAGAAATTGGCTCTTTGTGAATTATCCAACACAATCCATTGACTCTTTAACCCATAAATTGTCAAACTCAATTATTTCCAGCTAAGCAGATAGCTGAAAATAAATAATCTGTAAGATAAGGTACTCTGGCTTTAGTTTTAAGTCAAATTCAAGTTTGCTCAACATGAACGTTATAGTTACATAAATAACAAGAGAAAAAATCACCCCCAAATCCAAAAATCGTTTTTTTTCTGCAAAAACATAGAGGATCAATTTCTCCAGTTTAGAATTACCAAACTTGGCAGTATTTCATATTTGAAATATAATGATGTCATCTGGTTGGCCTCTTCCCATTGCAAACAGTAAATCTTAAAATCTGGAGAGATCTTTTATTTGGTTATTCATATTGTACTGCATCAAGGGGTTACAACACATGTGCCTGGGCTTATTAAAATCATCTGGTAGAGAAGGAGTTATTATTTAAAGGCACAGAACTTGAGCCTGTGCTGCTTTTCTTGGAGGCTGCTCTGTCCTGATGTCAGCTGCACGTCCAGTTGTGCCTTCACTGCCACTGACACCTAGAGGTGCCTTGGTTTGGAGAGACTTTATGTGCTGTCTGGAAATAGACATTTTATCCCATGGACTTGCATCCATCACCCCAGGGGCTGGGAGTGCACAGTGCCTAGTTTCTTTGGGAAGGAATTCCACCATCATGGTCAGTCTCCCAGCTTGCTTTCAAATGGGAAGTTCCTCCTGCCTGGTGATGAAGCCCACACCAACCCTCCCATTCTGGCAAACAGGAACATTGTTGTGCCAGCCAAACATCTTGCTCCTAGGGACAGTTTCTTTGCATTTACTCTGGTGCAAGGAACAAATAGCAGACTGGACTTCTTCAAGTATTATTCAAGCCCTTCCACCGGGCTGCTCCTCTCCCTGCTTTCCCCAAATTTCCGAAGGCTTCTTTCTCCTGCTTGTTTTTATTTATGTTTCTGAGGTTTACATTGTTTGGCACTTGGTTTGGCCTGCTGGCTGCTTTTCTTGGAAAAAAAAATGTGGTGGAGCCAGCGCAGGATGTCCTCACAAAGCTGTTTCGTGGAAATTTCCCTCACTGGAGATCACTCTGTGTTTCTCCAAGGCTTGGAGCCAGCCCAGCAGGACCAAGCAACCTGGATTTTTTACAGTCAGTGGATCCCTGGCCATAGATCTATGCAGGACCTAATTATGCCTCTGCATAGTTTTTTCCCCTCTTTACTTAATATCCCTGCGTGCGTGTTTGTGCCAGCACATTCTGCCCTGGTTCCCCCCTAAATCCCTCTTTGTTGGCTTCTTCCTCCAACCTGTGTGGTTAAAGGTTTCACTGGTTTATTAAATTCTCGTAGTAGAGGGGAAAGGCCCTTTTTGCAACTTAGACAGGTAGGAAAGTTTCCTGCTGGAGTGAAACTCTTCTCCTGCAAGAGCAAAGAAGAGAAACCACCACATTTTTTTTCATATATTTGGAGAAGGAAAGGCCAGTCTAACACCTGAAAAATTAAGATAAATCTGTTTGGGAACATCCTTTTACTTTTTTTCTCCACAAGTATTTGGCAAGATGTGGCAATAGGAAAAACCCAGCTGCAGCTTTGGAATGACCAGATGATTCCCAACGTGGGATGCTGCCACAAAAGCCACATTTCTGTGACAGGGATGGATAACTTCAATGGACATGAACGTCTTGGGGTGTCAGGAATGTGATTGTCAGATCTGCCAGCAGAAGTCTTATTCTGCCCATTTCTTCTCCTTCATCACAGTAACCTGAATTTCAGTGCAGCTCTTGCTGCCTGCAGTAATGTTTATCAAGTAGTTCTCTGAATCCATTTTCACCATGGAAAAGCTTCTTACAGCCTCCACACTCATGTATATAATTTTTGGCCATTTATCTATATAAATAGCAGAGTGATAAAAGGCAGATCCCTCTGCTTTCTTAAAAAAAAAAAATCTAGACTCTCAAGGCTTTGCAACTTCAAGGGCTGAGTATCCTTTTAGCACAGAACTGTCACAGTTTTCTACACTCGCTGTGCCACCCCAAGGGTTGGTTTTGTGTGTCACTTTCCCGGCCATGAACGTTAATTATTTTTCTGCACAATGATCGTGACCACAGACTTGCTTTAGATGATATTAAATTCTCTCCCTAGAGATAGAATAGGCTCCTCACAGTGTTGCAGTTTGTAGTCTCAGCCTTGTTTTGGTGATTGTGCGGGATAATGTCATGCAAATTATGATGATGATGATGATGATGATGATGATGATGATGATGATGAGGATGAAAAGCAGCCTTTTCAGGCTTTCAGCTGCTCTGGATTTGTAGTAGTAGCTGCCAAAACTTGGTCGTGCCTCCATTTCTGCATCTCAGTTGTCACTGGGCCACAGCACAAGTTAATGTGGATGCAACATGATTGCTAGAGAACCCAGAAAGAACATGCATAAGGAATAGTCACAAATTTCCAGCCAGGCTTATAAAGTAAATCATCCTTTTTTCTTTCTTTTTAATTTATTTTTTTCCAAAAATAAGATCTCCTTTCTGTGGGGGAAAGAACCTGACATTTCCTGAAATCAACAGAATTTTTCATCTGGCAATGAAAAATTTACTATTCCCAGTTGAAAGCTTTTTGATTTTTTTTTTTTTAATGAAAACATAACAGTCCTAGAAAAGAAAGATCTGCCTGGCTGGTCCTGGTTGATTGTTGCTTTACCCTGTATCATACCTGATCAGTTTTACCTTGACTTTCTGTTAGCGTAGAAAAAGTGCTTTGATTAATACCATTGCAGAAGGCTGTGAAATGGCAGAGAATATTTCAGAGTTCCTGTACCTGCTTAGTCAAACAGAACATGCTTCCAATTAGCGTCGGTCTGCGGTGTTTCAAAACAAATGTGCAACTCATTATCAGCTGGTATCACAGGTTTGGAACCAAAACACATCCCAAAGGAAATGTATAACAAATATTTGGTATCAGTTGCATAAATCATGAGAAAATGTGCTTTTTTTTTTCCCCCTCTCTCCTTCTGGAGATGCTGTCCCCTTTAAACATGAACACCGTCGAGTGCATGTCCCTGTTTAAATGCAGGGCTTGTCACCTCCACTCCTCTCCCTGGAGTCCTGGAGAAGGCAACGGGCAAGTTCATAAAATCATGGAATCGTTAAGGTTGGAAAAGACCTCCAAGATCATCAAGCCTAACCTTTGACCGAACACAAGTTGCAGCTTCGTAGTGAATTGGGGTCAGATGGTATCAGCTGCAAATAACCCCAAATAATCCCTGCCTGCACGGGGGGCTCTGGGAGGCTGCAGGGCTGGGCGCTGCTGGATCTTCCACGGGAGAACCGTGGTGGAGGAGGTGAGGGCTGTGAAAAACGGATGTGAGAGGAAGGAGAGGCTTTCAAAAAAAAGAGGAATGCAGTGTTTACATATCTGATGAGGCTACAGATGAGCTGATTGGAGCGATGCTGCACAGACACGTTGTCCGAACTGGAGGGTGTTAAAGTGCTTGGATGGTGTTCAAACATGCACATTCACCATGTCACCCTCTGGCTTCTAGCAGCAGCCCAAATCCCAGAGGAGCCCTGTGATTAATTTATCCTTGATTCTTAGATAGGCACAGACTATTTTGATAAAGGGAGGAGAGCTATTGTGACTTTCCTTCCTTTATTGCTCCACCCAAGATAAAGTAGACAGGATATTTTACGGCATTGTACAGACAGCCAATCTGTCATCCAGCAAAAGGTGCTGGACCTCAGAGACCAGGCACCCTTCTCTTCTAGGCTCTTTAGCTCATATATAAAACTGGAGAAATCTGATTTTTCAGGATCTTCTCCTTGCTCCTAAATCGCTCAGCCCAAACGTTTTTGCGTCAGATCACATTATAGAAGTGATGAAGACACATGTTTGGTCTTTACTTATCTTTAAATATAATCCAAAGGATAAAGCCTCTATTTGGATGAACATGACACCCATTCTTCTGGGTTTTTTTTTTTGAGCTTTCTACTGTGCAGTTTGCACTGCCTTAAGTCTTGCTGTTTTGCAGCAAGAGGTTTCTGGCCAAACCGTTGATTCTGGGGCCGCAGCAGAGAAACACACCACGATCTTCTGGGTCAAAATTCAGCCAAAATTCAGCCAGAATTCAGTCAAAATACAACCTTGTCCCGTCAAAGGCTGTGCTCCAGAAGTGTGTGCAAATGTTGCTGCGGGCTCATGATGACCCACACCTTTGGCAGCCCGGGCTGTGGGTGACCCTTGTTTCTGTTTTATCACTGTTGTGTCTCCGTGCAGACCTCTGAGCTGGCTTTGCAAAACACCCTGGAGATGTGCAGAGCTCCTGCTGCCCACCACATCTCTCAGCCCCCTGCTTGGGAGGGTTGCAGGTAGGAAGGAGAGAGTTCCACTGACGAGGATTGCTGTTGGGAAATGTCACTAAGAAATCTGATTTATTATATGTTTGCTTTCTACAGGACCAATTATTTTGCCCTCATAGGTAGGGACTTTAGCAAGGAAAGCAGAAAGGACTCTGTAGACCTGAAATACCCCTGAACTGCCTGAGATATAGGAAAAGATTGGACTGGTGATGAGGCCCTGGGAGTTGCCCAGAGAAACTGTGGCTGCACCATTTCTGGAACTGTCCAAGGCCAGGTTGGACAGGGCTTGGAGCACCCTGGGATTGTGGAAGGGGTCTCTGCCCGTGGCAAGGGGTGAAATGAGATGATCTTTAAGACCCCTTCAAACCCAAACCATTCCAGGATTCTGTGAGTCATGACTGACATTATTATTTACGTTATTGGTGACCAAACATCGCTCTGCACAGATGGGATGGGGCTGGAGACTGGGCCAGGTGCAGTGGGCAGGTGCCTGCCTGGACCCTGACAACATGAGCCCATATTTATCCTTTTGGTGCCTTTTCAGTCCCATGCACATCAAAACATTGAGCCTCTTCTGGGGGAAAAAAAACCCCAATACAGAGACATGAAACTGCTCCTGGGACAGTCCCTGTGCTGATTCAGAGCTGAGCCCAGAGTCACACCATGGAAGTGACGTGTTCCGTGTCTTTTCCAGTAACAGACAGATATCAGAGGGACACAGGTCTGGTACTGTGTTCACCCACCTTCCTCCCTCAATACAAATGACTCAGACAAAGTAGATGAATGTCTAATAAAAGGAGCCATCTACTCTATTAGCCTTTCAAAGAAAAGCAGCCTTAGACATAAATGATTAAGCCACATCGCTTTAACGAGACGTGGAAATTAGCTGTCACTGCCAAAACGTAATTCCTTCTCTCAACCTCCTGTTCCAATTATAAGAATGGTAATTTGCCAGCTCCCAACTTCCTGTTATTAAGCCAATTGTTAAATTTTCATAAATGTTTGAGACAGTAATTTAAAACCATGGGGTTGACATTCACCCAGCAAGGATGATTATCACCTTTTCCTCCTCTTTCTCTTCCTCCTCCTCTCCTAGCTTTGCAGACCTTCCTGTCTTTGAGCACTGTGGAAATTCATGCATTGGCGAGCTGCAGGAGACCCCAGGCACCAGAGGCAACCAGAAGAAGGAATCAGCCCCAATATTTCCTGGAGGAAATGATGCCACATCACAAGCCTTGTTCTTCCTTAGAAAAAAACCCAACATTTTTTCTCTCAAAGAGACAGTATTTTTAAAGGAAAAACATTGTTTTATTTGCAAAACAATGTTCCTAGAATAAGTTGGTTAAGAGCATGATGATAATAACAACAAGACTGTGGGTTTGATCCCTGTACGGGCCACTCTTTTCAGACCTGGACTTGATGATTCTTGTGGGTCCCTTCCAAGACAGGATATTCTCTGATTCTGTAAATAAATAAGGTTCCTGTGTGTTATGAAATCTATTGAAAGAGAGAATAACTACAATAAAAGAGGACTTTGCATGCCTGGTTTCTCTAGGGCAGTGAGCAAAGTCACCCTGGCAAAGAGAAATACAGGCACCTGTTTCGGGGTGTTTTTATAAAAGCCTGTCACCATTCCATCTAAATATTACAGGAGAGGTTTTCAAACACACAAAAAGCAGTTCAGCTTCCAACTCCCACCAGCTCTCCAAGGGAGATGACCATGAAATTGCCCTTTGTACAGTGAAAATCTTTCCTGCCCATGCTGTGCTATTAGGTTACCCAAGTGGGCTTCTTCTGTTGACCTCAAACCCCCACGGAGCTCGTGTTCCCAGCTGCTGGCAGGGCTGGCACTTGGACAAGAGATAACATCACCAGTGCCTTTGCACCCTGCGTTGTTTCACTGTTCCTTTTGTATGACACACATTTTTTCAGTGTCAAATGTCTGTATTTCTGGAGAGAGAGATATGTAGAGAGAGATAGGCAGATATAGATATATTTGTCCAACATTCTTACAACAACATCGTGTTGGAAATTTGTGACAGGCAGGATCTGTGTTTTAAACTCTCTCTCTCTTCTGTGGCTGATAGCAAAGTTAAGGTTTCCTAAGGTATTTCATTAAGTTGTCCACATAAGAAATCTCACTGCCTCCTGCTTTGATTCCTCTTGCATTTAATTTCCTACCACAGCCCATATTCTGTCTCTTCATTCTAGGGAAATATGGATTATGTGAAATTTACTGTCCAAATGAAGTCTACCGAATATTTTCCTCCCAGTGAGGGAATTCCCTGTTGATTTGTTTCTGTGAGGAGGCTGCACTCGCATACAGGCAGAGGTACACACAGTTCCTTTCACAGCTATAAAATATTGTTGTTTACAGAGGTATATTCTCCCAGATCTCTGCTGTATTAATCATTGCTCCCGGCCCAGAATGTTTATTCTGAAAAACAACCACCACCGACCACATCTCCCCTCTGGGATGTGATATTAAAGTATGAATGCAATGGAGAGGGCCAGGACTGGATCTCAGGGAAGCTCTGCACGCTCCTCATCCTCTCGGTTGCCTTATAAGACACACCCCAGGAGCCAGGCTGGGCCTGTAATTGAAGCCCATCGATCACCTCCTTCCCAAAACCCGTGGCTCAGCTATAACTGACATGGCAGGGCTGTTTGTTTATTCCCCTCAACAGATGTTTGAGCAGAGGCTCCCCAGCCTCCAATAAAATATCGCAGACAACTGTGAAGTTTGCTAACCCCTCGTTAAAGCAATCTCCTTGAAGTCCTTAACTCACCAGAAGATAAACTGCACCAACATGGAGCACTCCCACTCTCAAGGACAGAGAGCCATTCCCACCAGCAAACACAGACCATAAACTTCTGCACTGGAAATCGTTGTGTCTCTGCTTTAGATCAATGCCATTAAAACAAAGGCAGATGGAATATTTTACTCTTATCTGGGGCAGTGGTTAGTTGCCTTTCTGATTGCTCGCCTCTCCAGCTCCTCTCTTCCTATCCTGCCCCATGGAGTGGCTGTCACAGGGTGGTGGCAAGGGGTCTTGGAGCACCCATCTGTACATGCACAGCCTGGGATTAACCCTGTGCATGGCAGCACATCAGCATTTCAGCATCAGCACTCATGGCACAAGCTGCAGAAGTGGTTCTCCTTGCAAAAGCAGCAAATTGATGCGGGGACAATGCTCCCGTTCCCACCACACCAAGTTTGGCAGCATTTCCTCGTTCTCCTTGTGCTCTCTGCCCACCATGGTTATGGTCAGCCTCAACCCATCTGAGAGGAGAGGGCAGGAGCTGGCAGACAGGGGGGAGACCCATGGGCACAGAGCTGGGACACCACAGGGGACAAGAAGTGGGGAAGGGAACAGGCTGACCGTGGCAGCAGCATACAGAACATTAGCTGAGGACAGAGTGATCAAGTTGGACACTATTAGTGGCTGACCAGCTTTTTTTTTCCCCCCAAGGCACAATATTTCTCTGAATCTGCATAGTGCAATGTAGAGCTTACATTTTATTTTTGACACTGTTCCCCCAGGTTTTCATCTCTCAGACCTTTCTCCCTCTAGCCTCACCCTTCCAGGAATTCACATTGCACACATTTCTGCAAAGGGAATTAATGGCTTCTCTTTAAAGCTATGGGAGAGGAATGCCCTTTCTATTAATGCTTATCGTTGTGTACTGCTTCAATAAAGATTCCTTGTAAACCCAAAAGAATGTCCTGAGCAGTGCTGGGGGCTGAATTGCCCAAGATGTTCAGTGGCCAGGGCCAGACGCCTGAACATGCACAATTTTAAAAACAAAGAGAACACTAAATATCAGCTCAAATATTCAGTTGGCTCAGGGCAGTGTTTTTTTCCAAGCTGCCCATTGTACAGCACCGGGGTTGTGATTTCTTTTTGTTTTCTTTGTAAATAAATCCTTGTAACGACTTTCCCGTATCTGATTCCAGCACAACCGATGACACAGGCGACAGCGATGGTTCAGCATGGTGAGGTCCCCAGCCCGTGTCTGAAGCTTGTCTGTGCCAAGGGTCCTCATGAAATGTCCCACAGGCCCCTTCTTTCCCGAGGAAATGAGGGAATCAGCCCATGCTCAGGTCAATTCCCAACAAGGAGCCAGGACACAGCCAGGCTGAGCATCCGGAGAGCAGAGGGTGAGCACACACGCAGCCAGGGCGCTTCTCGTCCATCACATCGTTTTGCTGAAAGCCATCTCTTTTCCAAAGATGTCAGCAGGCCAGCAGGCAGCATCACAACAGTGCATGGGCTCCACACATCCCGAGCAGACACGGGGTCTCTGTCACCAAAATGTGTGAGCTGTTGTCACCTGAGCTCTGGTAGCAGCTCCCTCAGCTGGTGTCAGTAGCAGCTTTGTGTCCTCCACGTGCAAGAGGCCCTTGAGAGGGACACAAAGCCCAGAGCAGATGCTTCACAGTGTCTGGGTTGACTGGTGGAAGGTTTTTCTCTTTTTGCAAAGCCAGTCTTCCATGCTTTGGACCGTGTTAATAGTATTTGATAATATATAGTGTAGGAAAGATGGAGCGTCTATATCCCAGACAACAGACTCCATAAATGCATTTCTAAAATTATTCAGTGAGAGATCATCTGTTACGCTCATGCATGATGAGAGGGAAATTGTCCAAAGTTTGTATTCTAATGGGGAAAAAATAATCCTTGGAAGCAGAGAGAGGGAATCTGCTGGCCAAGAGACCCCAGAAAGCTTTGAGTGTTTCACAGGCTGTAACTGATACTGAGACTTTTGGGCAAATGGACAAAGGGATTCCTGAAGGCAGACCTCTCTCAAGCCCTCAAATTCACATTTTTTTCTATTTTGTGAAGAGACATCTATAATGTTTTGGTGGAGGAGGTTGCTGGCCTGTCAAAGCTTCAGGAGGTTATTTAACTTCTTCCAGTCACAGCCCTGGACTTCATGGTCTTCTGTCTTTATTTCTGATGAATTTCTGTCCCAGCTCTAAAACGTCTGGTTCCCATTCCAAGGATGTAATTTGACTTCTCCTGCAAGAGGTCTGACTACATCCATGGTTTTTCTGCAGCCAGAACTTACAGGCACTTCAACTTCTGACTACATCCATGGTTTTTCTGCAGCCAGAACTTACAGGCACTTCAACTTCCACTCGAAGCAAACTTTGGGATCTATGTACATGTTGGAGCCAAACTCCAGCAAAACCAAGTACCCTCAAGCCTTCACAAGGTCAGGCCCCTTGTAATTTTGATGCTTATAAAACACAGAAAATGAAGTGTTCTGTCTCTTTTATAAAATGAGAGCAAAATGAGAGAAAGCTCTTGCTGCTCAGAACACCCTGAAGTCATGTGGAAATTTAAGTGTGCTTGTGCCCACGGTTTAGAGGTTGAAGCCACTGGGCTGGCTGGGTATAAGGGGTGTCAAGGCATGCCCATTATCAGGATGGATGATAAGGTCCAGGGTTGGTTTGAAACCTTACAAATAAACCCTATTCATATGCCTTTTTTCTACTTGTTACCCTAATAGGAGTGAAGAGAATAATTTTCATCATTTCTTTACCCCAGGAAGCTTCTCCCACAGCAATGCTCCCCTCCAACACCTCTACACCCCAGCTGTGTCTCACCAGTGAAACATTTTGATGAACTCCCATCCCTAAATCCCTCCAGCTCTTGGAGTCACTCTAGGTTTTCAAACGACTGCATCCCTCTGGATGAAGCTCTGAGCACTGCAAATCCTCATTTCCCTTGGTAGCCAGGGTTCATTCATGTCAGTGGATCTTGTTCCACGAGCAAGCCTTATTAGACCAGAGCTGTGCTGCTGCTTAACAAAAAAGGAGAGGAAGAAGGGACAGGACTAAAGTCGTGTACTTAAAGCAGCAGGGCTGGGCCGAGAGATAAATAAACCCTTAAAGCACAGCGCTGCACTGCTGCCAGAGTGATCTATCTCTCCTTTGAAAATCGTGTCTGCGAGGAAATGACGAATAATTTTCCACACGCAGACACACCGGAGTGAGTAACTTGGAGGACGTCAGGATTTTCGGTATTCCCGTCCCTCCGGAAAGCTGCGGCCAAATCCCCGCCGAGCACAACGACGGCCTCTCCCTCCTGGAAACCCGGCTTTTCTGGGAGGGCACCGTCAGCAAACCGTGAGCAAAGGCCCCGAAACGATGTGCAGGATTCCAGCAGATTCCAGCAGGATTCCAGCAGGACGTGGGCTCGCGCCTGGCCCGCAGCCTCGCGGAGGCCGCCGAGGGAAATAAATCAGTGGCCAACGAGCAAACTGGAAACCGGACTGAGGGCTGAGGGCACCGTCAGCAAACCGTGAGCAAAGGCCCCGAAACGATGTGCAGGATTCCAGCATATTCCAGCAGGATTCCTGCAGGATTCCAGCAGGATTCCAGAAGGATTCCAGCAGGACGCGGGCTCGCGCCTGGCCCGCAGCCCCGCGGATGTCGCCGAGGGAAATAAATCAGTGGCCAGCGAGCTGTGCCAGTGGATTTGGCTGTGATTCCCAGCCCAGGCTCGTTGTAGTGACTCCAGGAGCCGGGGCTCCATTTGTCAGCACGACGGCGGAAACGCAAAACCCAGATCCGTGTAAGGGAGACCACGGGAAGGAGGCTCTCAGGAGAAACCCAGCACGGGGAGTCATCAGCACTTTGCAGCTGCATGTGCGTTGTCCAGGACAAGGAAACACGGGGAAAAAATAAATAAATGCAACCAAATCCTGCTTGAAGGTCTCAGGCCAAATGAAGTCACTTCCAGAGAAAGATTGCGGAGCGCTGTGCTCATGGAAGGCATGGATGGGTCTGTGCTGTGATTGCAGCCTGCAGCAGACTCCTCAGGGGCAGGAGAGCCCGGTGCCCTGCCCAGGGTGGCACAGGTTGGGGTGCAATGGGGTGGCAGAGTGCCTGCATGGTCTCTTCTCAGATGTGCCCAGGCTGAGCAGGGCTTGGGGTGCTTGCTGAGGGCACGGTCCTGCTGCACTTCCTGACCTGGGAAACCTTTCCAACATAAGCCAAGATATCCCTGGCTCTTGAAGGAAGTGCTCTCTACCTGTTGGACCAACTTGATCATTAGCCACAATTTTTTACCACTAAGTTTTCCCAATTCTCTCTTCTCCCACATTTATTTTACCCTCCTTTCACGCCCTGGCTTTTGCAGTCTAATTTCTTTTCACTGCTGCCATCACCCTGATGGTCACCTGTGAAGCACTGCATTTCTAAGAGCTTGTTGGTGAAACACTCTTCCAGGCCAGGAAGGCTCGTAGCAGCATCTTGCAAAATAAGCAGCCTCTCCATGATGTTCTTGACATCTCCAAAATCTCCAACGTGACAGATTGGGAGGTTTTATTGTGTAGTTTTTGCTGAATGCTAAAATAAGCTGTATTTTGGGGCTTTGTGCTCATCCTGAGAGGTAAACCAGGGCCTGAGGTTGTACCTGGAGACAAAGCTACAAATTTAGATTTCAAGGTGCTCTAAATAGAACAACCCAGGCAGATCTATTATTTTTTTAAAAGGCAGAAGGGCTGAGATCTGGCAATGGCTCTGTCAGCTCCTTGGGGCCTGTGGGGTTGTTTAGCCTGGAGAAAAGGAAGCTCCAGGGGGACCTTTTCACTCTCCAAAACTGCCTGGCAGGAGGGTGCAGCCAGGTGGGGGTCAGGCTCTGCTCCCAGGGAACAAGGGACAGAACAAGAGGAACTGGCCTCAAGGTGCCCCAGGGGAGGCTCAGGTTGAACATCAGGAAGAATTTCTTCACTGGAAAGGTGGTCAGGCACTGGAAGGGGCCATCCAGGTGGGTGGTGGAGTCCCCACCCCTGGAAGTGTTCAAGGAGCTCCTGGACATGGCACTCAATGCTTTGGAGTGGTTGACAAGCTGGAGATCAGTCAAAGGTTGAACTCGATGATCTTGGAGGTCTTTTCCAGCCTAAAGGATTCTGTGATTCCATGAATTCTGTGACCCAGAGAGCTGGCAGGATCTGCTTCAGTCAGATGCAGCCTGGGGAGGTGCTGGGCTCCCGGCACTGGCCCAGGCTGGGAAATAAAAGAATCACTTTTGTCAAGAATATTTCACAGGAAGGAGAGATGTTGGCTCAAAATCTATTATTTTCTTTTATGAGAACTCTTGTAAATTTCTACAGAGACCATCAACATTGAGAATCCAATTTCCCTGAGATAAGCCCACTCTGGCAGGGGATTTTGTCCCTCTATTCTTAGCATCAGCAGTCATTATTCAGATTTTTGAAAGACTTTGACCATTTTCATCCTTCTTTAGCTTCAGTGGATCAGCTAGACCAGACTTCCCCCTTCCCTCACCAAGAGAAATTAATGGGTGGGCTGAGAAGGACCATATAGTTTATTGAGTTACATCTTCCTTAAACCCTCTTTTCTAAAACTTCAGTGAACCATAAGCAGGTACCTCACACAGAGCTAAACTTTGCAGAAAGCAAATGAAAGCCAGGCAGGAGGAGGGAGGCTGTCCCAGGGGGGCCAGTCCTACCAAAGCCTACTCTGGCTTGGCAAGGAGCACATCCTTATTACTGCTGGTTGTAATAACATCCTTCAGCTGGTTCATGCCTGCAGCAGGTGAAGCCTGCTGGATGAAGGCTTTGCCTTGGAAAGCTTCCTCTGTTGTTCCTTTATTTCAGTTCCCATTTTCAGGAAGGATGCAAAGCCTGCCCTCCTTCACAAGTGCTCCTTCGGTGTTTCTGCTTCCTTCCCATGGCTTGCCTTGGGCTCCTGCTTGATAGCAAGATGTTAAGAATCATCATCCACAGAAAAACAGAGTGCTCTTTTATTTTATTTACACAGCTGCCACGAATTTTGTTATGCCTAAATCCTCTGTCTCTTCCTCTCTCAGTGGGCTGGAGAGAGAAGAATGGGCTTTCTAGCATTTGTGTTTACTTTTATTGCTCCTTAAAATATTTTATGGCCTTTTAACAGAGTGGCACAATAATATTAAAATAACTTCAAAAAAAAATAAATTTACAGAAAATTTATTAAAGCATCACAGAAATGGATTTAACACTTCAAATACCCTTTCAAAGTGGCACCATGTCCTTGCTTTGAAGCAAAGCAATAAATTCACTTTGTAATTCTTTATTGGAGGTTTTATTGGAAATTAGAGTGCATGTACTAAACAAAATGTCAGCTTATCTACACACAAATACTTGCCTACAAGTTGGATATAAGACAACATATTGACCATTACAATGTGATTTAGATTACAGTAGCCAGCAGAGAGCCAGTCACGGTCCAGCCCATGCTTAGTGTCTGTCAGTCTGGATTAAAAGTCAGTTTTACTCTCAAAAATATGCAGACAGATGGTGTCAAATGGAAAAATAGAGATTTGCTTCAGGTCGTGCAGCAAGGCCGTGGCTGATGAGCATCCCTTGGGTACCCCCAGCACTGCCCCCCTGGCGTGGCAGAGCATTCCTTTCACAAGAGCTCCAGCAGATTATCCCCAGCAAAAGTTGTGATATGCTGATAGCCTTATCTGGCTGGTGGCTGGAATTAAAACAATGCAGTGCACTAATGCAGGCCTTTATCAGGGAGCAGACAAAACAAGGGGGATCGAGGAGCGAGCTGCAGGCCAAGGGCTGGAAAAGGGGGGCATCCACCTCAGGGCAAGCACAGGAAGGCAGAAGGTGGATGCTTTGTTCTAAAAATAGCCACATACGTACTTTTTTACTGGTTTTGTGCTGAATGATGTCCTGAGGAGCTGGTGGGAGCCATCAGCATCCCAGGGACAAGGCCAGGCTGGGTACCTCAGCAACACAGTGGGTACTACTGTGCAGACTCTACACAGAGACTCATTCTTCCTCATCAAGATAGAGAAATAGAACCCAGACAAACCCCTTGGCTTGCTCAGCACTGATCATTTTCCTTCCCATTCCCTCTGCCTTTGCAAAGCTCAATGAGAAGCTGGTGAACTAAAAAGTGAGGAAGGATGACTATGCCAGCATATGTTGTTTCCATGACACAAATAATCGCCGTTCCAAAGGTCACTGCCACAGAGGAGTCACGGGTGGGATGAGAACAAACAGTAATTATGGCACTTGACAAGCTCCCAGCAGCCCAGAGAGATAAATCTGCTGCCTGCTCCTACTTGAACTTACGGCATCCTGGATTTCAGGAGCTTCCACTGTCCTGCATGATCCAGCAAACATCCTCTCAGGATCTCCGGTGAATAAATAACTCTTTGAAATGCGTCTTCCCTGTTGTGGCACCCGTCCCTTTGGCATTGTGTAAACACGCACAGCACAATCCAGAGCTGCTTTCTTCTCGGCCAGCAGCATAATTACTTCTTCAAAGGGCCAACTCCCCGTGCCTGAGTTCATCAAGCTGTCACTCAAGAAAGCCAAATCTCTGGACGGGCGCTGCATCCCTCTCACGGGCTCTCCAGCTTCCCGCAGATTCTGGGCTCCAACAGGAGCTGTTTGACCCAGCTGGCTGCTGGGCTGCAGGAGGGCACTGCTTTGTGCCAATAAACAACCCTCTGTGCAAGGTCAGCTCCTTCACAGCCGCCCCTCAGCTCCCTTTGAAGCCTGGGGTGTCAGCGAGCTCGGCGTGGCTGTCGTGGGGTGCGAGGGAAAGGGGTTTATTGTGCTAAAGGGCGTTTCTCCTGGAGCTTTTTCTTGTTTACTGCAAACCTGTGATCCCAGAGCCTGGCTCTCAGGACAGAGCAGGGTTTTGTTTAACTGGAACCAGGGGCAGGTTTTGCTTTGAAGGTGCCCTTTCCAGTACAGATTAGAGCCAGGCTCCTCGGTGCTGTAAATCAATGGCGCTTCTACAAAGTCATGTGTTACCAGCCAAAATCTGTCTGGTTCACCTCTCCGAGCATCTGTCCCTCTGGCCAGAGTCAGAAACACTCAGAAAACACTGGCTTTGTCCCACCTCGCTGGCAATGTCCAGATTAAGTTATAAATTTGGTACTAAAAACCCATTGTCATGTTCAAGCTATGCAGGGTGAACACAACCTCGCACTACAAGGTAGCAGAAGGAGATTAAATATTACAACCAAATCAGTTGCAGATTTATTCCATAAACTTCTTGTGATTTCATTGTATTTTTCCCTCCTTTGATGAATGGATTTTCTGAACTCTGACAGATTTATTTTTTTGTGGCAGGTATTTTTTTTTCTGCTGCCACGCTTTATACCAGTTTTCCATTAAGTCCTAAGGAGCAAGATGAGGTGAGAAATAAATTTGCTTGTAGCTGCAATTTGATTTAGGTCCATGTAGTTCTTATTTGAGAANTCCCTCCTTTGATGAATGGATTTTCTGAACTCTGACAGATTTATTTTTTTGTGGCAGGTATTTTTTTTTTCTGCTGCCACGCTTTATACCAGTTTTCCATTAAGTCCTAAGGAGCAAGATGAGGTGAGAAATAAATTTGCTTGTAGCTGCAATTTGATTTAGGTCCATGTAGTTCTTATTTGAGAACTTCTTTTGAACAACACAAGGACTCTGTTTCCATAGTCTTTGTATGCCTGTTTGGAAACACTGGTGTTTTTAGCAAAGGGAAGAAATCTGAGAGAAATTATAGGATCTGCAAATGGCATTTAAAAAAAAATTATTATTAAAAAAAAAAAAAAGAACCTGTTTTAAGAATCACCTTTAAATGGGAGATTTTTCTGAAAGATTGTGGAATATTTACACGTAGTTTAAAAGGTGTTCCTGTAAAGACCTGTGGAGTATTTATTCATTACCAAGAAGAATTTCACTCAATGTACTCAGGCAGCCTTTAGGTTTCCTCAGATTTCTTTGGAGATTTCCTAACCTATAAATGCTGTAAATATGATCAGACATTGCTCTGTCTGAATACTGTTACACTGACACTTTTTTTCCCTTTAAAAAAAAAAAAAATACAATCCACGGTTTATTTTACTTGACCCATATTTGATATTTAAGGAAATTAAACAAATCTCACGTTTAGCCTCCCAAAATAATACACGGTGTCCGTTAACACGTGTTAAAATTAATGAAAGCTTGGTGGTGAACATATAAACAGCACAGCTGCCAGGCTGTTTTGTAAAACCAGAGTTGGGCTCTCCCTGCTGTAAAGCATTTGGAGCAAATTCTCAGAGATAATTCCTGTTGCTATTTCTTTTGTTGCTCCTGCTTTTTGGACTGTTTGTTGCACGCTGGAGCAGTGCTCCATCAGTACACTACGGCTCAGCAAAATTGTTTGCACAAGTTTCTCAGTGTTCCTACATTTATCCCTGCGAGGAAACACCAGGTCCTGGTGTCTCTGCACGTTTGCACAACAAAGTGTTGGTGATCCTCCTTGTGAGTCCCTTCCAGCTCAGGATATTTTATGGTTCTGTGAATATCTTGGTATAATTTCACTGCGTTGACTAAGGAGAATTCCAGTGGACAACCCAACTGGTGAACTTAGGCATCAAGTTAAAGGGAAAACAATAATAATCTAACACTTCTGCAGCTCCCTAACCAGGGATTTGGGTCCTCGTTCCTTATCCCTCCTTTTTTCCCTGTTATTAGAGTTCCTAGTTTCTTTTTTCCTAATATAGCAGCTCTCTTCCATTCCCACCTCCACCAGCTTTTATGGGCCTGACCATAATTACATGGCACCTCGCTGTGGTTCCCCAGCAGCAGGTTTCTTACCCCTTGGCTTATGCCTGGTTTTCCTAGCAAAAATGACATCAGAATCTGTTCCTCTGCTTTTGTGTTGCTCTGTCCTTAAATAAAAAACACACAGCACCACCAACATGAGCTTAACAGAGCTGGTGTAAAGCAGCCAATTCTCCCCTCATGCTTTCCTTAAAGCAAATCTGTGATTAAAAAACTCCTGCAGCCATGAGGTTCAGGACACCCTACTTCCCTCATCAATCTATGAAGTGAAAGCCAAAGTTTTTGATTCACTATGCAGATAAAAGATCCTTCTTCCCATCAGGAAGTTGCTGTGGAGATTAAAATATTAAATGTGATCTTACATGAGGCCAGGAAGTTAATACATCCCCCCCCACTGTGAAGAAATTACACCTTATAAACAAGCAGCCAGCAGCAGTAAGTGTGAGTTTTCTGCAGAAAGCATCAGTGGAGCTCAGGCAAGGACAGGCATCCCCCACAACAGAGGTGTTCATCTAAAAAACATTTTCCTAACCAATTCCTCCCCACTCCAATTAGGCTTGGAGACTTTTTTCCATCAGCCCTTACCAGAAAGCATCGAAAGCTTGTTCCAAAATCCACTGACATCATAGGAAGCCTTTCCAAAGGCTAATGGGCTTTGGGATCGGGCCCTCAGTTTTTATTCCAAGCCTTCACAACAGTGAGCTTAAATCAGTCCGTGCTCTTGTGAGCGCCCAAGAGGATTTTCCAGCATTACGTTTGTTTGGGACCAGGTTCTCCCCATGTGGTGGGCTTGAT
Source organism: Nicator chloris (assembly GCA_013400495.1). Taxonomy (NCBI): domain Eukaryota; kingdom Metazoa; phylum Chordata; class Aves; order Passeriformes; family Pycnonotidae; genus Nicator; species Nicator chloris. The sequence continues at coordinate 128,346 of WAAE01003756.1, read as the reverse complement.
GTGAAGCCCATTTAAATCCCATCAACCAGTACAAAGAGGATGGGACAAGGGCCAGGCCGGATGAGCAGAGGTGGAATTCACCTTACAGCTGCTCTTATCAGCAGGGTTTAGGGGAGGGACACCCATGCCAGGAAGATGGCAAAGGAGCAGTGCCAGTGGCACCATGCTGGGGTGGAAATAGTGGTGAGGCTGAGAAGTTTGCATGGAAAAGAGTGGGAAAACCAAGGAAGAAACATCACAGAGGGTCTCTGCTCTGCACAGCAGCTTTGCCACTACTCACGTCGCGTAACAACAGTGTATCTGAATATTTCTGTGCCTGCCTTTTTGGTGGTATTCATCTAACACCCAGTGTTAGACATTAATCTTTGCTTAATGGACCAGAAGGCCGCAGATCCATGGCATGTGAATACGATCCTGATTAGCTCACTTCAGGTTACACACTGATTTTCTGCCTGTTGCCTTTTGGAGCTGTGGAGCAGCTTGTTTTTTGAGGAGAACATAAAAGAGAGAGGGGCAGGGGGGGTGTTGGTTACAGCTATAAATTTTACAGTTCACTGGAAACCACATTAAATGGCAACATCAGTTTATAGATCAACTCTGCGTCTGCCCGGTCGTTAAAGCGGTGGTGGCAGATTATTGTGTTGTAGCCTTACAAAATATGGGCACCGTATTTGCTGGGAGAGGGCTTAAAAAGAACAATAAAAGCCCCCAGTGTCTTTGATTCCTCATTTCTCTTGCATTGCAGTAGGCAACATGATCTGATCTGTGTGTGTGCTTTTCTTGGGGGGGAAGCGTTCGCCAGGCTTTTCTCTTACGCTCAAAAATGCAAAACCTGTGAGTCTTCCTGATTTAAGGTTACACCAACTCTGCATCACTCTTGGAGTGGCCCAGACGTGGAGGATATGGCCAGACCACTCTGAAGCTGCTTGCAGCGGCAGCAATTCCCAAATTTCCAGTGCCACTGAGCAGTCCATCCAGCTCACAGCAGCGCCCGTGCTTGGCTGACCCTTCTGAGACACAGAGCATCACATGTTTCTTCCAGATCAGCCAGACCCGAGGACAGAATCCATGAGCAAAAATAAAACTTGGAAGTGATTAAAAAAATGGAATCTCTTCCCAGACAGTGCCTAATCACTGCCTGTCTTCTGAAAATGTAGACATTTATTTTGGACTATGAAGAGCTTCTTTCAAATGTTTGGCCCCTGCTAAAGACACTGAGCTTGTTGGAAAATTCCAGCCATAATATGCTGCCTGGTGACCAATAAATTTTGCATTGATATTTTCCTTCCTTATTGGAATTGGAATGCTGTTTGCAGGGCTGGTGAGGTGTTTGGTGGAGGAATTAGGGTTAATGACCACGTTTTTATCTGCACGTGGCACAAAGTTTCTCCCAAGCATGGAACAATATATGCTGCTTCACCACGGGCCTGGTTGATCAGAAAGCTTTTCTTCAAAAAAAGGGAGATTTCCAGCTTGAGAATGTAATATTGTCAGGGGAAATGAATTAGCTTGACTGCACAGTAGACAAATGGGAATTCTCTCACATACTCACTTAAGAAGCTAATTGTGTGAAATGAAACATTTTACAGAATGCTACTGCTACCACTCACCACGCTGTGCAGAATTTCTCTGGATGGAATCCCAGTGGCTTTGTGGAGGATAACCCAGAGATGAGATGTGGCACATGGCTGTCATGAGCCGCTGTGGTAGGTCCTGTTGCAGATAGGAAAGCTAACAGAACCCCCTGTGTTTGCTGTTGATACAGGATTTAAGCTGGGTGGCTGTAAGGCTTCTGGCTGTCTTTTTTTTCCCCCTATAAAGACTGGACCAGTAAAGCCACGGGTAAAATTCCCACTGCAGGAAGAAGAATTGCTCAAATGAATGGAGTCCAGCTTGGGGGTGATGGCAGTCACCACCACAAGGCTGTCAACCTTTTTTTGTGGAGTGAGTCAATGGGGTTGGCCTTCCCAGCCACTTTCTTGGGACCAGCCAATATTCTGGGCATGGTTTTGGTGATTTCTGCAGAACTTACATGGCTGCATGTGACACCTGACTGCACTTTTGGCTCTAGAGCCACAAGAGCAGCAGAGAGCATTCAAGGATGAGTGAAGGACCTCTTCTGTCCCTTTCCTGTGAATAGCAGGAGCTTTTGTTGCCTTCATCTCGACAAGTGGTGCAGCCTTGTGAATGCTAAATCTACTTTAAAAATAACATAAACAGAATTTAGTAAAAGTGACTGAGTACATGGCAGTCCTGTCAAGTTTGTTTGGGTGCTCCCTAATGAGCAGGATTGTGAAGGCTGTTAGTAACTCAGGCTCTGAGTAGCACAGCTGGTTTCACAGTTGTGACTTCCATCAGAAAGAAAGGAAAAAGGAAAGATGTTGTTTATCTAATGCAAAGGGAAAGGGCAATGTGTCTCTGCTCGAGATGTGTGTACTAACATTACATAATCTGACTGCTCTGAAGTAAAGAACTGGGAGTTTTCATTATTTTTAGGGGTTTTTTTTCTAATGTGAGGGAGCTTTCTTGGCCAAGGGGAGTATGAAGACTGAAGATTTCCCTCTTCCACCAGGCTGCATCCTATCTAGAGCACTCCAGCACATATTGCTGCTCTAACCCCGCCACAGATCCATTTTGATGCCAGACAGAAAATGCTGGTTTCTACAAGATGTCACAATCGTGGTGCTGGGGAGGCTCACGGTGGGAGAATGAGTGTAGCACGCCCTCAGTGCTGTGATATTTCAACAGGGGATTGATCCCCAGGGACCTTCTCTCAGTGGGACAAGGATGAAAGGTCTGGAAGGGGCTTATCCCAGCCAGGGTGGTGGCAGAGGTCAAGGCGTGCTCTGCTGTCCTGCTGCAAGGAAAGCCATCCATGAACAGACCTCTGGAGACGAGCAGCTCAGTGTCTCTTTGATGACAAATGCTTAAGATCATCTGTGTAGCTCAACCTTGTCATCAGTTGGGTGTTGTTCTGTTTACTGCCCTGCTCTTAAAAATAAAGATCTCGTCAGGAAAAGGTTGCAGCACGCCCCGAGAAAGACATTATTTTCAGCTTAAAATTTCCTATGTCCCCAGCTAAAAATGTGGCTCGGAGATAAGGCCTGACACGTTCTCACCATTTGTCTCTTTGGCAAAAGGAAAGAGGGGTCATCCAGCCCTGGGTCTGACGTACAGGATGCCACTCGAGCCGTCACACTCGATAACTTCAACTTGAACTTGTCCACTTGTGTAAGTGGGGCTGATTTATAACCTTGCCACACAGACCTGGTGTGATTTTCTATGTGGTAAGAAGCTGCCCTGCTGTCATGGCATTAAACAAGGGTTTTCTTGCCAGTTTTTTCTTGCCAGAGGGCCCTCAGGATGCACAAAGCATGGTTCAGACAGGGTATCCCTGTGGCAGAGGGAGCTGGGTGGGGTTTGGCGATGATTTGTAGTAAAACTCCTGATTCCTAGTATGGAAAAAAATTCCTTCCAAATCCCAAAAGAAAGCTGTCAAGTCAGACACTCAATTTACCTCTCCCATTAAAGTCATCATAAAGAAATCTTTATTTAAAAAAAAAAACAACACATAAAATCAACAAACTTTGCTAGTTGGTGGCATCCCTACCCACGGCAGGAGGGTTGGAACTAAATGACATTTAAGGTCCCTTCCAATTGAAACCATTAAGGAAAAAAAATTATTATATAAACCGCCAAAATTGCTACTAAAATCTGAGGGAGTGCTGTCTAAACTCCAGTGCCTTGGGATCCTCATGTGCTTCCTCTGACAGGTTCAGCAACAGTCGGGCTCTTCATGTCCCTGCAGATTAGTGAGAGCAGAAATGCACAGGATAATCCAAATCACACTATCCAGTGGCTGTTTGGGAGCCCAGACTGGATCTGAGTCCCAAGAAAAGGGTTGTTCTGGCCGTGGACAGGTGTGCTATGATAAATCTCTGTGATGCTCCACTCTGCATGAGACCATCACCTGCCAAGAGTGAGGGAGAAGTTTCCTCCAAACCCTCATTCCACACCTCATGGCACGGAAGGCATCCAGGTGTTAGAAACACACGGCAGCAGGATTTCAAAGGTTGAGGCCATTTGTAGATGCTGGTGCTGGGAGTGCTCTGACAGAGTCTTTTTGTGTGAGTCAGGGGAGAAGTGTGTTGTTCACCCAAACCGCTCCAATTTTTGTTTGTTTGTTTTTTCCTTCACGTATTACACATAATTTTATGTTACGTGGCTGCCAAACAAAACTCTTTCAACGTTTATTTACTAAAGATGCAATTGGCTGGATTTGAGAGGGCATGAGGGAAAACAGATGAGATAACTGGGATAAGCAGAAATTAGCTCTCAAGATGAATGCAGCAAAAATAACACATCCTATGGGCTCCTGATAGGTTTAAAGATTCAGGGTCAGCTCATGCCTTCACTGCCATACAGAGCCCATCCCACAACACTCTTTCCATATGATAATGAAGATTGAGGCAGGGCAAGACTGGCTTTGAGGAACAGCAACATGAGTAGTCTCACTGCTGGACAGTGAGTAGACAGCAGTGAGTTATTCTGTAGGATGTGTCCTCATGGGCTTTATCCTCTTCTGGCAGGGTGTGCCACACACCAATTCACTCTGGTACTCAAAAAAACCCGGAGTGCAGAGAAACACCCACTGGAAAAAAAAAAAGCAGGCACCAAACTTCCTGCCTCCCACGAATTCCTTGACCATCCCACCCTGGTGAGTTCTGCCGCAACTGCTAAAGCTAAAAGGTGCCTGTGTTTGTGATTGTTTGGGTTTTTGAAAGTGAAACAAGTGACTGGCTGCACCAGCTGATGCACACAGATGGCTCTGGGCAGCCTGGCAGGTTGCACATCTACATTTGCAGTAGACAAGAGCTTGGCACTTGCTTTTTTGGGATCTTGCTCAGTTGTTTGGAGCGGATGATGTTGTCCAGCACCCCATCCTTCCACCCCACAATTGCACATGCAGCTGAGATACTGTCAGAGGTACACTTGGACATCCTACCCATTTACTTTATAGGGAAAATATGTTCTGAATTGTTTGAGTAAGGAAGGGGGGAAAAAACCTCATCCCTGCTTTCCTGGCTGGATTCTGCATCTCAGCTCCTTGTTTTGACTATATTTTTCCCCCATCTTTCATTTGCCCCTTCCAACTAAGAACACATGCAGAGGTTATTTGGAATTGTTATGTGTGTCTTATATCGGAGTGATTAATTATTCAGAAATGCTCTGTTTAAAATAAAACTCCCTTACACTGCTTGGACTGTTTGAAGACAGCTTAGAGCTGGCACAAATGAGACTTATTCCCACTTTTAAAGGCTATTAATAGTGCCAAAGAAATACAAAGGGGACCCGAAGCACCTATGCACTTATTATTCATCACATCCATGCTTATTATATAGGTATGCATGAGATAAATAGACAGAGAGATTTGCTCAGCACAAGGCTCAGGCTGTGCCAAAGAAATAAAATTCTCTCCCTGGAGAGCCCAACTGTGAAGGCAAAGAGGGGCTAGCAATGAAATCACAGATTACAATCACAGCTAAATGGCTTCTTTGAGCAAGGAGATGAGTTGGCCTGTTTTCCCTGGGAGGCTGCTCCTGAGATGCATGACCTTATAAATAAAGAGGCATGAGCAAGATGCCAAGGACGTGAGCCAAAGCTGATAAAAGCCAGTGGGAGTCTTGCAGTGTCCACAGGCTTGGGAGCAGGTCTGTGATGCCACGAGCTGTCTGAGAGGAGCTGCTGCAGCCTGGCATCCCCACACTCCTCTGGGCACGGCTGTGAACTCATCCCCACAGGATCTGGACACTTTGTGCATTGCCCTCAGCATCCCTCTGTAAGGAAGCAGAGCCATTTCTGTGTTACCAACAGGCAGCACAGGTTAAGCAGGGTGGCTTCTTTTTGTCTGGGATGAAAAAGTGACCTGGGATTAGCAGGAACTGTGAATGTCTGATTTCAGCTTGCTCTGGCCTGGGGACTCTGGAAGGAACCCCTGTGTTAGAGAAACCTCTGTGCAGTGGGGCTGGAAGAAAGTCATGCAGTGATTTCATTTCATATTTGTGTTGTAACTCCTAATGGTACAACATGAGTATCTGAGGATCTGTTCTCCTCCTAAGCGTAAACTAGACCACGCCTAGTGAAGGCAAAAATACTCTTCAGCATTCACCAGGTGGCAGTTAATATTAACCAGATCCACCCTGAAATTCAACTGCATCCACCTCATCATTCCCAGGAAGTTGGTGAGCTATGAGATAAAGAGCTCATTTCAGAGACATATTAATTTTCAGTAGGGATTTTCTAATAAAATCCTTCCATGAGAAAGGTACAGTTTGTTAGAGACTGCAGCTCAAAACACTACTTGTGGGAGTAGGTAGCATTCCTTTCCTACTCATCCAAGGAGATTTCCAGCCAAAAAACAGGGACACAACTAGCCAAAGTGAGGAGTTCGACCAGATAATGTCATGTCATTGGAAAACAGTGGAAAATGCTCTGGAAATACTCATGTCATGTGTTCTCCAGCAGCAGAATTTTTTTTCGCAGAGGATCCCACTTTGATCAGTTCCCACTGACAAAGAGCCCATGAAAAAGTCTTCTCTGCTGGTTCCACCTTTTCCCTTTCTGCTGTTACCCCCAGCTACCAAGGTGTGAGCTTCTGGAGTTGGAAAGATGAGTAGAAATTTATCTTAGTTCTTGGAGGGGAAAAAAAGAAGAAATAATTATGGTCATTGCGATGACCTCCAACACATTGGGGTAAAACCATGGCCTTTAAACCTGGCTGATCACTTTTTAGTCAGTGGAACTCCCTGAATGTTTATGTAATTATGGGCAAAGATTATACTCCATCCTTCTTGTGCCACATTTGGTCTTTAAATTAAAGCAGCGTTTTCCTCCTTTCCGCCCCTCTCCTCCAATGTATTTATAGACAGGTATTGTTTTCATCTCAGAGGTCATTTAGTAGGCTGGAGGTAGCACAGGTTTTGAGTTTCATGTTGTAAGAAGGTCATGTGTTCCCTGGTGTTTCTGGTTGTCCTTTCCCTGCACTTTTTCTGGCTGGGATTTCCCTTCCCTGGAAAATGCCCAGCAATGCTGGGCTCTTACTGACTCCTCTTGCAAAGGCTTCCCTGCTCCCTTGTGTCTGCTCAGCCCCATTTTCCAAGATCAGATCTGCTCTTCCCAACAAAAGCTGGTGCTCTGGAGTCACCCTGTGATTAATTAGCACAGCTGGGTCTTTTCCTCCCTTTTCATTTCCTTCTGGTCACCAAACTCCACCAGGCTGCCTGGCTCTCAGCTCCAATTTGGGCTCAGTTCTTACCAACCTGGAGCCTCTGGGAACCTGGCACAACCCAGGCTGCTCCACAGCCCAGGCAGCAGGAAAATTTGGTTCCCATAGGGCTGGTAGTAAAGCAGGGGCTTGTCCTGCATTTCCCCAGAGCTCCCTGAAACAGATGCAGTTCTGGAAAACAGTTGAGCCTGACAGATCTCCAGGCTGAGACAAAAAGCCATTTGGTCAGAGTATGATCATCCAGCTGTATTCAGGACACAGCTTGCTGATTTTATGGATACACATATATCTTTTAGGACTAGAAATCAGCCTTGTTTTTCTCTTCGTGTGTAATGTTTGACATATGATGTAAATTTACTTTTACAACGTACAGACATAAAAGCTACTGTGGCTTGGACGTAGAATTTATTGATTGTAGAAAACTGACTACCAGGTTTGTTGATTAGGATTTTTTTATACAATGGGAAAGACAGAAAGAATCAAAGTGCATGAGGGCAAATTTTGTATTAGACAGAAGTTATTCAGTCTGTAAAAATTTCACTGCTGTAACTAAACAATGGATTTGTTTTAGCGCAGGTGTCTCCTGTAATTTTTAGGATGTCCTCAGTAACCATCTACCTATCCATAGGCTTTGTTCAATTAATAAAATTTCCTAACTAGATTTATACTTGCCCCAGTGGTTATGAATTTAAAATTATAAAGCAAGGTTTGTCCCTTCTCTAGGACAATAAGGCCATGAAATTTCTTCACAAGAACCTGTGCAAAAATGCAATGGCGAACTCTAAAATCAATGAGAGAACAGAGTTATTATGAGTGAATTAATGATTCAAACCCTCATGCTTTTAGATGGGTTTGTGCTCTCACAAACTGCAGGTCTGCTTTGCTGTGTGCCCATCACTTTTGCAGGTAATGGCACCTATTTTGTTCTCAGGAGAGACTGGAACAACACAAAATCCCTCTGCTTCCTTTGTCCTTTCATTGGTGCTTGTCTTTGGCTCAAACGTATTGATCTTTTCTAGCAGAACTTCATAATTGTTGTCTGTGTGTAAGATGTGCAATGGACAGAGCCTGGCCTCTGGTTGTTATCACGGCCTGGTTCGTATAAAATTTTCTAGCCTGGCTTTGTAATTGAAACCATTTTCATGCTGCAAACACACAAAGCTGCGGAGCAAGCCACGCATGCAGCTGAGAGAGCGTGCTCCGCTCCGAAGCATCATTAAAGCAATTTCCCATAATGTCTGGCAAGGAGTAGCTTTCTTTTAATGATTTTATTAAAAAGTGAATTAAAGGCCAAAGGTTGCTTTCCTACAGCCCTTAATTTCCTGTTGCAGTGCCAAGCGCGGCCGCGCGGGAGCTGCCGGGAGCGGGGGACCAGGGAGCCTTCCCCCGGGATGAGCCCCCGGAGCTTCGCTGTGTGCAGCTCTGCTCCCACAGTGCCAGCAGAAAACACGGTGGCAGGAGCACACAGGGATCAGTTACTGACAGAGATCAGTTACTGACACAGGCCTGTGGGAGGGAAAAAACTGCTGGCTCCTGTCGCTGGCAACGCGACTCGACCGGACCAGGCGGGGTGGCAACCGAGTAGGGACGGGTACGACAGAGGTTGTCTGAAAAACAATTTTAATAAAGAGGTCAACAACAGAATAAACCTGTACGCTGTATGGGACAATCTTCAGACAGACCTGGCAGTAGCAATAAACAACAATATATAACCTTTGTAATGGAACCTTGAACCAATCAACAACTGCATTACCATATATGTAAAATGTTACCAACCAATCGTTAACAAGGACCCGAAACATTACCTTATATGGATCAACGACATTAACATAACCGTTCCCATAATCCCATTCTGATCTCCATATCCTAACCAGGTGTTTCCCTTCCCAGCATCCCTTCTCCCATCAGATCAATGCCCACTTTGCTCTCGACCAGGGCCAACCCGCTCTGGTCCCCAGTCATCCAACTCCCACAGGCTCCAGACAAGTCTCAGGAGATCCATGTAACACCTGGAATACAAATTTCCATTGATGCTGTTGGTGCGACATCAGCATGATTCCAGAGAGGGTAACCCACAGGAAAAGTGGATCCTGGATCCTGCCCTTGGACTAGTGGCACGAGTGTGCATTTCCATGGCATATTTATGCAGCCTGGATGTTGCCAATCTTTTATTTCTGCTTTTTGGGTGGGTGGACTTGTGGAGCTCTTCCCTTTGAGGAGCACCTGTGGAGACACAGGGTCCTCTGCAAAGAAGCGAACAAACCAATGCAATTAGAATAAACTTACAAAATAATGAGGGCACCAACAGGCCCCAGCCTGCTCCTCCTTGGATCTAACCACCTCTCAGTGCTTCTGAGAGAGAAAATGCAACACCCCAACACAGATATTGGGGGTTAAACACCAGAGGTTTGGAGTCTGATGAGACTTGCTTCCTGTGGTATCCCATTATTTGGAAAATCAAACCTAAACCCCCTCCTGGTGTGCAGAAGGACTCTGTGAGAGGCAACTTGCACCTCACAGCATACATGGGTTTGGCCAGCTATAGGAGCAAGATGTTGGTAAAACTCCAGTCTTTAAAATACTTTAATAAAACAACTATAATTTACCCCACTGCGAGAGCTATAAACTGTAATTTAATAATGTGCTTGTCAGGGGACAGCTTTTATAAATAATAAAAAAAAAAGAGTTTTAGTATTATTAAAGAAACATAGTATATAAAAAATGTCTAATTGCTGAGGAAACAGCATGATTATGATTTTCAGTTATTTAGAATGGGAAAATCATTCTAAGCAAGGGAGCTGTGTTTTTATGGTGGAGTCTTGCTGTACGAGTCTCATTAAGTTTTCAAGGGATACTGTTCCAAATCTTTACTGTGCTTCCAAATTGTGTTAAACTGTTAAGCTTTCATCCTGCTCCAGCAGTGGGTTCTCAAGCACGGATGACATTTCTTGCTTGGGATTTGCATCTTTCAAATAAAAGAAGTTTGTTTCTTACAGGACAAAGCTTCACTCTTTGAGGTCTTGGATTTCCAGGTTCAGTTCCCATAAAGTACCCCCAAAACATCAGTTTTAAGGTCAGTACCTGGAATGGTTTGAACTCTCTGAAAGCTCAGATCAGGGCAAGTTTAGCCATGCAAAACCATGTAATTTCTGCTCCATCTTGGTTGCAGTCATCTGCTCTGACACAAAATAGGATTAAGAATCATATAACTGCTTCCAGCTAATAGATTTAGGCTGTGGTTCCAGGATTATTAATACCAGATCTGTGCACTGCCAGCTCACCCAGGACTATAAATCTAATGTGGATCAGGCATGGACACATGATTGTGTTTTGTCAAATTAGCCAAGGGACATGATATGGAATTTATACCAGCTTTATCCTCCCGTGCTAGCTGCACTCCTGCTGTGGAAAGGCAGGAGATTGCTGGTCCAACATGAACTTAAAAAATACTGATACACCAAAAACCTGCTGTTATAAAGGGGTTTTTTTGGTTGTTGTTGTTTTGACAAATGTGAGCCATTGATTGGAGTTTTTTTCTGCTTTAGCAGCGTGTTTCTCATCTGGCACATGGCACTGGTGGTGTGACACCACAAATCTTACAGCTGGCTGCAAACCACAGCCTTAAGAATGAGCACTTGAGCTCCTGTCACGTAGCTGCCCTTGGAAATCTCTTTCCAGGGCAGTAACCATTGTTTCCTTATCACATCTTATTGGGAGCAAGAGGTTTTTATGATAGCCTCTTGTATGCCTGTGACAGGCCTTTTCTCCTGAAAAACCAACTTACAGAGGGTTCTCATGCATGTTTGCTGCCATGCAGACAATGCTGGTTTCAATAGTGAGCTTTAAAACCTTAGAAGGAGGAGTTCACATTTCCCCATTACTCTGGAGAGGGGTTAAACATTAATTCTTGGTGTGGTTGAGGGGTTGGGATTGGAAACTCGCCTTGCCAAAGGCAAAAAGTGGAGCTCTCCTTACTTCCAAGGTCATTGAAGTTAGGGGACAACAAATAATCCTATTTTTAACTTCTGCATTATTTTTTTTGGTTGGTTGGTTTTTTGTGGGGTTTTGTTTGTTTGTTTTTGTTCTTAGTTTGGGGGGTTGCTTTTTTTTCTGGGTTTTTTGTTTGTTTTCTTTTGGTTTTGTTTTTGGTTTTTGGGGGTTGTTTTTGTATGGTTAGTTTTTTGTTTTGTTTTGGGTTTTTTTTGTGGTGGGAAATGAAGCTGTCACATAACAGCTCAGGTGGGGAGAGGACATTAGGCAAAGTCAGGAGGCTGGGAAGACAGGATGTCACTGAGCTGGTGTGGGAGCTTGGCCTGTACAATATCAACAGGAAAAGGGGCAAAGGAGCCTTCACTCTTCATTTTCTGGGCAAATCTCTGCTTGCAAAATGGATCCTGCTGAAGGGACCAGTTTATTCTGGGGACTGAGCAATGAAGATGGGAGATGGGAGGTGATGTGTTCTGAAGGCGAGCTGCCACAATGAACAAACGAGTTCAGCCTGGGATTTTTCAAAAGGATACAGTCCCACTCTACGAAACACCTTTTTCAGGACAAACCTCTGCAAGAAGATGCAAAGCAGGTGAAGATCTGGTCCAGGGAAGCTGCAGCCCTGTGTTTGAGCACGTCCATCATTCCCAAGAATTGCTGATGAGCGTTTCACACAAACCCAACTCTCCTCACTGCAAATCACTTCTGTGCTCAGCCCTCCTCTCACCTTCACAGAAACGATTGTTCCTGAGGACTTCTACACTGCCACTCTTGAAACACACCAGCAGCACTCCTGAGCACTGCTTTGGATATTTGTTCACGTTGGAAATCAGGACAAAGTGAAATCTGCAGGGCCCTACGTGCTGTATGAGGCCTGCAGGTCAGGATTGACACTGCAGAGTAACTGGAGTCAGGCTTTGACCCTTGGAAACACAAAGCTGAATTTTCCCCTCATTTCCCCCCTCCTGAATCCTCCCTGGTTCCCTACATGGCTGCTCTGTATTATGATCCCTTTAAATAAGCAGCCTGTCATTAGCTTTTATCCCAGTGCTTGCTCAGCCGGACTAAACTCTAGATCTCTTTGTTTTTAAGACTTGCTTGGTGTGTAAGTGCCAGATGTTTCCCATCTCTTGGCTCTTGGTGAAATAAACACGAACTGCCATAACCTTCACCTTTCAACTCTTACATTACCTATCCCTAAAGTACAAAAAATGGATGTGTGTTTATGCAGCAAGGCTTTGAACTACCTTCCAGGTTTATGTCAAAAGTCCGATTCTCCGGGCAAAGATAACAGATGAGAAGGGATTTTGGTGCTGCTATAAAATCCACCTCCTGCACCAATGGAGCAGTAGTCTTCATGGAGCAGAGTAATCTCTGGGGATTAGAGACCCTGTAAAACTGATCCGACTCTCAGGCCCAATCACTCAGCTCTGGATTTGGCACTCCTGGAAAGCTCTGTGGGTGACAGTCCAGTTTTTTGATATAAAAGCAGCATAAACGTGCAGAGCCCACGGGGATTTTTCTGATGTGCCACAGCTTTTAGCACAAACTGTGGGGTTCACCCCTTTGGTGTATTTCCCGTCTAGAAAGATAGAAAAGTTTGGGTTGGAAGGGATCTTAAAGATCGTTTACTTCTAAATCCCACTGCCATGGTCAGGAACACCTTCCACTATCTTTATGATTTTCCCCTTCCTGTCACAGCAGCAGCAAAGCTGGAGAGGGGTTAATAAAGGAATTTTCATCATTAAGAACAGCTCATCTAAATTCATCCTGGAGTTATTTTTCTTCCTGCCCTTCTTTTGCCTCTCGTTTTGTAAAATCTTCCTTGAGGGCACCTGGGTGATTTGGCTTTTGGTGGGGCACAGAGGGCTTCTCCAAGTTAATATTCTCATGTCCTAAGGAGGGAGAGTGGATACATGGCCCCCAGAGGCTGGGACCAGCTGTCTGATGACACACACTCAAAGCTTCCCAGGAACAGCTCACCCAGGCTTAGGTGTCCCATAAGAAAGCCATAAAGCAGCTTTTCCTTTTTAACGTATGCAAGAAGTGGTGTAATTAGGATTGCAAAAGTTTTTCAACTGGAATTCCAAGTGAATTAGGCAAATAGGATTTTAATTTGTGCTAATTCCTCTCTTTCCAGGGAAATGAAGTCTTCCTCTGAGGATGGCTTTTGTTTGTCATAGAGTCCCCTGAAAGATGAATTAGCAAGAAGGAGCAGTGAAACACTTTAGCCACAATTCACTCATACATACTGAAAAGAATGCATTTTCCTCACAGTAAACACATTAGTTGCTACATCTTTTCCCTCTGCAGACAGCTAAAAAACAGCTTCCCTGCAAAACAGGGACATTCTTGCAGACAATAATCATCATCAAACTTCCTTCTGTGTTTGGAGATCATCAGAATATTCTCCCAGAGTTCTGCTGCAGTCCTCAAGCCAAACATCCAGAGGCCATCTATTTTAAAGAGCAGTACCATTTGCAGGGTGACTGTGCTATCCATGGAGATAGGAGAGAAAGGGTAGGAAGGCAGAGCCCTGGGATGGCTTTTCACAGGCACTGAGGAGTCTCTGCAGAGTTACAGAGGGCCTGGCCTCTTTTATGACCTCTCAGTGCATATTTCCTTAACCAAGCTGACTCAGGATGCCGGGGTCACTGAAACACAAGTTGTTTCAAAGGCTGGACCGAAGTGTACATGCCATGATCTTCTATAAATCCCAATTAAACCGCAGCCTTCAGGTCCAGGGTGGTGATGGTGGTCTCTGGGGGCTCATGAGAAAACGGCACACGGTGACAGGAATGGATTTCTGGCCTCTCCATAACTTTTGCAGTTCAGCTCAAATTTATGCACACCCTGACACTGAGCATTTGCTCAGGCCATTCATCCATGTAAGCACTTCTTGATGATGCACTGAGGCAAACACAGAGATTTCAGCTATGACACACACCCAGGTGCCTTCAGCATTTCCTTGTCCTTCACGGTGCCTTTCTGTCTAAGCTCCAGCCTAGAAACCTGTATGTGGGTTTAGAAACTGAGGTTTTTCCATAAATTAGCCTTGACCAAAAGCCTTGACCAGTGCATTTTGGTGACATCTTAAAAATGCAAGGAAAAAAATTATCATTCAATTACATTGAATTGAATTGAATTGAATTGAATTGAATTGAATTGAAATTAATTTAAGTGAATGCTAAACTGCTCATTGTTAAGCATGAACCTTATTAGAAGTTACTGTAATTTAGGAAATAAATTTGTTTTTTAATATTTATATAATTTATATCTATATCTATCTATATCTAAGTATCCATATATATATCTCCATATATATTTTTGTATATCTCCACATATATATATATTTAAGGTACCTATACAATAATTTACATGTATCCTTAGATTTTGACCACTCCTGTTAGACAGTGCTTCACTTTACATATGGTTTCTTCTGAAGTTAAATATTTCTAAATTCCTGTGTAATTGTCTGTCTAAACATACATTTTTTGAGTTTAAATACTCAGTGAGATAGTCTGGAACATACATAGAGAAGGGTCCCCCCAAAACTTCTCTGGGAAAACTGGTCCAGTGTTTAACCACCCTTACTCTATAAAAAGCTTTTATTTTTTACACATAAATGTAATTTTCTGTGCTGCCTCTGGCTTTGTCACTGGGTGTCACTGAGAAGAGCCTGGCTCAACCTCCTTCAGGCTGCCCCATCAGGTGTTTATCCACATTCATAAGGTAAAAAGGGTATTCAAATTCATTCTTGGCATCTTCTTGTTGCGCTGCAAGAGCAATGCACATTAAAACACATTCTAGGTTGCTTTTTCTGTTACCTGAAGGCAGTAAATCACAGGCTTACAGAGGTTACCTCAGTTAGGAATAAAGCCATCACCTTTAGCATTGGTTTCAGTAAAAACACAAACACTTCTGCAGTCAAATGGCAAAGTTTTATGGCTGTGGTTCTTTAAAACAACTAATAAATATTTGTTTGCCATTGCTCTCTGGGGCAAGTGTCCACTTGCTAATTTACACATCACCAAGAGGCCACTGAACCCTTTCCTGTAGGTATTAACCCTATCCATTACTGTGCCACTGCAAATATAAACTGCCTGGAGGCTGAGAGATGTTTGGAATAAGAGCAGCCCAGCCCACAGCAGGTCATCCTAAAGAGAGCTTGAGATCCCCCAAGAGCCTTGTGTTTCCTGATGTGGCTCCATGGCAGTGTTTCAGCCCTGAGGATGGTGTGTAATCCTGTGCAGAGCTTTTCCACAGCTCTCACTGTCCTTTGGAGAGGATGGAGCTTCTTCTCGTTTTCCTTCAGCTTTTCTTTGCCCTTCCCTTCTGATGTCACACCCACACCAGCAGCAGTGACTTTCACTATATTGCCTGACTTCTCCGAATTTGTACATGCCCAAAACACCTCCCCAGCCATTTACAGATTTGACTTGTGTAGGCCAAATCTTCAGGCTCTTCTTCCAGCTCATAACCCTCAGCCTGGGAATTGTGTGGCCAGCTCTTCCCTGTGATTATTTATAAATGCACATCTCAGGGTTTTATGTGTTTGTGTTCTTTGAAAACCTCATCTGTTTCCCTGAAGATTTCTGCTACATCAGTTCCTGTCTGTGGGTCCCTGGTTGATAACCTGACTTCTAAAAGCCTGTGAATCCACTGACTGCAGTTGTTTATTTGTTTTCCTTCCTGTTTGGCTTGAAAAACCTGCTCTCTCTAACGTTTGCTATTAAAAACTTTAAGAGAAACGCTCTTGCGTAATTTATTTTTGTTGTTGTTCATTACAGTTCTCCAGGTTTTTCCTCTCTGACCTGGTGCACCAGCATTAGCACAGCACTGCACTGGACTTTACCAGCTATTTCTGCTCCTTTGCACGGGGACAGGATGAGTGCCATGCTCACCACAGAGCTCCTGGGCAGCTTGGACTGGGAATAGCCTGGGGATATTTTGCTCTGCTGGATGCTATGGATTCCCCAAGGCTGTGGCTGCTGCATGGAGCAAGATTTGGAGTATCATTGGAGAGTGCACATTGTGACATTGGAGTGCCACACAGCTTAGAGCTGGTAGTGGAACTGTCATTGGGTTTTCCATCCTTTCTGTAAAGGTAGCAAAGCCTGGAGAACAAGCAGCACTTGGAAGATGTCATCATAGAATCAGAGACTGGTTGGCTTGAAGGAGCCTTAAAACCATCTCATTCCAGCCCCCTGCCATGGGCAGGGACACCTTCACTACTCCAGGCCCAAGCCCTCTCCAGCCTGGCTTTGGACACTTCCAGGGATGGGGCAGCCACAGCTTCTCTGGGCACCCTGTGCCAGGGCCTCACCACCCTCACAGGGAAGAATTTCTTCCTAATCCCTGATCTAAACCTGTCCTATCACTCCACGTCCTTGTAAACAGTTTCTCTCCAGCTTTCTTGGAGAATCACTATTTAGGCAGCACAAAAAAACCCCAAAAAACAACAAAACAAAACCAACAAAACCTAAACAAACAGACAATTGTGAAGGTCTTAGCATAGTTGAAGGGTTTCATGAGTTCCCCTGGAAGTGAACAGAAATGAAAGGAAGCAGCAAATCTAAAACACCTGCATGACCTACCCATGCTCTTGCTCTTGCTGAGGGGAGTGTTTCTGTGGGAGATGCAGGTTAGAAGGGTCTCACCAGGTCCTTTCACCTGAGGAGCACCCTGAAGTCTCCAGTCATGCCAGTGGCAGCAACCAACACATGAGGTGGATCCTTGTCCCTGGGAGTGACTCTCTGGCCACGAGCAGAGCTGGAGATAAGCCTGGTTTAATAACCTCACAAGTGTTTTTCCCACCTCTCTCAAGGGCTTCTGGGCTCTGCCCTCTTGTTCCTGATCAGACATTGCAGAGCATTCACTGCAAAACACTTGAAAGGTGACATTATTTCTGGCTTGTCAGACTGCCCCTTGTGCCAGTGAGTTGTGAATGCACCTAGAAGGACACAGGATGTATTTTTTCCCGAAGGACAAAGCCTATTTGCACATGAGGAGCCATCTCCTGAGCACCAGCACTTTGCAAGTGGCCCATCTCCATCCCACCATTGCCCAGCAACAGCCTGTGAGCTGCAGATTCACCTTTTGTCAAAAAACGCCCACACAGAGCTGACCCTAAAACAAAGAAACCTTCGTTGTGATATTTTTCTTTTACAGCTCCCAACTCCTGTAAACCGTGGAGGAGCAGAGCTGCAAAGCTGGCCATTAAACTGTCTGCTCTTTCCTGTTTGAACAGGACCTCTCCAGGGTTTTAGCTGCCTCAACCACCATGGGTCAACATCCAGGAAGGAAGACGTTTCTAAGGAAACCACGGAGGCTTTCCACCAAGGTGGTTGCATGAAAGCACTGAGACTGGTGAGAGTGACAAAAAGCAGTTCATTGGATATTGTAGAAAAAGGTAAAAAGTTATTGCATGCAGGCTGTTTTTATAATGAGGCCATTCAGGCATAAAATCACTTTAAATAGGTAGTTTGTTTCCACATTGCAGAATTATTTTCGTCCTACTCTTTCAAGGAGGAGTTTATCTAGGCACAGTGGTGTATAAATAATAAATAGCCCCGGGGGCAAGGCATTTTTACATTTTTCCCCCTGCTTCGTATCCTGTTGCAGTTGGTCTGGGGCTGCAAAATGAATTTTGTTTTCTGAAATAATATTATTTACTTTGAGCACAGTCCTCTGCGAGAGGCCGTGAATTCTGTGCTGCAGTTGCAGCGTGCCAAAGCAGACAGGAGGTTCAGAGCCCAGCATTTGCATTAAATGACTTTTCTCTGGGTTGCAGGGCAGTTTGCTCTGGGGGCAGGTAGCTCAGGGACCTCCAGGAAAGCTCTGTGCATGCATCCAGTGTTTGGACTGTGCAGATGCCTTGGAACGTGAATGGTTTGGGGATAACCCATGGACAGAAGTGCAGGGTCACCCTGAAGGTGGTCAGTTAGAGAAGGAGCTGACAGACCCCGTGCTGGAAATGCACAGCTGTGAGACCCTGGACAGGCACAGCAGGTTCATTCCTCCTGTTTCCTGCCACGCTGAGCATCTCTGGATGTATCTGGAATAATCACCACATCCAGCAAGACCAGGAGGCCCCAGCAGCACTTCTCTCACAAGGTTTCATCCTGCCCAGGGAGCCTGCCCTCCGTGGGCTGGGTTGTGCCTGCCATCAGCACTGCTGGGAGGAACCAGGGCTTAGCCCCCTCAGCCTGGACCCTGAAGAATTTAGGAGGTGACCAGCAGCCCTGCAGAGACCCCAGAGCTGCTGTCCACCTAACGGGACAGCCATGGGGCTTGCCCTGCTCACCACTGCTCCCATGGAAGTGTTGGAGGCAGTTTGGGCACATTACCAACGACTGCCCACAATTCAGTCCCAAGGGCTCTTGGTTGGAATGTCAGCCTCTCTGACCTGTGCCATTTTCTCCTGGCACAGTGTTGCTACCCTGCACTCCAGTCCCTGCTGCAGGGAGCCCTGGTTCAGTAGAGCAAAACTGGGCTGAGCAAACAACAAATATTTAGGAGCCTCAGGGCATGAAAAAAACAGTAGTTTCCCCAGTCTCTCTTTTGTTTGTAGCCTCAGGCTTTCCCTATAGACTTGATAGGAGAGAAAGGAAACAGGAGGGTGCTGCTGCTTCTCACCTCCTCCTTGGATTGCCACCTGTGCATCATCAAGGATGCAGGTTGATAGTGAAAGAAACAAGGATTTTTGGTATGAGAGACACAGGGTTCAGCGGGGAGATCCCAGAAGGATGAAAAGCACAGTAGGTGTTCATGGAGGGGGACAACAGGGACCTGCAGCAGGGAAGGGTTGGGTTCAACGGGCTCGAGCAAAGAGCCTCCATCAAAAGCCAGAGAGGTCCAGAAGTTTGAGCCTGGGGGAAATAAATGGAAAATGTTAAGGAAGGATCAGCCTGAAAGGATCCAGACACACAATAAAGTCCCAGGTTGCTGGAGGGGGAGGGAGGGAGGGAAATTCCTGCTCTCCTCAAAAGAGCCCGAGTGATTAGCTCTAAAGGCCATGTGCCAACGCTCCTCCTGCTCAAGATAAAAAATAACAGGTCATCTGTGGCAGCCCAGGGCCTTCCAGGCTGAAGTCTCATTTCTGTGCTCCGGGGGCTGAAGGGCTGGTTCAGAGGTCACCTCACAACTGAGCAAGGACCAAGCTCATTTTCACAGCACGCAGAGCCCTGGGGCAGGACCCTGCACTCAGCCCCTCACACCCCTTGGCAGAGAGGGAGAGGCTTGGACACCAACAGCCTGGAACTGGTGGTGCCAGAGCAGGTGCTGGTGGTGTCACCGTGCTGAGATGGGCATTCATCTTCACTCATGTAGCAGAAAAGCTTGAAATGAAGACCTGCAAAGTAAACCTGGCCCAAGGGAAAACCCCACAGCCCATTCCCTTGCACCAAAACACTGTCTTCATGTAGGAACCACTTTATTCTTTCCCTAAACTGTGCCTTCACCTGCACAGGTGGGTGATCTTTGTCCCAGCCAAAGATGCAGAATGTTTGCAGAAAAGTGTAGTCCTCAACACACCCTTCACCAACACATAAAAGGTAAAGAAAGAAAAGGCCTCTCTTTAAAATGGAAACGTTCGTATTTGTGGTTTGGAAGGACCTTTCGTTCCAGTTGCTTGCCCCTGGTTTGCTGTCACTGCAACAGTGTGGGCAGGAAGGTGAAATGGGGTTTGGAAGGTGAAACAGCACCTGAAGCACAGCAAACACCCACTGGGTGCTGGGCACAGTGGTGTCCCCATCCTTGTTCCTGTCCTTGCTGGGACTGCCCTCAGCTGTACCTGGAGCTGTGCTGCTGGAGAGCTACAGAAGTGAAAGAGTCACAAGCTGCTTGCCTAGAAAGCAGAAGTTCCTTTTATTTTTTTTCTTTTCCCCAGGCAGCATCGAAAAACACAGTGCAAAACACGGGTGAAATAAAGCGAGAACGCCTTTATCAGCCAGGTAATACCATAGGGAGATCCTCTCCTGAATCCAACACCATCCTGTGTTAGAGGGCCATGAGACAAAAGGGCACCAGGAACTTCGGGAAAATCAACTAACCGTGATGTTTTATCCAATATTTCAGTCCACATTCCACCTGAGCCATGAATTTCCATCCCACCCCCTTCACTTGTACACATCTCTGGTTTTTTTCCTGTAAAAAATCCCGTATTTGCAGTCCTTTATTCCCCTCGGAAAAACCCCTGCCCTTCCTCAGAAAGGAACAACCCACAAACCCCAAGCATCAACTACATCACAGCTGCAACACAAAAGCTCTCAGGGGCTTGTAGAGGTGCCCTGCAAGCCGTTCTGGGTTTTAATGTTTATTCATTATAAGCAGGAGCAGCTTTTTTCCATTACAAAGTGATCCATTTCACAGCTTTCAGCCCAGAGTGACAAGCAATCAAGCAGCAGTTATGCCTTAACAATTGCTAATATATTTCAGCACCTAATGAATCTATGCAAAAAAAAAAAAGGCAGGTAAAGCCTAGAAACAGCCTACAGTTAACTCCTGCCCTCCCCCTGCAAGGATTTTTACCCCCTGCCTCCCAGTCTTATGTTTTTACTGCGTGGCAATTAATTAAAAAGATCAAGATAGAAGAAAGATGGAAACCTTATTACTGGTGTTGTGTTTCCATACTAGTTTTGCCCAGGGAAAACGTTTCCCAGGAGATTAGCTAATAGTTAAGCTATTAAAATCTTCTAAACTGGAAGGGTTATTTGCAAGGTCAGGCAACTTTACTAAGCTGGTAGTTTCAAAATTATCCCGGGTTCCTTTACTAATTCATCGATCAAAATAACACGTTTTAAATTACGGATGAAAATGGGACAGATTTAAGTTCCCGTCATGTAAGCCCTGCATGAAAACTGCACATTACAAGGCTCTGACCGTGGTAATTTTTAAGTGAGAATGAAACATTTGTTCTTATTACGAAGTGCTGATTTACTACAAATTCACAAGGAGCTGAACCAGCCTTCACACTGAAAACAGGTTCATCTGACTGGCTGGTCCCAGGGGCTTTGAGCAGTTAACACGACATTATTCCCCCACTAACATCAGCTATCCTTCCAATCCCCTGCTGAAAGCAGGGATGCACTTCACGGGAAGGAGAGTAAAGGAGGGCTCTCCTGATGAATTCACTGATTTAACCCAACATTTCTATGTGGGAATCCAAGAGATCTGCGGGGGCCAGCTGAGCTCCTGTGACCTGTCTCAGGGCAATGCTGAACCCCACAAGGCAGGTCATGGGATGTCCATGTATGAGAGCTGTTCCCACTGGGGTACCAGGAGAAATTCTCTGGATCAGTAGGGTCAAAGGTTTGTGATTACCCTTCTGCTTTGAATTTTAAAGTCCTCCATCTACAGGAGTATTTGGATCACCCAGGTGCCACCCTGCTAGGGTGGGAGTATGGGGTTTCCAGGCTGACTCTGTCAACCTGTCATTGCAACGATTGCTGACACTAGGAACCCCCTTTGTGGACAATTTCAGATTGGGCACTGCAGAAGAAGCATTTGAAAAACCCTGCTCTGGAGAGATTGAGCATCTCTTATATTTGAAGTCAGGTGCAGAGAGGAACATCGGCTTCTTTTTTGAGAAAGTAAAGTGGGAAAGGAGTTGGGGAGGGGTTAAATGAACCTGTAAAGCATTAGCAGGCAGACAGGTCCAATCACCCAAAATCAGCACAGAGGACTGAGATGACCAAGGCTTAAAAAGAACCAACTTCCAGGCCCTTAGGGAATACTGGGGAGGCCCAGCCTGGCAGCCCTTTTGCATGCTGTGCACAGCACTTGGTGCTCACAAGTCCCCTCCTGAGCCATGTCCCCTCCTGAGCCATGTCTTTAAGGATGGTTTTGTGCTGTCAGAAGCACAAGGGCTGTTCCACCACTCTCTGCCTCAAAACATCCGTGTTGGGGGGCAGCAGTGGCAGAACTGCTTTTCTCTCTCCATCTGGCCCCTCTGTGTCCTCCAGCAAAGGAGTCAGCACTTGTGGCTACAGCTGCAGCAAACCCCATATGTGGAAGCTTGGATCATTTTCTCTCCCAGCCAAGGCATCTGGCTCTGTGGGTTGTTCAGCTAATAGCCTTGCTGGCAGTGCTGCGAGCTGCTCTGGAGCTAAAGAGTCATGGAGAGGCTTGGGGAGGAGCTCACCTGTCCTACAGGGCACTTTTCATTCTTTGCTTTGAAAGGATGTGACTCACTGACATAAATTTCGTAGACTACAGAGAAAAACGCTACTGGGTAATAACGATCGCCTTTCAAAGTCTCTGCTGCCGGATCTCCTGTTACTCCAAGAATTGTTCCTGTCAAGGTAATGTGTTTATAAGTTTTTTTTTCATTGTGAACCAGTTGCAAAGTGTTCAGGCAGCAGGACATATGGAAATCATATGAGGTTTTGGTGCACTACACTTGAAAGCGATCCCTTTATGAAGGCGGGGGCTCGCGAGTGGCGGGGCATTGTTTAATGCCAGACTGCTGAGGCATCACCCATGGCAGGAAGGGAATCTGAAACTCCTCAGACTTTCATCTTTTTGGGGACATCACTAAGCTCTCTGGGTTGAAAGTGTCTTTGGTGCTGGTCAAAAATCTCCCACTGAACTTTTTTTTCCAGGGAGAGAGCATGGTGTTCGGTTATGTCAACACCATCTGTGTTCTCAGAACGTTTGGTTTTTTCTGCTGGAAACTGAAACCCCCGCTGGTGAGCAGCCCAGTTCTCCCATCCAACACCTGACAAGGGGATTTGGAGCAGTGATGAGCACAGCATCACCTGCCCCAGTGATGTTTTCCTGAGCTGGCAGCTCCCTGCTGCCACGGCGCTGAAAATGAGGCTGGAATGTAGTGCTGGGATGAGGGAGAATGGCTTTAAACTGGAACAGAGTAGGTTTAGGAAGGATATTAAGAAGAAATTCTCTCCTGTGAGGGTGGTGAGGCCCTGGCACAGGTTGCCCAGAGAGGCTGTGGCTGCCCCATCCCTGGAAGTGTCCAAGGCCGAGTTGGATGGATCCTTGAGCAGCCAGGTCTAGCGGAAGGTGCATCTTCTTGGAACTCAATGACCTTTAAGGTCCCTTCCAACCCAAACCATTCTCTGATTCTCTGATTCTGTGGATGATGACATGAGCAGATTTCAGGAGTGGGACTTTCTGACTGTGGCCGTTTCCACCTCTCATTTCTTGCCTAGC
This sequence comes from Nicator chloris, assembly GCA_013400495.1. Lineage (NCBI taxonomy): Eukaryota > Metazoa > Chordata > Aves > Passeriformes > Pycnonotidae > Nicator > Nicator chloris. The sequence continues at coordinate 104,903 of WAAE01003756.1, read as the reverse complement.
ACATCCCTGGCTGCACAAATCACTTCTTATCAAGCTCCAACCATGCTCTTTGCCACCTTTTTTCCCAGATGCACTCCACCCTCAATATCCTTACGGGGTACACAGACCATAATTTCCTCATGAAGCAGCAGCTGACATGAGGAAATTATTTGTTGCTTACATGTAGCTCCAAAGCAGTGTGGAAGAAGGCATTGCACAAGGCCAGCTCACACTTGCTGTTTTAACTCTGCCTTTGCAGTTCCAAGGTGAATGAACCCTTGCAGCCCTGCAGAATTCAAGAGGTAAGACACTGCAGCAGCTGAGCTGACAGAAAAGTGTCCAGATCTATGTGGGCAGAAAATAAATTTGCTTTACAGAAGGCCTGGAGCAGAGAACACATGGGCTGGCAATTACAGTGTGACCATCAGGCTTGATTTGCCTCTTACTTTAAGTCATTAAAACGTCCCTAACTTGCAGTTCTTTGATGGGTAAATTGCATATATATATATATTTATATTTTAACAGGACGTGCTTTACACTGGCACCTCTTTTAATTTCATCTCTGGGACTGGCTGGTTCAGCTTCTGGAACAAGAAATGGCTGAGCAGACCTATGCATTGTAGCTGAACATCATGAAATCTGTAGTTTTCTTTAGGGGACAGCATGTGGGTTATTATTAAACCAGAAAACATATGTGAATAATTGAGGAAAGCAATCCAGCATTTAGGCTAGAAAATGTGAAGTCAGCTTGCTGTGAATAACATATCTCTGCATTCTGACCTGTTGCTGACAAAGAATATATTTCACTATTACCTGGATAGAAATGATTGGGGATTTTTTCTCCTCTAAATGAAAGCCAGTTGAGAGAAGCTGGCAACAGACAAATGATGCTCATTCCTCCCCTGCTTTTACTTAATGGCTGATACCGAGATGCTCGGCATTCGTTGGTGACATGACTATTAAAAACATATTTCTTATCTGGCTCTTTTATTCCTACAAATCGAGCATGGAAATAAATCTGTGCCGATGGAGCGGCGAGCAAGCAGTCTTGGGAAGAGAAGGGAAGAGCTGGCCTGGAGCTCAAAGGCCACTGAGCTGTGCACCTGCCTGGGCTGAGCTTGCCATGCATCATTTTCACACAGGGAACCACAAAACCCTAATCCTCAGGGAGCCAAAAATGTGCTGGACTGGAGAAAGGGGCTGTAAAGCCCAAAGGAGACCCCAGAGCAGCCACTCAGCCCAGCACTGCTGCTTTATGGGGAGGACTGGGACTCTGGAATCTGTGTGGAATTCCTCCTGTAGCAATCCCAGGTGGAGGGACAGCAGCAGAACGTGCCTATCCACCATGCAGTGCACTCTGCTCTTGGCAGGAGTTCATCCTATTAATCCCATAAATAAGCAGATTAATTTGTCAATATGTGGGTGGAACACGTTGCCAAGTGGAAAATAATCGCTGGCAAGTGATGTGTGTGTGTGTGTGTGATCCGTGATACACAAACACCATCTTACCCAGATCAGGTTTCCAGGGTTAAAAATACACGATGAATTAAAATTTCATATGAAATTCTAGCTTTGCTGAGTACTGGAAAACATTACTTTCCCCCTTCAACCCCATAAAGGCTTTTATTGGGGAAGATGAGTACATGTTTCACAGTCTTTTTTCCACAATGGAAGGGAGTGCTTTAATCACAAATGTTGCTGGGGAGAAATTAAATTACCTTACCAGATTGCTTTAAGGTACTAAAAAAGTCCCTGCAATGGTTCTTAATGCCATGCAGGCAAGGTGAGACACGGACTCAAATGAAATGTAATGACAGTAAAAAATGTCACCTTTATTTACATTAACCAGACGTGAGTTTGAGGTGATGTTTTGCCTCCAGTTTATCTGAATTTCTCTGTTTATTTTATTGTCTGTCCTTGGGGTGTGGATAAAGCTTTACATGATTATCTGAAGCCAGCAAAGACATAACTTCAGGCTTTTTAAGATCTACAGATGGGCTCCTTTGGAGTGCTGGCAGTGTGTGCAGACATGGTCAGGTATCTGCCCTGAGGGACCCGGGTGTCTGGTGACAGGGAAAATCCCAATCTTTCCTTGTAATGCCATCACCTACTGACCAAATGGGAAAAAAACCCATAGGGCTGGAGAAAAAGAGGACACTGGGTGCCTCTGTGTTTCATGCCAGCTCAGATTTGGTCAAATCTTGGTAATTTTCTTGCTGCAGGATCCTTTTAAGAAATTTTAAGGAGGAGCTACCGTGTATCCAAAGAGGAATCCCACCACTCCTCCTGTGAAAGGCCAAAACCCACCGAGGTCTCCTAGGGAGGCTCTGAGCTGCACTGCTGACTCCTGAATTTCACTGCAAAAGGGAAATCCTGGTGTCTCAGGAGCTGACTGATGTGTGCCTCTGGCTGTGCGGGAGCAAATCCTGAGATATTCCAGCCTGCACCCTGTGAACAGCCCGGATTTCCAGGGAGGAACATCCCTCCTCTGCCCTTGTAGGATTCCCTCAAGAATAACCTGATATGGGATCAAAACAAAACCCCTCTGTTGCTCCGTTTTGCCTTCAGCCCTACCAGGACAACACGGGACGGGTCGATCAAACAAGATTGATGAGGTCACCAGGCAAGGCTTGGGTGCAAACCAGCTCCAGATTTAACACCAGCTTTGCCTTTATATTCCCACTGAAATCACAATTTTGCTGCATAAAGTAACTCAGGAAGGAACCAACCACTTTGGAGACGGGCTCTTGGTGCAGTTTTTATTTGAGATATTTTTCCGTTGTGTCTGAACACAGTTTTAATTTTGTGTCAAAACAAATCCAAGGATGATAATTTTTATTGTTGTTTTACTGAGAAAAGACAGTAAACTACTTGCTTTGGCTGCACTTCCTACCCTGCAGAAATTATTTGTCCAAGCACAGCAACAAAGTTGGTGAGGGGAGGAATAAAAAAAAAGCACCTGCCCACAAAATTCTTTAATCCCTTGCAAAAATTGGATTAAGATTCAAGACGTTGGACAAAAAGTGCTTGTCATGTTCCCTGTTTCAAAGGGAAGGTGTCAGCTCAGAGAGCAACATGAAAAAGCTGCAAAATTTGGGTAAAATCCAAAAAAACCCACGGTTTGTAGTGCCAACCACAAAGCAGGTAGCAGAGAGGAGGAGTCAGGCCTCAGTCTGCTCTGCCTTTACCTTAAAGGCATGTAAATCCCAAAGAACCAGCTGCTTCCTTGACTCCATGGAAATAAAGCAGAGGAAAGTGCTTGGAAAATCTGGGTGAGCAGCAGCACCTGTGGGGAGGATGGGAGGAGGAGCAGGGGGAAGAAAAAGCTGTTTTTCTGCAGTTTCTTCCCCCAAATACTCTTTTTGTGTTTAAGAGAACAGTAGCATCTTTTCCCTGCTCTGAAGTGATGAGAGGCTTTGCTGAGCCCTAAGAAATGCACAGGTAGATTCCACATGAGAAAAATAGAGAGTTCAAGCTGCAGAAAAAGAGTGATCTAGGAGTGAAACTTAAGAAAATGTGTAGTCTGAGAGCTCCCTGTAGCTCCAGTCAGGCTGCATCAACACCTTGGACTGACTTCTTCCTCCAGAAGTCGTCACTTTGGTGCAGCTGGGCAGACTGGAAAACATCCTGGTCTAAAATGATATTTGCAGAGTAACCAGAGAAAGAAGAGGTCACACCATTTGTGAAAGCAATCTGAGCAGGGAAGCACAGGCACTGCTGGCAGCTCAGCTCAGCAGGACCTGACATTAATAAACCAGAAGTGGAGGGAAGGAGATAAGCCCTGGCACAGCTGTTGGTAGGACGGGGGTTCCTTGGTTCACCATGGAATCCAGCCATCCCAAAAACCCAACCTATCTCCCCTTGCTTTAGGCAGTTCACCCCCCAGTCTTGGCTCCAACAGACTCCAGCTGGTGCTGCACACTGTTGTTTGTTTGTGCCTCCTGGTGCTGCTGAGCGACCCTACAGGAACGTGAGCAAGCAGCAAGACATTCCCACCTCTGGTGCAGGCAGAGGAAGTGATATCATCCCGGGGGACCCCGTGGACCAAGGAGAGGAGGCAAATGGGATTTTCAGAGTCACTCTGAGCCGAATGAGGTCTGATCTCACTGAGGTTAATTGGAGGAGCATCACTGCTGGGGGCAATCCCAGCCAGGGCTGTGCAGCGTCAGGCAGCGCTCCCTGAACGGATGGGACGGGAAGCTTTGTCTCCTGGATCACAGCCCTCCCAGGGAATCTGGCCTTGATTAGGCTGGAAAAGCAAGTTCTGAGGAGTGACATTGCTGGTGACCTCCACAGGCTACACGGGATGTCAGAGGCAGACGTGTGAGCAGCCCTGCAGCTCTCCTCACCCTTGGGGAAATGTCTCAGAGGACAAATCCTGCACGTGGAGGAGCAGAAAAGTGCCTGAGAGGAGCAGACCTCTGGGCAGGAAAGTGGGTGTCTTCTGGGATAAGAAGAACTGGTATTTTGCACAATAAAATCCCGGAATGACTCCAGATTCCCCTGATGGACACCAGGTTTGTTCTGTTACTTCCATGTTAGTCAGCTGTTAGGTTGCTTCTTTTCTTTGTGTGCTTCCACGGCTACTGAACGAAGCCTTCCCACTAACTCCTCTCCTGAAAAGTAGGAATTTAGACAAGTTTGGATTGTCTTTGGGGGAAAAAAAATAAAAGTGGAGTGGACCTGGCTTTTCCTCTGATCAGAAGCCATAGACGTGCTGTTTTTTCCACACCAAGAGGTGATTAGAGCCAGAGGTCAGACCCATGGGTTAACTGGAAAATACTATTCTGCTCATCCCACGTGACCTTTCCTCACCAAAATGTTAGGAAACGAAGCTTGGCAGGATGGAGCAGCCTCAGATTGCTGGCAGATGTCAGGATGAGGAGAAGAAGAAGAAGTTCATTTCCGTCTGTGAAGGAAAGGTCACCCAGGAGCACAGCTGATGGCAGTGTGGATGTGCCACTGAACATGACAGCAGCCTGCTGCCAGGGACATTTTCTGTGCAGGCAGCACATTCCACAACTTCAGCTCGAGTTAGGGTGAGGTTAGGTGTAAATCTGGGCTCAACCTCAGACACCCACTGCTGCCCAAGCTGTTTTTAGAGTCGTTTTCACCCTGATATTTCCAAAGAGCAGCTCCTCGGGGTGGGCGATTTCCAAAGAGGCTGATGGTACAAATGAGTGGTGGTGGATGGTTGGACTGGGAAAACCTGCAGCTGGAGGAGTGGTGGGGCTGGATATTTTGCAGTGTTTGGATTGTTTGTGAGCATGGCCTGACTCAGCTGTCTGCCTTTTCTCCCACACAAGGATGGATATTTCATGCAAACTTTGCCATCCTGTTCTTGTTTCCTGTGTATAAGAAATGACCCAAAGGCAGAGGAGGAGATAATGAGGAAAATCATGATGCACGAGGGGTACATACAAGCCAGGAGCATTTTAAAAGGAAACTTTTCAGTATCTGAATTATTTAGCAGCAGAAGAGTTGGAGGTGAGGAAGGAGTTGCTGGCTGATGGTAAAAACAGGCAGCTGCACTGTGGAGATGTAGTTGTCACTTACACATAGTGAGGAAGAGAAAGACAAAGACTTTCTGCCTGACAGGTTTTGGTGGGAACCACTCCAGGGATGGGAGGTGCTCTGGAGAAGGGTGAATAGCTGGTGAGTAGCTTAAACTTGAGACAGGTGGGGAGATGTTTCTGTCCCATCACCACAGCCCACACGTATGCTGGGCACCTCTCCCATCTCCCCAGGCAGGACACCCCAGCCCTGGGAGTGTCCAAGGCCAGGCTGGATGGAGTTTTGAGCAACCTGGTCTAGTGTAAGGTGTCCCTGCCCATGGCAGGGGGTGGAACTGGATGAGTTTTAAGGTCCCTTCCCACCCAAAACATTGTATGATTCCATGGTTTTATGATTTCTGTTTATAACACTGCTACTTCTGACATTGGTATTTTTGCCCCTTCTCCTTCCATTGCATGTATGAATCCTTTAAGAATCCAGCAGTTTCAATCAAACATGAATCCTTTTTTTTTTTTTTTAACAAAAGCCCTTTAAAAAAACCTGTGTGCCATGTACAAGACCAAATTAATTTCCTTTGCTTGAAGCTCTTCCCTGAAAATCAGCTCAGCTTTTTGAGGTCTGACTATTCACAAGCACAGCCTGAGCCCAAGCCAGTCAAAGCTCAACACCTCTGAAAAGTCAGCCTGGGCTCCTCTGGGGGCCAGGAGCTGAACAGGCCATGTGAGAGGTACCAGAGTCCTGCTCTGGAGGGGATGCCAAGCTGGTATCTGGCTCTCCATCCTGATGGAGCCTTGCAAAGCCTTGCCATCCACACGGAATTTCAGCTGGGGATTCGTGTAGTGACAGCTTCTCTGCTGGCTCAGAGAATTCTCCCCATCAGTGACTCCATCAGTACTTCTCCCCTTCCTGGTTTATCTGCCTCTTCCAAGACTGCCATGGATTGGGAATTCATCTTCAGATGAACTGCTGCTTGCCCAGAGTCTGTCACTGCTCTGTGTTCACCAGCATAAAAAATGCCTGAAAGCATTCATCATCATTATGATAATTATGGCTGTGATTGCTGCTCATTCCCAGGAAAGCAGCATTTTTTTTCACACAGGAGTCCCTGATAAACCAGCAGCAAATCTTTTTTATTTTAACTGTTTCTGAGAGGAAAAACTCTCACTTCTCTCCCCTTTAGGGCCACGTCTGCGGGTACCAGCACCAGGCTCTGTTGTAACCCAAGTGAAAACAGCAAAAGGTAAATGGGAAAGAGATGTCAGCAGTGCTCCTGATCATCTCAGGCCTCCTTTGACACATGTTTTTAATTGCTTAGAGGGGAAAAAAAAAAAAGGGAGAAAAAAAGAAAGAAACCCAGTTATGAATAATCTAATAAGCTTCCCAACCACCTGTGAAACGTGGCTCCCCAGCTGCAGAGAATCAAACGCAGGAATAGAAAACAGAGCATTCTCTGAGGCAACACACATCCACATTAGATGCACGTCATTCCAAAGCCACAGAAGAAAAATGCATTGATGCCATTTTTGGGCTGATGGCATTCGTGCCCCTCCATGAAAAAGTATCTCAGAGGAGTGTTTATTTAAGGAGCACCAAGAATCTGCTTTAAAGTCAAAAGGTAGAAGGGGAAGATGGAAGAGGGAGACCTGCTCCTTGGCATCCTTTCAAACGAAAAGAACAACATCATCAGGAAAATCCCACATAACATTTATTTGAGGAATTGCAGTCCAGCAGGCAAAATTACTCAGGAATAATTAAGCATGTTTCCCTGATATAAAGATATTCAGGAGCATTCAAGCAAAGTTAAAATGCAGACCTGCCTAGGCATGGCTTTATTCCAGAAGCAATTTGTTTTCCTGGTATGAAGAGAGAGTTGTTTTCACTGCATTTTGGAGCCATCCAGCAAATGTCCTCAAGAAGCTGTTTTCCATGGGAAAGAGCTGCTACACAGAGGGGGAAAAGGTAACATCCTGACACGGAGGAGGGAAAAAAGGGAGCTGTACTTTCAAGGCTGTTTTGACATGTTTTTCTTCTACACTGAACCAGACTTCAAATACAGCTCCTTAACCACGACAGCTCAGTGACCCACCCAGAGAACTCTTTTTCCACAAACAATATAGCGTCAGGAGAAGGAGGCTGAGAGGAAAAGCAAACACTCCTTAAAGCAACTGCTTTATTTGGATAGTTCTGAACCACTGGCATTGGGGGCAGGTTTTAAGTCAGTGGGCGTGAGGAGAGGAAAGCTCATGGTTTTGATTTGAAGTAGCCACATCAAAACCTGTTTTAGAGAAGGGAATGGCAGTATTTTGAAAAATACATCCTTCTTAAGGGGATGTTAGGGAAAACAATTCCATGGCCTGTTGAATGATAAAAGCCAACACGCTGGGGGAGGAAAAGAAAATTGCCTTTAAGTGCCTTGGATAAATGCATGATATACCTTGCCTGGCTGCAGCAGTGCCTTCAGGTGAGGGAAATTGTCATTCACACGTGTTGCTTGCGGGCACAGAAGGGTCAGCCAGCAGAACTGGTGTCAAAATGTTGTCCTTTCTTCCCCACCAACACGCAATCGTGCACAGAGCGTCAGCAAGGAACTGCAAACTGCCTGTCCCACCCTAAAGAGACACATATGGATACACCCACCCATCCCAGCTGGGGGCCTCCTGCCAGCCAGGGGTGGCTGGTGCAGCACTGATGGGTGACACTCCAACCTGCACACTGGCAGCCGTGGGATGGTGTTGGGCAGCAACACTGAGGGGGCTACTGGGAAGTTAGGACATCCTTGCAGACGTATAAACCTGCTATGTTACACACCAGCTACGTTATAAACCTGCTCAGTGCTTTTCCTTGGTGACAGCATTTCATGTCTCGTGATACCACAATGCTGCCTCTCCCCCCAGATGGCTGCTCACACGTCCAGAGATCTCTTCCTGCTTTTTGTGAGCCACGTTGCACATTTCCACAGGTGAAGAAAAGCAAGGCAGCTCTTCTGCATTTCCAGAGGCTTCAGGGCAGATGGGGAGAAGCACAGACAGCAGCAGCTGGGTGACATCCCCACCCGAGTCCAAGGGTGGAGTGGGGTGGCCACGCCATGGCTGGACTAACAAAGGATTTACGTGCCAGCCCCTTTCCTGACGGGCCAAGAAGTTTCTGGTTGAGGCGGCCAGAGATCTGCAGTGCACTTCCACAAAGGTCTTTGGGGTCTGGAAATGTGTTTTCTTTCTGGTGTGGAAAAAGAACCAAACTTTTCAAACGCTTCCCCAAAATGTTTTTTGTTGTTGTCGTCGTTGCCATTGAAACATCTGGTTTCAGACTGAGATGATTGGGGTTCTCATTTAGATTCTTCTCTGCTTATAAATTGACCCCAGAAAATCTGAACACTTTCCCATGGAAATGTTATTAATGGGACTATTTCACTGCAGGATGTTCTGGTTTGGATAAGCAGAGCTTTCCAACAACAATGACAACAAATCTCATTAAAATGTTTGAGTAGCTCCAGTCTCCCAAAGCACCCAAGTGGCTTTTTGAGCATCTTCAGGTCCTGCAGCCTGAAACATGCAACAACAATGTAACATTATTGTCACCCATCAGATAGGCAATAATTTGGAATTCACTTTGCATATCTGTAACGGACCCACATCAATGGAGCTTTGTTTGCAAGAAATCTCTTACAAAAATTGAAAAAGGAAAATGCCATGAAATACCTCCAGCCTCTCAATGCCATTCAGCCAGGATGCATTTTGGTCATTAATCATCCACATTTAGGCAAGCAGTTAGAAAAGCCCAGCTGTTCCAGGCCACAATGCTTTCCTTTATTGCATTAACGCCTCCCTACGAACAAGACAACTTCAACACACGATCCCCAAGAAGGGCCAGAATGCCTTATTCCCAGCGTGGTCGTTGTGGTCATTGTTTTAGATTGAAAAGTTCATGGAGTTAATGCCTTTTTAAAAAATCCCAGTTGAGCCCAATTCTCTTGTGAGGAGTTTTGTGCAGGAGATATCTGATTTCAAACCAGCGCTGTGTTTGCCCGGCAGCTCCCAGGGCAGCTCCCAGGGGTCTCTGGGGACTCTGAACGTGGTGTTTTCCCCTAAAAACCTTCACAGAAAGCACAGGCTGGCAGCAATTCTGGATACCACCCCTGCAGAGGTGCAGGTTTGGGATGGGGCTGGGTATGAAACAAGCTCTGAGTTTCTGGCAGGTGGGAGCTGCCTGACGCGTTTAACAGGAGCTTAGGGCTGCATCCTGCTGAAGCACTGACCCAATGACTCCTCAGTCCTCCCCCTTCCAGTGATGTGCAGAGCTGCAGCGTTTCCTCTGCTCCTCTCCAATTCAGCAGCTTCTTTTCTCCCATGAATCAGACATCCTGCTTCCAGCCTTCTTTTCCTTGATGCTCACACCCACTTCTGCAGCAATGTGGTCCCTTTGTTTCCCACCACTTGCCCTCCTCCTCAGCAACGTCCAGCTGTTCCCAGAGCTCCCAAGCCTGGGTTTTCCCAGGGGATTTGGTGCTGGTAGAGATTCAGGCACTGCTGAGCCACACCAGGCTGCTGAGCCCTCCCAGGTAAAGCTCAGGGTACATTTCCCTGCATCCCGACATTGCACATCCTCCTGCACAGGACCTTGATTCCCCATTTTCACCCCAGGACTGGAACTGCTGGCAGCCACCCCCTCTTTTGGCAGTACTTCTTGCCCATCCATGACTTCCAGGGACTAAACCCACCACCGTTCAAACCCACAGCTTTGGAGTGGGTTTAAAATTTCCCAGGGCGCATTCCTACAGCCTCCAGTTTCCAAACTCTCAGGAATTTGCCACACAAACGTGTTCCTTCCCTTTATTTGTTTCTTCCAAGTAACTAGAGGGGGGATTGTTTGCTACCTGTCATACCTTGGTTTAAGCAGTTTGGGAACAAAGTGAGAAAAGAAAAAAAAAGGAAAAAAGGAGAGACTTGCTGTGGATTAAGACTGCTGATTGTAGTAACAAGAGGAGGTATTTTAATGACAGGTTTAAGACTTGCTAAGTAACTGCCATGAGGATTATGAATACATTTTGTAACAGGGTAAGATTAAGAGATAATCCTTAAAAAAAAAAAATTAAGTACAGCAAATGGATTTTTAGATGAAAAATAAACTACAGAAACACCAAAAGCCTTTGGAAATTCCGCACAGGAAAAGTTTTCCCTAGAAATGTTGACTTTGTTAAACATTTTCAGGTCAGTGTCCTCGGCAGGATTAAGTCGGTGTGTCTTAATGTGAGTGGGACGGCGTTGATTTACACCTCGTTTAACTTGGGCATTTTTAAAATGAACTAACAAGCTCCTTGCCAAGCAGCAGCCTGGCATCCCCAGCCACAGGGAGCGTGGTCTGCAAGGAGCAAGCTGCCTCCCTTAGAAAATGAGCTCCTGCTCCCGAACAATGCCATTATTGATACCTAAATGTCATATGGAAATTTTGAGGACACTTGGGGCCTTTCTGTTTCCTGACTCCACAAGACTTGATCTTAACCCTCGCCCAGCTGAGTCTCTGGCCAGACATTAGCTGTTGGATTTGACCCTTTCATTCTGCATTCATCACGAGGAAGGCAGGAAAGGCTGTCTTTTCACTCTTTATCAGCAGTGGGAGTACACTGGATGTGGCACCTTCTTGGCCGTACGTGCGTGGCTTTGTATCCACAAATCCATGCAGATCCTTGCTGATCACAAAGCAGTTTCTGAGCAAGTTTTGGGGCCCTGCAAGACCAGCTGAAGCCTTGAATTCTTGTGTTTGGTGAGGGACAACATCTGCCAGATGTAAGACAAGCCCAGCATTGACAGGAAGAGCTCAGCCTTTCTGCTGGCCAGAAGAAACTGGGACTCTTTTCCTCACTATCTTTTTAAAATGACACTTATTCCCGTACAAAGAGGAGTACAAATTTAGAAACGAGTTAAAAGTGTTTTCAGGAAGTGTGATAGGCTCTTTCAGTCAACTTGAAGCTGAGCTCCAGCAGGTCTGTTTTCCAGCTGAAAAATCAGCTGCAGGACTTGGCGTCCATAGTGGGAATCTCTGGTCCCAAGCATATCTGAGCTTTGTCTTTGCAGGTAACACAATCTTTTTTCCAAGAGGGATGCATTGATATTACCCACGAATGAGACACCCGAGGAACCTTTCACTTAAAAGCAGTAGAGAAAAAAGCAGTCCGTGGAAATAAAAATAAGAATTAATGGATCATTTTTTGGTTGGAAGCATCCTATTAGCTTTTTACAGTCTCTTAGGAGTAGGAGGTGATGATCACTGCCTGCCACACTGTGGGATAAGTCCCAGCTGCCAAAGGCTGCAGCCATGGATGGATTTTTGCCCCATTTCAGACCGAGGCAAGGCTCAAACTGTGTTGCTGCTGTGACATTACATTGCATTTTGGGGCTGCAGAAGGGCTTTATGAGATCACAGAGAGAGAAATTACAGGAAACTGGTGTAAGTGAAGGATAATTTAGCCTAAAAGGACAAAGTAGTCAGGACATAACCTTCCTCAAGACCCTCTGGAATCAGTGCAAGCCACTTCATGTACCGGGACAGGTTTAGCAGCAAGCTTGTGGTTAAGTGTCCAGTTAAGGTCGTTGTTTGGTCCATGGCCAGAGAGAAGCAAAACCTGCTTTTTTTCTCCCAGAGAAACAGTTTCTTGCCAAGAATCCCCACACAAAGAAAACAAACAAGCCAGAAGGCACCATCACAGATACCTGGGGAGATAAGCTGCAAAAACATGTGCTCTGGGCAAAAGTGCAAGGTGCAGAATGTGAGTTCGTGGTCTACATGTGTTCTTCACTCTGCTTTGTTTGTTTTTGCTCGGTTTTGATGTGTTAAATTAAGGGATAGCTCATGGCCATAAGTCATCTTCTTGCTGTTGGAAGCCAAATAGTGGGAAGCAGGTATCTTGCACATCAGAGACCAGCTGCTTCATAGGGGGACTTCAAATGATGGAGCCAGAACACGAGCAGTTGTTCCGTGGCTTTAGGATGCTGAAGTAACTCCAAAGTTTCAGGAACAAAAATTGCCCTAGGTCCCAACTGCAAATTAGAAGGGGATGAAAATACCTGCTCCTCAAAGAGCTCCAGTTACTGAGATCATTAGCCTACCAGGGGTGAGACTGAGTTTCTGTGATCCTGCGTGGCGCTGTTGCTGCTCCAAAGGCTTTGCTTGGAGCGGGACCAGCCTGTGCAGCACACAAGGTGGTAAAGGGAGGGAAAGATGATTCTCCTTCACCTGCCTCTTCCACAGGGACATCAGCTGTGTCCCCTCAGATGGCTGTGGTGGTCCTCTCTCCTCCTGCCACTAAAAGGGGAAGGCTCTTGTCTCCAAATCCTTTTCCTCCTCTATTCTATGCTTCCATCTGGAATAGCCCACATTTTTCCTACTCTTCTTTCATCTGCTCCTCCCTCAGCTATTTTTGTGATCAGACTGGGCTGGATGGGGCCTGAGCAGCCTGCTCTGGTTGAAGGTGTCCCTGCTGACCGTGACAGAGTTGTACCAGGTGATGTTTATAAAGACCCTTCCAATCCAAACCACTCTGTGGTCATATAATTTTCATCCAAGTTGGGGCCACGTATTTCCTGCTAAATGTGGCCTGGCTGCTGAAGCTCTGTGTGCAACACACAGAGGTGGAAACTCTTGTAGAGGCACAAGCAAAGAAATCACTTAATTTGGAGAAGAGGTGAATGCTCTCAACAGGTACAAATAGACAGCTAAATACTTTTCTTCCCACTGTCAGAGAATCACAGAGTAATTTGGGTTGGGAGGGATCTTTAAGGGTCATCTAGTCCAGACCCCCTGCAATAACAGGGACATCATTAACTAGGTCAGGTTTCTCAGTCCAAACTGGCTCCATCCAAACTGGCCTTGAATGTTTCCAGGGCTGGGGCAGCCACCACCTCTCTGGGCAACCTGTGCCAGTGTTTGACCATTCTCATTGTAAAAACTTTCTTTCTTATATCCAGTCTCAATGGACCCTCTTTTAGTTTAAAACCATCACTCTTTTTCCTGGCCACAACAGGCCCTGCTGAAACATTTGTCCTCTAAAAAATTTGTTCCCTTTAAGTACTGAAAGGCTGTAACACCAAGGACCTGCAGCCTTCACTTCTCCAGGCTGAAAAACCCCAACTCTCTCAGCCCATCTCCATGGAGGAGATGCTCCGTCCCTCTGACAAGAGGAACTTGGGCAGCAAGACAAAGAAAAATCAAACTTTCTACAGAATTTTCCCCTTGCCAAAACCCTGACTTACAGCTGTTAACATTTACAGAACATCATCCTAAAAGTGTAGTGCAGCAGTAAAATCTCAGGGTTGTCACAACCTTGCTACTTGTGCGTCTGGCAAGTGTGCTGTCAAGCACCAGGCTAAGAGCAGCAGCAATCAGAGCTGGAGCACGATCAAATATTTCTGGTTTGTGTTTCATTGTGATGGCCATTTTTATCTTATTTCATAACAGAGCATTTCAGGAGACAGCGGGGAAACTGCTGGAAGCCAAAATCCTGTCTCTCTGCTGGGCTGCACAGACCGTGGCTGGGAACCCAAATATTGTCCAATGTCTGTGAGACTGGGAGGGCTGGATCAAATAATAAAGAGAAATATAATTATTTTTCCCCCCCTCAAACAAACAGTGAACTTCTCTGTTTGTTATTTATGGGTTTCACAGCTTCAAATATCCTCTGGAAGAGTTTCCAAGAGGTCCACCGAAATTTTACCACGAAGATAGCTTTCCTCATAAAATTCCAGAAGTGAGATATTCATTCCTGGTTGCTCAATATTCAGCTCCCCAAGCAGGAAACAGAGGGTTTAAATCATCAGTGGCACACTGGGGCTTCAGAGAAATTAAACTAAGCAGTTTTTTAACACGCCTCAGTCGCCAGAAGAGTTTGCATAAAATGCATACCAATAAAGAAGGCTTTCATAGACTCATCCATCACTGCACACAGGGATTGGATACATCTGTTAATTTATTTCCAGTGGATAACCCGATCTGTTCAGAACTAAAGGAAGGTCTGAGCCACTGAGTATCTCCCTTTTATACCCACCACAACTCATTGGTACCTGTGATGCCAATGATACCACCAACCCATGTACAGCTTGGCATCAAGGTTGTAGCTCCCCTGTCTGTTTTCCTAAATCCAATTTAAAGTCGTAATGTCCTTTATTAGCTGCAGACAGAATATTTAAATTCAAAATATTTTTTTTTTTAAGTTTCATCCTTTGAAATGCCAATTGGTGATATTCAAGCCACATGTTAGCCACTTGTTTTTAGGGTAGAGGGTGTACCTCAGTACAAACCTTTCTCTGTTTCTTGAAAAAACAACAATAAAACACCCTTTGCCTTTTATCCACATCTGGCTGCAGGGAAAACAGTGACCCATGGAATTCAAAATTTCATACTTCGCTGCTGCAGGCAAAGTCCAGAGGTTACTCTTGCTGTGTTTGTGAAAGATGTAGTGCTGTCAGAAGGAGAAGAGCTTATTGAAAAAACACGTTGGGGTTCTGCTTCCAAAAACTCTGGAATTAGTTGGTGATAAGAGACTTTTTAATGCCCTCTAGCCACCTGTGGGACCTCATAGGGAACAGTTCTGTTAATTGTAGGACAAGAGTAAAGAGTCCATGTGAGATCTTGAGGAGTGCCACCACCACCACCACAGCTCAGCTGCTCTGTGTTGTGGAAGTAACATCTCTCCAAAGGCCTGCAGTTCCAAGGAATTAGGCATAAATAATAAAATAAGAGTAACCTTGGATCCGACCTTACACTAAAGATGTCACCATGCCATGATGACTCAAGCTTCCTGCAAATTCAGGAAGGGAAGGAATAATCAGGAAGAGGAGGAGGATGAATTTAAGTCATTTTCCCAATGCTGCCATTCGTAAATCAGCTTTCTGCATTCCCGGGGACCATCAAGTAGAACTAAAATTTGGCCTGAATTGAGAAACTGGGAGCTCTACTCCAATCCACATTCATCAAAAGCAGCTGCCACTGATACTGCAGCCCCTACATGAGAGAGGTATGAGCCCAAAGACCACCACTATCATTTTATTTAGCTCATTGCTGGAGGTCTCAAACTCATCCCTCATGTTCCTGTCCTCTAATGAAAGAGTTCCCATCTTGCTGGGCATTTTGGGGGGTGAGAAAGTCCAGCTGGGTGAACACAATTCTGTGGAAATAGAGATGTGAGAAGCCTCTGTCAGCCTCACCAACGCCAAATGAATATTTCCTCATGAGGAATGTGGATGGATGATGGAGCAGTGAAGAAGGCAGCTGTCCAGGATCATGTCCTGTGGGAGAGGCTGTGCCCAGGGAGAAGGAGGGAGCACCCCTGCCACATGGAAATCCTCCGTGCAAAATTTGTCAGCAGGGAGCATCCTCTGCTCAGGTATTCTGGGACATCCTGAAGAAAGGCCACTGGATGTGATTTACAGGGAATTCTGTGCTGTAATGAGCCCTCTGTGGAGCAGGGACAGGTCAGGAAACGTTCTTCTACACAGTAAGTGCAGGGTTTTGGAGACAGTTCCAGCCAAACCCCTTTTCCATCAATTTTCCACCACCTGTGTGGGAAGAGGCAGCAAAGCAGTGTCCAGGAGTGGCCCTGTGTCCCAGGACTGGCCTGTCTCTGTGGCAGGGTCCCTGCACAGACATGCCAGCTGGTGTTGGAGCACAGCAGCACAGCAGCAGGTCATAAAAACTGCCCAACACGACCAGGTCATCGCTGTGCTTTCCCCCACCACATCCACTGCAAGATCCGTGTGCTGCTCCTCCGAAGGGAAACGCCCAGATCCCAAATCTGCCTTTGTCTGGGATGCAAATCCCCTCATCTTTCATGTGTGTGTAGGGAGGGGTGTGGGGGGTGCCTTTACAACTTTAATGACTGCAGAAAGATAATTCATCTGCCGGGAGGACCTTTAGGAAGCACATTTCCTTCTGCCGTGCCTGCGACTGGGGAAAACATTTGGTTGACATCTTTCTTTGAAGCTCCCCAGTCATCCTACGTATCTACAAACCCCCAGCAGCAAACCATTGGCAGAACCACAGTCTCACCATATTTTGATTAAAGAACAACTGGTCCTGTCTGCTTTGATGCTTCCTGGTCCATGTTTCCTGGGGCCAGGATTTCAGCACCGAGAAGGCCACTGGGCCTCATCCATTCAAAAGGAAGGTGGTTCCCCTTTTCGTGGTACAGAATTGGAGATGTTTAAGTCCTCTCCTCACTTATCAGCTTCGAGTTTCAGCACATGCTGCAATAACTCCTCTGAACATGCCTGAAATAGATGCAGGATGAGGAGAGCTGCCTGTTTATGCTCATACATGTGTGCTTACAAACCGTCGTGCGCCGCAATAATTCAGACATTGACAAATGGAAAAAAAAACAACCCAGCCCCACAAGCGAAAAACCGCTTTATATATTTAGTGCCATTATCTATTCCTGTCAGGAGGAAGATCTGGGTAATCAACTGCCCATTATTTCTTTTAAACCCCAAGCTGAGTAATCCATTCTCTCGTTTTAGCCATGTGGGAGCTGTGGGAGAAATAGTTGTTCCCATTTGGATCACCTAAGAGTTAACCTAGGAGAAACATGGAGCACACTGATGACACCAAGCCCATGCAGATAAACATCATGTGCTTTCCAGCTCCATCACATGGTTTACATCAACAGTGCTAAATTCCTCCATAATTCCCAAAATTGCATTCCAACTGGTTGACATCCACATTAGCTGGATGTTAATCCAGTTAAAAATAAATGCAAATTTTGAGAAGAAAATGAACTCATATGTGCTTGGAAAACAAACCATTCCCAGTTTGCTGCCTTTTGGGAGACAGCAGCAGTCTTTCTGCCCTGATCCTTTCAAGACCATTTGAGAGGGTTGCTTGAAAAAGGGTGTCTTAAAAGGCCAAAGGGAAAGGCAAGAGGGGTGGTGACTCGCCAGCTTCTCTGAAGGTGGCTTCCATCGTCACCTCTAAGGTCCTGTGGTTTGCCCTGCCACCGTCCAGGTCTCCAACCCACGTTAGGGGGATTTCCCACAGTGTTGTTCCAGTTGCAGGGAGGTGTGGTTAATGAGAACAGCTTTCCTGGTGTATTAGCACAGCTTTTAAAGGGAAATGTAATCAGACTGGTATTCCTGCTTTCCTTTCCCCCCACCAGACCTGCCTGCCCATCCATCCATCCATCCATCCATCCCTCCCGTTCCAGGGTTATCCATAGCAGCACCATCTGCTGAGTCCCACAGTTACTACAAGCTCCTTAAGAAAGCCTTGAGCAGGGAGGAAGCCCCAGAGCTGGAAGGGATATTCACTCCCATGTGCAGAAGCTCCTGGTGAGGACTTCTGAGCCTGTTCCATGCAGCTCTTGCCCCCAGCCTCATTTACCTGCCCACTTTCTGCCCAGAGCTCCCCAGGCTTCCCGTGCAATAACCCACAGCAGCATTCCCATAAGCCTGGGAGGGGGCTGGCCCATGCTGGGATGGAGTCTGTGTCCCTGATTACAAGTGCTTTAAAGTCCATTCCCCCACTCCTTTGATCCTGCCCATGGCATGCAGAAGAAAGGAAAATCTGGCTTTTGTCTGAAGCACATTTAACCCCGCTGCCCAGAAATGGGACCTTGTCAGTCAGTGGATTTCATGGGTGGATGAATGGGATCACAGCAGCCTTCAGTTCATTAAAAATAAAAGGCTGCCCTAGCTCTTGCTTTAGATCTATTAGGAAATTAATGCATTTAATGTCAGGCCTTAACAGCAACAGAACATGGCATTATTACTTTTATAAGACAGGTACAAGCAGTAGCTAAACAGCTCATCAGCTCCCGAGCTGCAGTGGATTTCAGACAAGCTCCTGCTGCCCAGCTGGTACAAAATCCCCAGTAACAGACCACAGATGGTACCACTGTAGCCAGGGGTCGAGCAGGCATGCTGCTAAATTGGTCTGCAAACAGCAGCCTGGACCTTGGGATTGTATGTCCCTGTCTCCAGCCAGGATTTTCAGAGGAGTTTGATGTTGGGAGCCAAGCCCTGCCACTTTTTTTTTTTTTTTTTCCCAATTTAGGAACTCCAGAGCCTGATTTGAAACCTTCTGTAGACACTTCTTCCTTAAAGAAATGAAGCATTTGTCAGAGAAACGCCCTTGTCTCTGCATCTTTTTTATAGCAGATGCTGATCAAAGTGTGAGAGAGATTCTCAGTAAACCAGTGGTGGTGTTGAGCTGGGCTCGTGCATTTAAATACAGTCCTCCAAAAACCTTCTTTGGTTTTTGCTAATGGGAGACTTTGCAGCACAGTGTCCTCTCCTGAGAGGAAATTGTGCCAAAAGTGGGATGGATGGGTAAAAATTGAGCCCTCTGGACTTTTAGTGCTGAGATTCAGGAGAAGAAAGACTCGTGTGGACGCAGCTCGGAGGGATGGATAGATCCAGCTGCCTCTAAAATATATCCATGGCACCTTGTTGGGCTTCTACTCTCCTGAGTCTATATTGCTGCATAACCTCATTTATCCACTGCCACAGACATGAAAGGTGAAGCTGATTTCAAAACAGGGGCAAAGCAACACCAGGGACATTTTTGGGCTTAAGAAGTTTTCCATTCAGGCCCCACCAAAGGCACCACAGCACATGTTTGAAGAGCACCAGCCCCTCTCCCTGCACTTGGTGGTGCACTGCCAGTTAACATTGCATTCAAACAGTCACCAAAATAAAATAAATCCCTCAACAGCAGTCAGAACCAAATGCTGCTCATGCCAGGACCATTCATGGCAAGGATGGAGTTTCCCTGAACCCAACTCACTGCCAGTGGTGAGGTGCAATGAGCAAACAGCTTGCTACCAGGAGGAAAATTGGGGAAAACTGGAAAAGCCTTCATGGTTTGCCTGTCATAAAGAGAATAATCTCTAGATTATTATTATTATTATATAGAATATTATTGTAATACCCCTCTGAAATGTCCTGGCTTGATCACTGCTTGCTGTGTGCACCCATGGAGGATAAGCATCTTCTTCCTGATCTGTTCCCTGATACAGTCACTTATCAGCTAAAGAGAACCCCAGGTATATCCAGCAGACAGAGTTAAAGCTCTTCCAGCCATGAAACAGGCACGTTTTGAGCTGTGAGTGTGATTGTGCACTGGGGCTGTCCCAAGGGATGTGGCTGACTCTCATCAAAGGTTTCCAGCCAAGAGATGGGGTGTCAGTCCCAGAGCGTCGTTCCGCTCCTGCTCGTGGGCTCCACACTGCAGGAGGTGCAGGCAGCCAGCAGCAATCCCCTGTGATCTTAAAACAGGCAGCTCTAGGAGGGATCTGATCTCTGAGTTCAAGTGTGGATGTGTCAGCGCCGAGTTAAGCGGGAGTTCAAATCTTCCCAGCAAATCCAGCAAGTGTTAACATTTACTGATGTTAATTAAGACCCTGAATGTCTGACTGCAGGAAGGCTGTGGTTGGACAAGCAGGGCTCAGCCTGGCACTGTACAGCAGGATTAAAAGGTGATGCCTAATCCTTCCTGTAGCCCTACCTGGCACGTGTGGAGGTGAGAGGAAGGTGTCTGTCAGCACTCCCTTTCTGAGTGTAGATCTTTCCGTGGCAGAGAGACAGTGGCATCTCTCCTGTGTGCTTTAATGGCAAATTGCTAAAACATCTGATTCATGCTTAGCCTAATTACGTTAATCCTAAAACAAATAATCCCAGCTCTTATGCTGCCAGGCTGCAATTTTGCTGTTATTTCAAAAGCAGAGAAAACAGAGCTGGAAGGGAGTTTGTGAGTTTTCATGGGTGCCAAAAGCTCTCCGAGCCATGCCTGGGAGGTGGAGGTGCCCTGTGTGGATTTGTAGCAGTGGCAAATGAACAGTCTGCCTTCAAAATCCCTGCCAGATCATCCCTAAACCTCTTTTACAGATTTTAGCCTAACTCTCTTTTGCTGCCTATGATTAAGCCTATGATTTCTTTCCTCGTTGCTCAGTGGACACAAAACCAGTTTATGAATTTCCTCTCTATCTAAATATTTGAGTTACAGTGTCGTGTCTTCACCCTCCAGCCTCCCTGCTCGGGACAGCATGAGCTTGGTTCTTGTCATCTTCCTGCAGAAATCACATTTTCTAGACCTCTCATCATTCTCTGTTCCTGCAGACTCCCAGTTTCTTTCCCGCTCTCCCCAGCTGCCCTAGAGAAGTGCCAGGGTCTACCTTTTCCCACAAAAAAACCCCATACTTTTTATTTCAGATGGAAACTCACTTTGTTCAGGTTGTGGCTCTAACTTTGTCCACAGAAAGTTTTACATCACCTCTTGCCTTGTCACCACCTAAGCCTTGTTGTTTGAAATTACACTCAGTACCAGGGAAAATTATTTTGTTTTGTTGTTATTGTTGGATTTTATTAATAAACCAGCAAAGAGAAAACCCAAATAACCCCCTTCTGGCTTTCCAAACCACCCCCAGTGCTCAATGTCGACAGCAACATGAGGAGATTTTCCCAAAACTCACCCAGCACCTCCAGGCTTTGGCTTTGTCTGATCATTCCCTGAATGATTAGTTCTGATGATAGGAAAATGTGCCTTTATTTCAAGCCTGGGCTCACCCTGAGGAGCTGGGGCTGTTGCAACCTCCCTGGAGGAGTGTGAGGATGAAGGAGGGCTTCCCACTGCTGGCTCAGAACAAGTCCCACGTGTGCCCAGACAGACAATAGTCCTTGGCTATCACAGCACACACCACCCAGCCCCCTGAGAGCTTCCAAACCCTGATCAAACACCTCCTCCACACTGCCAAACTTTCTGGGGCTCCGAAAAAATTCCCTTCAGCTCTTCTGCAACCACGAGGGCGCTGAGGTCGAGGGGAACCTCGTGGCAAGGAGAATAATTTCTGAAAACCTGCTTTTAAAATAAAGTCAGGCCTGTTTGTGGCAGGGGTCGTGTGGCATTTCAGCCTTGTGACCCAGCAGGAGCAGAGCTAGAGCAGCATCTGGTGAGAGAAAAAACTGAGGGGAAAAAGCAAATCATGTAATACTACTCTTGTGAATCACTGCTACACTGTGGGAGTAAATACACAGGGGAGTAAATATTACACAATATTGCGTTGGGAATGAACTTTTCCAAAACAAAAGAACCTAGTCTGCCACTGCAGCTCCTCGGAGCTGGGCACAGCGTCCACAGCACTGAGTGGCCACAGATGTGTCTCAGCATCTGTCACGAGTGTTATTAACCCAAAGTGGAGCAGCCAAGCTCTCCTGGCTACAGGAGCACCAGCCAGAGCCCAGCAGGCCCTTTCCATGGGTTTGATGTGGAGCCACAACCCAGGTTCACCTGGTTTGCAATCACAGTGAGCTCCGAGCTGTGCTTGGGTGAGTCCCGTGTTTCCCACCACCCAACAATAACACCAATCCACTTTAAAAGCTTTACTCTTTACCACACACACACACACACGAAAATCACCCCCTTGATTTTGTTGTTGGGTGTTTGGTTTTTTTTAATCCTTTTGTGCAATAATAGTATATCCCAGAGCTAAAAGCCATGTTTGCTTCCAGGAAGCAGCAACAACAAAAATTCTTAATTGGATTAATTAATTCCATGTGCATATCTGGAAGGACATTAATCTCAGCAGCTGATTGATGTGCTGCTCAGTGAAACCTGCTGAGGGCACAGCCTTCTGGGCTGGGGCTCCTCCTGGGTGCTCCCTGTGCCTTACACACCATAAATGCTGCTGGGGCGTGTCAGAAAGGAGATTCTGAGTCCTGGAAAGATGGACATGGGAGGGAAAACCCTGCTGAGGCACTCTAGTGCACAACTGCTGGGTCCTCAGCTGCCTCAGCCCTGCCTGGGCTCCTCTGCATGGCAAAGCAGGCAGCACAAGGGAAATATCTGAAGACTATTTGGGATTCATCAAGGTGAGATGCTTTTAGGATGATGGGAAAGACTGATACAGAGATGGGAGCATGCATAAGAGTAGAGATTACACCTGCAGCTGTATCGAGTGGGGGGAAAATGCCAGGCAAAGAGCCAAGATAAGACAAAAAGATGCTTCCCTGTGGTGTATGTGTACAATTAGGTCTGTGTGAGGGCAGCAGGTGAGGATCTCTCTTGCTATGAAACACAAAGAAACCCTAAAAGCCCAGTAAACCATTCCCACATGACAGCCCCTAAATTCCAAGGCATGACCCACTTTCTGTCTTCAAAGATACATCTGTGGCGTGCACGAGCCTTTCTTCCCCTGTCACCATCCTTGAAAATCCCGTGTCAAGCCAGCCACGCTGCTGTCGTCGGGAATGTGTTTGCGTGCCGTCTCCTCACACAGGGCAACAGCATTTTTGGGAGAACACGGGCTGAGAGCAGTCCAAGAGCAGAAGTCATGAACCCACGTTGCTTCACCACTAAATAATCCGTGCTGCTGGGGACTGGCTTTTCCACGAACCACCCCCTAATGGATGCAGTGATTCTGCTCTGATTGCAGGCCTGCATCTCAGCCCCAGCCTAGTCCTGCTCCCTCAGACATCGCTGCCATTCATTCCAACAACAGCAGGGTTGGACCACAAATGCTCACCTTCACCCCTTCAACACGTGGGGGAGTTGAAGCTGCTCTGCCTCTGCTTTTGCTCTTTTCCTTCCCCTGCCAGGAGGCCAAAAATTCGCACCTGGAACGCCAGCAAGAGCCGCCGCACGTGCCATGCACGGCCCTCAGCAGGAAAATGCAAGAAGGGGCACTTTGAGGGAGGTTTAATGAGAGTATAATGAGGGGTTTCCAGCATTAATGACACGGGGAAGGTTTTGGATGGAACCGGCAGCGTGCCGCGTTTTCCAGCGACGCTTCTGCCGCGCTCCGCGGAAAACCGGCCTGAGCCCAAAGTTTGCCACCCTGGCTTTGATGTGGGTGATCAGTGCGCCCACAATTTCTCCTGCTGTGGCCATCCAGCACTGCCAGCAGCAGCATTCACAGATGGCCCCTTTACTTCTCCCTGTCCTGGGTTTTAAGGAATCTCTCTGGTTTCAGGTGGCAGCAGGTGAAGGTTTGGCACAAGGGATGGCGGTCAAAGCTCTGACTGTGGTCTTCAGGCCCCCGTGTCCCAACCCAAACCACTTTGCTGCACCCTGCAAATGCCTTCTCTTCTCTTCTCTTCTCTTCTCTTCTCTTCTCTTCTCTTCTC
>WAAE01003756.1:0-71865 GCA_013400495.1 Nicator chloris | reverse complement strand
AACATGGGTTCAGAAGTGGGAAGGAAGGGAGGAAGGGAGGAAGGGAGGAAGGAAGGAAGGAAGGAAGGAAGGAAGGAAGGAAGGAAGGAAGGAAGGAAGGAAGGAAGGAAGGAAGGAAGGAAGGAAGGAAGGAAGGAAGGAAGGAAGGAAGGGATTCAATCTACATCTTACAAACTAACTTCATTTCTGTAAACTTTCAGAGCACCCAACACAGAAAAAGTCAGAATAACTCTGTTTAAGAGAGATTCTGAAGGAGATGAATCCCCAGGAACTCTAAGGAGGGTTAGGTATCAGGTTTGCATCCAAACCTCAGCCAGTGGAAAAAGGATGACATCTCTGTGATTATGTTTCTCCAGCCCTTTTGTTAATTCCTTTGCCACCTGGATGTAAAGCTCTACTTCCTCCTCCCTCCAGAGAATTCAGTCATCTGGTTTGTGCACCAGCGGTGATAAAAAATCTACCATTCAAGCAAGGCTCAGGATGAAGATATTTAAAGACAGGCAGACAGGCTGAGGCAAAGGCAGTTGGTTCTGGGAGACTGCTAAAGGCCCACAGATGAGACAGGCTGACTGCCCCAAGCTGTGGTGTGAATAATGCTTCAGGGTTTGCTTGCTGGAGATGATCTTTTGAATACCTCAAATGCATTTTTTGTATGTCCAGGCACCTTTGTGCTCCATCCCACCGGTGCACAAGCTGCACCCATGAGGCAGCACTTTGGGGCTGCTGGGATTTAAGAACTAATTTCTCATCCAAACCATAACTGAAGGAGCTTCACAGCCAAATCACTGCAGCTGGCCACTGGGATCAGGATGAAATTTGGTCCAGAATGATGAGTGGATAAATGTGGAGACTCAAAGTAAGAAAAGCTGTGCCTAAAGTGACACTTTGCTATGGCAAGTCCCACTTAGCACACACTTTCAGTAACGGAGAAAAGGAAGCAATATGCCTGAAAACTCAAAAAAATGCAGAGTTTCCAGCTTGCATCCAGAGATGTTGGTCATTTCTGCACAATTTCAGCATGTTTAGTAGGGGACGAGTCCTACATCCGAAGGCACACACCTGAGAATTTCTTTTAGCTCAATTTTAATGAGCTGCTCATGTCATCAAGGAAGAAACCAACCAAGCGGAAAGGCCAGCAAAGGAACTCCCAGCCAGGGCAGAGCAGCAAAGCCATAACTCAATAAAAAAGGAGCAGCAGACATCAAAGTAAGGATGAGGTGATTTTCGACACACCTGGACGTCACTTCCCCCCCAGCTCACCATCCGTGTTCCGTGTCAGCAGAAATATGTTGGACCCCTCAAGCGCAACAGCAAGGACTTGGGAACAGATCCAGAGTGCAGTGAGAGCTTCCAGTAACCTCAGAGATGATGAGCTCAGGCCCAGTGTGACAGACTATTGGTTTGCTCATTTGGGTTTTGTTTCTCAGGTAAAACTTTTCACCTCCTCGTTCGGCGAGAACAAGTCGTCAGGCATTTTTTTTTTTTTAGGATCTTGATTTGCTTGTGTGTGAGTTGACAGCCCAAGAGTATTTGCCAAAAGTTGGTAAAGTGCCAGGTTTTCATTAAACCTCTTGTAAACCCCAAACTGCCGTCCTGCGAGGCTACATCTGGCAGGGAAGCCATCTGTGATTCGTATAGTCTTGCTCCAACAAAACGACAACAGTGTGAAAAACTCTTTTCTCTGGTCGGCAGTGAACTGTAAAAGTAACATTAGTAATAGCTTCTGCAGGCTCGGTAATGACATAATTGACATTGGCTGAAAGCACAAGCCCCAGCAGAGAGGTCTTGCCAAGGCTCTGGGTTGATTCATATCATCCTTCAGAAACACAGGTCGTAGTCAAGAGCCCTCTTGGACGCTGCTTCTCACGTGAGTGGTGAGGCTGCTCCTCCTGAGCAGAGACTGCAGCACAACCTCGCTGAGTAGGAGCCTCCTGACCCCAACCCTGGCAAAAAAAACCAACAAACCAAGCCACAAAAAAATCAAAAAAGTGCTGCTCTGCTTGACTGAAGCCATTAACTCGATCCATAAACAAGGCCTGTGTTTGCAATTTTTTGAAAACCTGCAGCTTCACAGCGAAGTGCACAGTGCACCCAGTAATCTCTTATATCTATAGCAACATGACCTGGTGCATTTCATTTAATGCAGAGCCCTAGTAAGGAGACTGGGCTCCAAGCCATCTGCACATATGTTTCTTGGATGCCTGATCCTGATATTTTCATTTTGCTTCAGATGAGCTGCACTGTTAGGGGGCTCCCATTTATAGCATCCGGGATTTTTTCCAGTATATGTTGTGCTCACCCTGTCTGCAAACCTCTCTTTTGCCCTCAACCTCCTTCACCCCCACGACTCAAAAAAAAAACCAACCAACCCCAGCAGATGTCCATTAAAAAAAAAAAAAAAAAGAAAAAAGAGAGAGAGAGAGAAAAAGCACTGATTTGCTCAAATCTTTTGCTAAAGAAACCATTCCCCAGCTCCCTTTGTATTTAAAAGCTTGAGGCCCCTGTTTTAGAGAAATCCTAGAAATGCAATTTAAAGACCTTGGTGGGACTGTGCAGTGCTGAGAGACTCTGTGCTTACTGATGGGGAATGTTTAGATAAACAACACCAAATGCCACCAAGGTTTCCATTTGCACCTCTGCTGTTCTACACCTTTCATGGAGCGCCTGGCTTGCAAAGCAGGAGCTTTTCCTGCATTATTTAGACAAGTAAGTGACAAACACTGGAACCTAGCCTGAACTCTTTACTAAATCTTTGGACCTTCCTGATTCAGGCAGCAAGTAAGTGGGGGTTTAACCAGCTGAGGGAAGACCAAAAGAAGATGAAAAAGGAAGAAAAAGAACAAAGGACCATAGGGTAGCACAAGCTGAGTGCCTGATTCTGACCCTCCCCTGGAGTGAATCCACATTTGTGGAGATCAGAGGTGGCTCTGTGCTGAGTGATAGGCTGCAGGAGAGGGGCAAAATACCACTGATAACATAATTTTTGTTTTGGAACATATCAGGGCCAAGGAGCCAAATCCAGAGCTGGTGTCAAGGGGTGTTCCTCTCTCAAACTCCCTCCCGCCCAGAGTGCCTGGGAGTTCGATGTGGGAAAAATGTAAAAACCAAAGCCCACACCTGAGCTGAGGTGTGGTGGGCCAGCCATTGGAGGTGGCATTAATGAGGGCTGGGCTGGCTGGTGAGACGTCTCACTGTGCTGTTTGTTGTCCTCTGGAGTTCCCTTCTGCTCCCTCTCCTTGTCCCTGTGCTCGCCAGACTCCCAGGGCCAGACTGGAGGAGGGATTTATTCCTCCGAGCTCCGTTTCTGCCGCGGTTCCCTCCTCCTGCCAGCCCTGATGCCAGAGGCAGAGCCCACACAGACTGCCAGACTGTGTCGAGCCCAAGGCTGGGATGCTGGGAAGAGACTGCAAATATTCCCTCCTGTGGCTGCAGCATCCCCTGGCTCTTCCCTTGGGCGTGGCGGGCGGTGCCCACGGGCCGCGAGCTGCGGTCTCTTTTTTGTTCCACACTGGCTCCTCGACGGGAGCCTTCGGGGTCTGTTCATGGCTGGTTGGGTGGGTGGGAGGCAGGGAATTCACAGTCCTGCCAGGATTGCCTGTCTGCCAGAGCTCCCAGCTGGCAGGGCAGCACTGCTCCTCAAAGGGAAGGTCGTGGTCGCTTGTCAACGCTGAGGAGGGTTGCGCAAGCCCAGTGTGAGGCAGGGAGGTGTCCCCAACACGGGTCTGTGACACGGATATGCCGGTAAAATAGTGCCAAAATGATGCTTTCCAAAAATAAAGCCGTCCTCTCCCCCAGCAAGGCTTGAAAGGCTCCGACAGCTCCTGTGCTGCTGGCTCTGTTGGACGTGTCTCCGCTGCTGAGGAGGGACCAGAGACACCAGGAATGCCAGACATTCTCCATGTCACAGGGACAGCCCAAGGACAGCATTTCTTGGTGTGCCCAGGACAGCCCAGTGCTTTGGGACTGGCCAGATCTCCTCAGGCAGTGGGGACTTGAGGCTGGCTATCCCAGAGCTGCCTTCCTGGTACACAGCAGACCTTCCTGAGGCTTTCAGCTCAATGGCACCCTGCAAACCAGTCCCCAGGGCCCCTCCAGAAGCCATTCCCACAGGCTGGCTGGGCACTGACTCATTGGCCTTGCTCAAGCGGGGTCGCAGCTGATTGCAAAAGGGAAAATGTGTAATGCAGGCAGGGAAACAGGCAACATGAGCAGAAACCTGGTCAGGGGTCGTCACTTCCTCCGTTTGTATGAGGATTCAGGAAGTCCATTACAAAGCACTCCATCACTGTCACTTAATTCCAGCTAGATTACAGAAGATTAATAGTTCTGCTCCTTCTCCCCTCTGCCTGCATGTGCAGAGGGTGATGTTACCAGCCCCTCTGTGCACTCCAGGTAGAGTTCCCTGGGACTTTGAGGAGCTCTCTTTTGGTTTCTAATTCCCTAATAATCTGAGAAATCATCCCAGGAGCCATCAGTGTCCAGAGGAGACACAGGGTGGGAACAGCAGATGAGCAGGGACGTGTGTTTGGGCAGCAGGGATGAGGCTGTGATGCCTTGGTGTGACCTGGCTGTGCTGCCTGGAGCAGGGACCCTCTTTTATTGCATTGTCCCTCAAGCTGGTGTTACTGTCACTGCACACCATGAGGAACTCTGAGACACAGCACTTAAGGGCATGGGCAAGGCCATTAAATGCTGCATTCCTGCCTTTGGCCCCAGCCCAGTGGTCCTGAGGAATCCAACCTGATCTCCAGATGATTTACAGCTTCTCCTTTAGCTTTTCTAAAAACCTCTTCCCATGTAACCCGACTTTGATGTGAATGAGCTCTGAGTAGGGAAGCCATGTGAGCAACCACAAGCAAAAATGAGTATTTGCCAGCGTCTTACACTTCCTCTACCTGTTTTACACACCTTGGAGCCCAGCACCAGGTAGCCTGGAGTAATTAGCTGAGCATGGTGTTACCATTCACATGACTTCCACAATTCCAGCAGCTCCTCCACTTTCCACGAGGAGTATGATACATGTGGCTACTCACCAGGCAAAATTTGGGGCCATCTGTGTGGGGTGTTGGTCCAAAGTGCCTCAGCCACCTCTGCTCCTGGGGAAGTTCTGCCATGAGTTCATCCCTCCAAATGAGGCTTTGGGAAGAGAGAGACAGTGAATGGATTCAAATCTGGTGAGTAGTTCCTGTGAAAAGAGGGAGCCCTGGAAAGCATCTCTACTTTTCTATCAGTGTTCCTGAAATGCAAAAAGTTTGCCATGGAAATGATGCTATGTTTCATTTTGTTGGGTTTTTTCCTGAGTGTTCACCTGTTTCAGATCTGCTTTTCATCATGCTTCAGTTTTAAAAATTAACTTGAACCAAAGGAGAAGGTTATCCAAAAAGATTATACGGCCCCCAAATGAAGTTAAAAGTTTTATCTCACGTCTAGCCAAAAATTTCATTTTGACCTACTAATGAAAGTTTCTAGGATTGTTTCTTCCATTTTGGTGCTAAAACAAGTAAAGCATTATCATTGGGCTAGACAGAAACTAATAGTCCCTCCCCAGCAGGACTGTAAGAACTACGGGAGAAGAAACATAAGCCAAGGTGATTAATTATTAGTATAATTATCAATATTGCTGCTGTAATAACTTTTTACAGGGACAAATCCAGGTGGTAAAGGTGGTAGGACCTCCCTGACCTGGGATCCAGTGGCATGGACCTATTTTCCTTCAGGGAATGTGACTGGGCATGCCAAAACAGCTGGTGATCCCTCTACTCCATCTGCTTGGCTCCTTCACAGGACAGCAAGCAGACAGATAATGAAAAAAAGGGTCGGGGAGCTGGGAGAACAGAATGTCAGACCAAATATCTTGGACAGAAATGTGCAGGTTGTTCTGATCAACCCCTCTGAGAAATTGTCTGGTGAAAGACTTGGGCGCTTCTGTACCTCATAGTTCACACATCATAATTTTTGTGCCTTGTCCAGCATTTTTTCCTTGTCGTAATCGTATAAAGGGTCTTAGTTCACCGGTGGATCTGGATTCTGTGGTCACAGAAAATGCAAGGATAAGCCCTGTGCCTTAACAGAAGAAAAGCATGGTCCAAAGAGCCATTTTTCCCATATGATTCTTCAGGGCTGGCCCTTAGCTCACCGCTGGCCAAAAAAACCCCGGGAAGGTTTGCTTCTTTCTTCTTCCAGAGTTTCTTACTCCACTAAGGACGTGTTATTATTTTAAACTTAACGGGAATTTAATCAGAAAGGAGTGACGCAGCGACTAGCCACCAGCTGAGCTCTGCAGAGCTCTGAGGGACGGGGCCAAGCCCCAGCCCAGCCTGCCAGGGCTCTCTTTTGGGTTTGGAAATCATTACTGTTGCCTCCCGCAGATGCTCCGTGGCCGTGGCAGCTGACTGAAGTAACAGGGGAATGAAAACTCTTCACCTGCTGTGGCTCTCGCTCAGCTTCCCTTCCTGCCAAGTCCTGTCCTTGCTGGTAGCAGCCTGAAAAGGCCCAAAGCATCTTAAAACTGTGGCAGATGTTTTGTTTTAATGGGGGGGGGGGAAGAGAGGAGGAGGAAAGGGAATCGGTGACAGGCAGGGAAGAAGAAAGGTGGGAGGAAAAAAAAACCCAACAAAATGCAACCATCTCATCTGCCTTTATCCCTCCATTATCTGACACGGTTAGCAAGGGTGGTTCAGACTGGTTTGTGCTGTGCTGCTGAAGGGAAAACGAGCTGGAGGTGTTCACTGAGTGCTTCCCACCAAGTCAGAGCGCTCGAACACAAAAAAATCCAGAAAAGCCAGGCAGGTCCCAAAATTTGACCCCAAAATAAACTCTGACCCGTTTTGTGCCTCATTAATATCATCTCAATTTTCTATCCTGTTCTCATGCCTCTGAGTTCAGCCCGAGATTTTGTTTTTAATGTCTCTGAAATATGCAGTTGTTCAGGTCAAGGGTTTTGCTTTGGCACTCACTTAACTATTCCTGGCTGTTCCTGTGCTACGGGAGGTCTGAGAGTATTTCCAGGTTTATCAGCAGCTTTTATTCTGGAAGTTGCTCCTCTAACCCTGCATTTCTGTGTGTGTTGCTGATAACCCATGTCTGAAATAATGGTATGACTCTGTGCCTCTTTGGGAGCCATCTGGGTGTGGAAAAAAGGATTTGCCAGAGGGGTGCAGTTTTGCCATCTCTGTTCCTACTGAGGAGGCCTCTGAGTTCTTGAAGATCTTTAGATGTAATGAAACAAATCCCCAGTGAAACACCAGTGTGATTCAGACTCCAAATCCTGCAGTGCGGATTATTTTGCCGAGCATTTTCCCCCCTCCTCTTATATTCTGCATTTCTCTGGTATCTTTAAAGCAAAACCCAAACTGCTTCTTCTCCCCCAGCCCCACCAACAATCTCTGAAGGTGTCCCCTGGGGTTTTTTTTTCAGCTGTGACACTGCCAAGCCAACAGCAAGATCAAAGAAATCTGCAGACCTTCCCAAGTGAGTAGCAGTGGAAAGGAAAGGTGGGATGCCAAGGTTGCTGTGGTACAGTAGGAAAACAGGAAAGTTTTCTCCATCTGGTTAAAGGAACTGTAGACAAATACAGCTAATACAGGCACCAAAAAGCACTTCCAAGAGATACCCAGCTCACAGGACTCTTTTAACGGCCACATTGATTGCGGAATTTTTTAAACAGAAAACAGGGATGCAGCCTCCTTGTTCTGGTGCAGAAGAAGAAACTTGCTGTTGAGAAACCCCACCTGCTTTCCATTTTTAGGGCATTTTTCCATTCTTAGGAAAGACTGTGGACAATTGTCTAACTATATAAAAGATGTTTTATTTCCCTTTGATTAGAAAAAAAATGATATGCAGGATTTGCAACTGTTCTGGGGACAAAATGTGTGACAAGAATGAATGGCTCTTTTTTCGTTAATATGTATGACTTTGAGCTAAGCTTTTAGTGGAAAAACTGCTCTAAAGGAGCCTAAATGTGACTTGAAGTCTGATCCTCTGCTAACTTGGCAAATACCTGAGGATGAAGTATGGAGAAGAGCTAACCTATAAAGTATCCTGTATTTTAACAGCCTGTTTCTCCATTAAGAATTTTTAGACATCAATAGAACGAATTGTCCTGTATTGTATGTTACATGTCTGTGTGCTGTAAAAACATTAAGGGTTCTGTCAGCTTTCTGCCTTAACCCTTAAAGACATTCCTGATGTCTGGTGCTCCAGCAAAGTTCTTGTCCTCAGGCTTTTTTTTGGGAGCTGCTGTTGATTTTATGGCTGTGCAGCCACATCATGGTTTGTTTTCACCCTCGAGGAGGTCCAGATCCTGCTGATGGATTGATGACTGTTCCTGTTGTTATTTGCTAGTGAGCTCCTCCATGGACCACGATATTCTCAGGTGAAAGAATAAATAAATATCAAGCAAGGAGACACCAAGAGATTCTGTAATTCCAGCCTCAGCAGGGCAGGTTCTGCAAGACAGGGACCCTCTGCAAGGGTGAGCTCCAGATGGGTATTGCTCAGCTTGTGTCTCTCTCTGTCGGCAGGAGTTGGTTGCTCTGACCAGACTTTGAACCTTCTCTCCAGGCTTTTTGGCGCCATCTTCACTCCTTCCTGCTTTGTTCTGGGACGGGGTGACTCCCTGTGTGTCCTGCCTGACCTGGGAAGCTCTGATAGCCCCACCAGCAGCTCCCACCTACACAATGTTCACGTGGTCCTGGTGGTTTCCTGCCCGCCCGACCTTGAGATAACCATCCACTCCTTCCACGGGTACGGCCCCTCCAGCAGGTTCCCACCAGGCAGGGACAGCACCAATTTGTGATGGACTCATTGTCCATGTCCTCACCTTGGTCCACAATAAATGCAAGGGAACTCCAGCTTCACTGAGTCATGAGAAGTCCCATCACTGTTACCCTGGGATGACATCTGTGCAGGGCTGCCACACTGGGCAGCACCTCGAGCTCAGTCCTGTAAATATATATATTTCCCCCGAAACACCTAGTTTTGATTATGGTTTCATGGTGGTGCTGCCCACAAATAGAACCAAAGTAAGAAACTCCTTCCTGCCCCTTCCTGGGGCTGAGGGCTTGCCAGTTCTCCCAACTGCACGTTGGGCTGTGGAGAAATTGCCCCCACTGAAATGAGTTCTTTCTCCCTCTAAAATATTGTTTATAGCCCAGATCACCTCCAAGATCTGACTCACACCTTGGCTGTGCAGTTTGGGCAAGGGGGATGGTGGAGCAACACCATTGTGAAGATGCAAGGAGGTGTTTCAGCTCTTCTTGTGTTACAACAAA
This sequence comes from Nicator chloris, assembly GCA_013400495.1. Classification (NCBI taxonomy): domain Eukaryota; kingdom Metazoa; phylum Chordata; class Aves; order Passeriformes; family Pycnonotidae; genus Nicator; species Nicator chloris. The sequence goes on along the minus strand of WAAE01003756.1, from coordinate 62,593 downwards.
TTACTCACTTTAATGATTCAATCAGTCACGACAACCTGCTGGGAGGAGCACAAGAGCACTTGGCTGGTCTAACCACCAACCCCACAGTCCTCAGGCTTCAGCTGTGGACCACCAGGGCCGTAAGACCTGGAGAGGAGGGCTGTGAGATGATTGACGACTTTCCTCCCCATGGTGGACAACCAAACACGAAATCCTCGCCAGGTATTAGTTCTCGAGAGCGCAGGGGAAAAAACCCACCAACCTGTAAAGCAGTGCAACAAGTGAGCACGCATCCTAGCTGTATTTTTCCAGTTCCCTTAAAAAAAAACCTAAAAAAACCCAAAGGTGATGTGATGGCACGTGGATGGTGGACTCAGGGTTTTCCTCAAAATAAAGCTCTGTGGACTTCAGTCTGAAAAAAAATGTTGAGGCGAACCGAAGGACTCCAACATTCATGCCAAGCTTTTAATAAGCGAGGGGCAGCAGCTGCAGGACTAACCAGGAAATCACCGGGGAGCCGGGGCTTGGCCAGCTTGAGGAAGGTGTTTGTGAGGAGCTGGTGACTGAGCCCCGTGACGCAGGTGGTCCCTTCCAGCCCCGGGGCCTGGGAACGGCCGTGCCGCGCTCCCAAGCCTTCGGCACGGATGTGTTTACGTTCCCTGCCACGGTATGTGCGGCAGCCCTGCTGGAGCCAGCAGGTTCTGTGCCTGGAAGTCCCACAGGTGACTCCCACGCAAGTCTGGAGGGTTCACCCAAGCGTTGGGAAGATGACAGAGCCAGCAAGGGCTGCAAACTCAGCCGTGGGGAGGAATCCAGCCCCACAGCAGCTCAACAACTCGCATCCCCCTTCTCCCTCGCCCCCTTTTTTAGTGTTTTACTCTTGAACACGAGGAAGTCTCGCTGTCTGCTAAGGGAGCACTTAGCAGAAGAGTAAACAGGTCCTCCTTTCTCTCTCTTTGTGTTCCAACATGGGAGTTCACATCCTCTGCCTCTTCCTCTCCGCTCCTGGCCCTCTGGAAGAGCAAAGCACACCCCAGGGACGGCACAACAAACAGCGCCGAGGGGCAGCCGAGGAGAACAAAGAGCCCTTCAGCCCTGTGAAAAGCTTGTCCTGGAAAAGGGAGTCGATCCCAAGGCAGTGCCAGCGCGGGGATTAAAAAAAGCACCAGGAAAGTAGAACAAAAGCAGAGATAACGAGGCTTCAGTGGTCCTCTCGTGCGTGTCCTGGGCTTCATGCTGCGTGGGTTTCCATACGTGTTTTGCCAGAAGGGAAATACAAGCCTTGTTTATAAAAATTACAGGCTTGCATCCGAGTTTAACCCCTGCCCTTTGAACAGCAGCCTAAGCTTAGGAACTGCTTTGTGCAGGGCTTGCTGTTCCCCGGGCTTGAAAGGTGTGAGCAATTGAAGATTTTCTCACTTAGCTGCTATCTGATTCTGCCTCCCGGGATTCCAGAGAAAGGTGAGAGCTTTGCAAAGAGCTGCAGGACTCTCTGATTGCGTCATTCCCATCCTGGCATCCAAAACCAGGCTCCTTTTCCTCCATGCTCCCAGGGCTGAGAGCCTTGAACCCACTTCTGGTACTTACACTTGTACTTACCTCTTGTAACTATTTTTTGTAATTGCTCTGGGTTGTCCTTGTACCTGCAGCTCTTGCTGGCTGTAGAGATTATGTGGTGCCTATGATAAATATATTTATGTCTAAACGCCTAAACGATGTAGTGTAAATATTTCTATATATGTTATTTTTATATGAATGTATGTATTAATGGTGCTGTTCATCTTGAAGCCTGTGATAGGCCTTAATATATTTTATATTATGTATTGTGAGTATATATATATATACACAGATAAACACCTAACTCTTCCATTCATTCACAATGAGTGTTTTGGGCATGTAGAAAATACACAGTGGTAGACAGAAATTCAACCCAAAAAAAGAACTGTCTTTGCAATACCACAGAATTTCGTGGGAGAAGCACAAATTGGAGGAGATGGGAAGGTGCTGCCCATAGGGATGTCCTTGTCATGTCCTGAACAAACACAACTGTTGCAGGCAGAAGAGAAGATGAAGGACTATGTGGGCTATTGGCCTCTTGTCCTGAGGACAAACAATGCCAAACTGGGTTATTTTTTAATAGCTGAGATGTTAAGAACAAGGCCTGAGCGTTCAAATTCCTCATTTAATCTTTGGATATCACAAGGCAATGTAAATTAGCACCATAATATGCCTGGGATGGGAGCCCTCACCCAGGAACTTTGCTCTGGTACCCACCAATGGGGAGTGCATCCCGGGCTTAAGGAGGGACAAGACCACTAAAATCCATTAAAACTCCCAAATGACAGAAAGTGGGTGCTGTAGTACTGAGCATTACCCTTCTCCCAGACAAAACTCCTGCTAGGAGCACCCAAAGGTTTTGCCCAACGTTGTATTGCTGCATCAGAGCACCCAGTACAGAAGACTCAAACCAGTTGCATAAATGTGAATTTTCCTGCCCTGGATCTGCATGATTCATCGAGCGATTCCATCGGAGCCTGTAAATAACTCCCCCCCCCCGCCATTATTACCCTAATAATTCTCCTGAGATTGAAAACGTGTTTATTTTTACTCAGAGATTGTAAAACCACAGGAATAAAACAAGTTTAGGCTGCCAGCACTTTATTTAATTTCTCGTTCTTTTGCCGAAGCTCTGAGAATAACTTCTGTTTCCTGCCGAAGAAGGAAGCAGTGTTTTCCTTGACTTATGTAAATACCACTTCCCCACTCGTACATTTTCCCACTGCTGGAAATGGGCAGGAATCTTCCCAGTGCCTGATGTTTGCAGCCCATGTGGAAGATTTCGCTCTCCACCCAGTTCACCCTGGGTTGGCTTGGAGGGGGGGGTTGGTGTTTCCCGGGGTGGAGGTTAAATCCTGATGGATTTTGACCTCAAGGCAACGCTCCTGCGTGCTCTCTTTTATTTTTTTCCTTCTATGATTTAAGTCACTTGGCCAAACGTATAATCAAGACTTCCCTCACCAAGAAGGGCTGCAGCAAGGACAGAGGGAGCAAAATACAGGCTTGGCATGTAATGGGAGCGTGTGAATGTGGGATGGGAAGCGCAAAGGGAAGGACGGGGAGGCAGGGACACGGTGTAAAAGCTGCACGGGCATCGGGAGCCATTCCTCTGGCATGTGTATAATCAGAGGATAATACCCAGTTGGGAGAACGTGGGGCAGCGTTTCCAGCAAAGGGGGAGACAGCCAACTGCCTGGAGCTCCTCTGCATGTTTATTACATCACCATAATGATATAGAGAAATAAAAGAGAGGCAGAGGTTGGCGTTAGGAGCGTGTGAGCGTCGCCGCTCCTCTGCGGAGCTGCTGGGAACGTGCCCTGCTCAGCTGGGCTGTGGAGAGGACATCAGTGAATTATTGAGGGCTTAGGAAAGCATGCCTGGAAAAAGATGTTTGAAAACCTGGCTGGCCTGAGCATCTCAGACCCCCTGAGGAGGGCAGGAGGTGTCTCCATCACAGCTGGACGGTGCTCACAGAAAGGGAAGGGTTCCTGGTGGCAAATCAGCCTTTCTCTGAGCCATCAGAGATGGTGCCAGGGCTGGAAGCTGAACCCAGATAAAATCAGTGCGAATGGGAGGTGGAAATGTCAAAGTCTGACCCCTTCTAATGTAAAGACTGCTCAGGGAGCCAAAGTGCTTCTGGGGGCATTTAGGCTGAGGCTTTTTCTCCAAGACATACTCTAATGCAATCAGGGAATTACAGGCTTCATGCAAAGATTATACAATTTAATTATCTAGCCTGTCTTATGCAAGAGGCCAGGGAAGATAAAGTGCTGCCAGGCCTTTAATCAATAATGTGCCCATTGCAAAAGCACTGGATGATTTGGGGCTCCCTCGGTTTTCTGGGGTCCTGCTGCAGGAAGTCTGAATTTCCCAGGGGAGGGAACAGCTTCTTTTGGGAAATACAGCATCTTCCAAGGTTTCTCCCTCTATCTGCCCAGATGTTAGGCCACTGAAAATTGCTGTTCACTTCTGAAAATGGTGTTCCCATCATTGCACCAAAATATGAACTCCAGATCTAGAAAACTTAGGCCCCTAGGAACCCTTAAATCTCCACTTTTTTTTATAAAGACAATGACTTTCCTATAGTTTGGCTCTTCCATCTGAAGATTTCCCAGCGTGCTCTGTCCATAAATGAATCTTTTCACCTGAGGAAGACATCTATCAGCTTCCCCACCAGGGCCATTTCTCTTCTCACTGGTCTCATAGCCATGTTGCTATTCTTTATCTACTTACCTTTTTTTTTAACCTTTCCTTTCTATTACTGCTGAGGTGATGGCAATTCCCTGTAACAATATAATCCCATGTAATTTATCACGGTAAGTCTGTGCAGTGGAGTCTCTGCTAACTCTAAAGAAAAATTTACAGGCAGGAAAAATCAGTGTAAGCCATAGAGAACTTGCACAGCTAAAGGGTTGCCGGGGAAAAACTCGCCTGCTGCTGATAATCAGGGCAATGTATCGCTGCTGTGGTCTACTCATAACCCTTGAAATGAGGTTTTAATTCCTGAAGTCTTGCACAAACAAAAGGGTTGCAGGGAAAGAGAGAGAGACTGGGGAGGGGGAGAGGAGCAGTGACCTTTGCAAGTGAACTCGTAAGGAAACAACAACGTGCCTCAGCCTCAGCTTGATTTTTTTTTTTGTTGTATTTTTTTTCCCTCGGAATGGATTTGGCTGTTGGAAACCCAGAAGCACTGGCTGTCAGACACCAGCCAGATCCTGCGTGCTTTGTTATTCCGGTGTTTGATCCCAGATGAGGCCAAGTCACACTCAGATTTTAGATATGACAATTGGGTCTGGGTCCTGATTGCTCTGGACTGTATTTCTGGCTGGCACCCCAGAAAAACAGAGAAAAATGGAAGGAGGAGGCCGAGGTGATGAGTGGGTTTAATCACTGGAGTAAACCTCATCTACTTTGAGCCTGACATCCTTGTGCACGCACCACTCTCTCTGCAGGATCAGCTTTGTCCAGAAGAGTACAGATTAAGTCACCCAGAAGGAATAACAATGAGGAATGAGGCCAGCTATCCCATATATTATGTATATGATATATGTCATACACCATTCATGCAGTATCACGATGACCACTTTTCTTCCTACTGGTGATGATTCACAAAAACATAATTTTACAACCCCGATGATTTCCCAACCTCTCTGTATCTTCTTCAGCTCCTTCCTGTGTTTTTCTCTTGCTCAGGAAAATGTGCAAAACTGTGGCAGGCTGAGGCTCCGATCTGGGGGTTGTTTTCCCATCATTTTGCTTTTGCCATCTTCCAAAAAGCCATTTATGTCTGCCTTGCTCCCTTTTGTCTGGGCTGCCTGTCACAAGTGCTGTTGCCCAACAATCCCCCCACCTCCTCAGCAGAAACCACCGTTTGCCACTATCATTTTGGTGTGAAATCCCGCACTTCTGGGAGCAAACAACAACATAAAAACACCCAAGTTGCTGTCTCTGGCTCCAAACTTTCTCCCCCCCATCAGCTCCCTGACTCCACGGAGAGCACTCCCATTTCAGCCCTCTCTGGAGCTCCTCGGGGTAAGATTGCAAGCGCCAGGGAAAGACACATGTTTCCCATTACATGCCTAAGTCTTCGCAGAGTCCTGGTGACAAGAGATCTTACAAAATAGCACTCGGTGGAAAGGGGCCACAGGTGGGGGAGGGACTCGCTGCTTGCAGGGGCAGATTCACAGGAGCCCCATTACGGATAAAATAGAGGGGATGGAGAGAGGATAATAGGGGAAAAAAAAAAAAAAGGCAGGGGATTATTTTAGCAGAAATAGACAAAAATAATTGACTTAATAAAATGCTGTCCCAAGGTGGTCAGTCCTGGGAATAAGCTGTTCACAGCATTTATTCCAATGTGTGTTATGTCACGGCAAGAAAAGAAAACACCCAACACCTCTGTTTGTATAAATTGCTTGATTTAACCCCAAAGTCATCCTCTCACACACCGCTGTCCTGCTCCCCCACCCCTCGTGGAAGCCCTCCCTTGTTTCCAGGGTTGTGTTACAATCCCATTTGTTTCCCCCTGTAAAACCAGCTCATTACGTGGCTCTTCCCATCCCTGCTGTTCTGATAGAGTACCCAATTTCACATTTGCTTATGACACACCATGATCCCAGCAGTATAAATATCGTGGCTGGTCTGGTGTTAATCATCTCGGTCCTGGCTGATGGGAGAGCAATAGAAACTGCACTGCAGGTTATTCATAGCATCAGTTCCACTAATTTTTACCGAAATACACCCGCGTTTGAATGACATGTTTATTGGAACTTCTTCTGCCGCCAGAGAGAGTTATTGTGGGCATGGGCAAAATCCATTCAGCCATTATATTCTGCAAGCCACGGTTAAATGCCAGGCCAGGGCTGAGCTGGGTTTGAAAAGCCTATCTATAAAATCTCCTTCATGTGTCACCAGGACAGGATGGCTAAAGAGTTTACCAGCTTCATATATCAGCCTAATACATTAGCTCTTAGCCTAATATTAAAATAACAATAACTGCCAGAGGTACAAACGTTGCGGCCAAGAGGAGAGCGCTTGGAAAACGCAGCCCTGGAAGAGAGCGGGTCATCAGCCAAGAGAAATAAATTACCTTCAGCTCCCAGCACACCAGCTGTGTCTAAATCAGCTTAAACTTACGCTGTCCACAGGCTGGTTTTATCTCCCTGGAAGCGGAGGAGGGTTGGCGCTGCTTGGCCGTCGGGGGCTTCTCTTTGCAGCCTCCTCTGGGGATGCAATCACCTGCCAGGTCAGGAAGATTTGTCCCCCCTGCCCCGCAGATAGGGTCTGCCAGTTCTATCTCCCAAGAAAACCTGGCTCCTCTTCTCCCTTTTGCCTCCATATCAGATTCTAGAGGAGTTGGTGGTTGCTTTGCATGACACTGTGCTATCCTCCTCTGGTCATGCGAGGCCAACTGCAGCTGAACTAACCTTTGGATGTTTGACTGTGCCAGTGGTGCCTTCCTTCAGTCTCAGCAAAGCTGAGGTTTTGTACCAGCACCTTTCTGTTCCTGCTCCCCTCTCTGATAGGTACTTTAGTGCCAACTTAAGAGGTTTGTACAGTACTTTTTGCACAACATTAGAAAATAAGAACAGATCTATAGCATCTATAGCGCTGGTTCCCTGGACAGCTGCTGATGCTCCCGAGGTGGGATATGGGGAATATTCTGTAGGGAAGTGAAATCAATGCAAAGATGCTTCTCTTTGCTAGTTTATGCAGCCTAAGCATGTCAGGGAGAACTGGTATTTAGATGAACTTCATTGACCAAGGGGCTTTGCTACCATGATGGTTTTATTGGGCACTTTAGCACCTCCACGCCAGGTCCTCCTCCACTGGGGGCAAGTGGCCCCGCTGAGGATGGGGTTTGATTCCTCTCCCAAGGAAAGCAGGAAACAACGCACGCTTCAGGTCCACTGAGGACACAAAACTGGGCGAGGGTTGCACAAAACTCGGTGGAGACACAAATCTGTCCTGGGAGCTGCCAGCAAGCACAGCCCCAAAAATCGCTGCTCCGCCTCGCCATAAAACGCTCTGCTGCTTCTGCGGGACACCAGGGGGTTTTGCCTCCAGGTCAGGGTTTTGTTTGCAGTTTGTGAGTCTGCAACTGTTGGCTTTGCGGTGGGTTAGCTGGTTTTTGGGGGGAAAAAGAAAAATCAAATCAGTGCACAGAGCTCTACGGAGCTTATTTGGCTTTGTTGTGCACCTGCCTCTCCTCAAATGCAACCCTGAACGGACAGAAACCAACCTAGAAGAATGAAAGTTGCAAAGTGCACCTTTGTGTATAGAAGAAGTTGGGGTGGCAGGCTTTGTCTTGTCCCCAGTTTCCTTCTTTGTCTCCTCATTTCTTAGGGAATACCCTGTTCCAGTGAAGGAGGCCAGGACAATAACAGCAGTAAAGCTTTCATAGAGTTGATTCAGACAAATAAAAGATACGTAGGCTTGCAAAATTATGAGAAGTTACTTCTTTCCAACTTTGAGATCTCAGTCCCTTGCTGAAACCAAAATGTGGATCAAAAACTGAAATAACTCTTGCTGGGGATATTTTTGTCAGAACTTTGTACAACTGCAGGCAAAAGCCCAAAGATGGCTGCATGCAAAACAGAAATGCCGTGATGCATTATCAACCACTCCAGATCAAGTCCTGAAGAATTGCTCAGAAGGAATCAAGAGGAGATTTTTTTGGTGGTTGGGTGGGCTTTTTTTTTCCCCCAAGAACACAACATTTTCTTATTTTAAAACATTGCTATTTTTCCCAGACCTCAAATTTCAAATGAGGCTGGAGTTCTGATTAAAAGTGATGTGAAAGGAAAATGTTCAATTGGATAATGCACTATTAATGTTTTTCTTAAGGGTGTAATGCAGGGGACATTTTTACAGGCTTGTCTTTTTGGGTTTTACTCCCTTTTTTGCAACTCTATTGTTAGAGGGAGTGACAGGAGAAAGAGGCTGTGCGAGGCTTAAATATGGACAGGAAATTTCCCACATGAGGACAGGCAGAAAAATTTGCTGAGGCATCAAAACGTGGCCCTGCTCTCCGGGAAGTGGATGTGAGACCAACACCTTTCAAAGCTTCCAGAGAGGAAGACAGCTCGTGTCTTGTCCCACGAGTGGTCACAATCCAAACACTGGGGGATCTAATAATTTTAAATACCTCTTTTTTTTCTTTTCTTTTAAAGCAATAGCTAAAGCAGGAATGAAATTGTTTTGGCTGGATGAACCAGACTTTTGTGAGCAGCCCAGACCAGCTGCACCAATCTGGTGATACCAGAAGTTTTGTCACGGAAGATTTGGCCACAAATTCTGACACAGGTCTGGGGTTCCCACATCTCCATTAAAAGCCTTTGTGGCCAAATACACACATTTTTGGACCACAAAGCAGCTTGTGGTGCCAAGAAACCTTTCTTCAGGGCAGGTCAGTTAGAAAGAGCTGGTTGTCATGAAACGTTTCTTTTGGAAGGAAACAAGAACAAATAAAAGACAAAGCTGAAGTAGTTAATCCAGGACTTCCCATTTGTCTTCTCACCATTAGATTTTGAGCAGTCCATGCTAATCCATTTGAAAGAGTGGGTCAGCAGCTATGGCTTCTCCTTTGAATAAGGTCCCACAGAGCTCCTAATTGCTGCCACCCCCCTCACCTGACCCCAAGTTTGGGACAAACGTGGTGTTTACCTTCCCTGCACTTCATTTTCCCTGCTGTTAATAAAGGGAAGCAATGACTGCTGCCTGCTTTGATGAAGTCTCCTGTGATCTACAAGAGAAAAATACAGTGCAAATGCAAGGAATGTAATTATTATTATCACCAAAGAAGCTGCCTGCTGACCTCAGAGCTGATTTATAGATTCATAATTGGTTTAGATCAAAATGGTGATGAGGCAACAAGGCTAAACATGCCACTGCATTCTTGCTATGCCCAATCCGGTCTTGGGGGACAGTAAATACTGCTGTTAACCCATGTTTCAGGGCACAGTGACACCTTCACAATCTTCTGAGCTCCAGGTGCCCCAGTGATGCCGGGATTTGGAAATTTCCAGTTGATCCTCATTGTGTCACAGAAGTCAGGTCAGTTTTCAGCCTGTGCTTTGTCACAACGAATTGTGTGCAGACCTCAGGAATGAGAACCCAGTGCTATTTGGCATTTACAGAGAGTGTTTGATTTCAGAGAGAGGCTGTGGATAACAGCAGTGCAGAGCCCCTTCCAGCCCGAAAAACAGCTGCTGTTTGATATTATATAATCACATTTTGCTGCCCTGGAACATGGAGGGTGAGGATTCAAAGGCTGCGTCCAGTTAAAATTACAGGAGAAGCCCCCATAGACCAAAAGCCGAATGGGGGTTTAGCTGTAATTATGGGTCAAACAACCCCTCTTAAGTAAAAAGTGTCCTTATTTAATGATGTGACACAGCATGGCTGTAGGGGATTTGCTTTTCAGCAGTTTCCCCCCCCCTACCTCTCATTTATTAAACTAATCTGGCCAGAAGGAGAACACAACACAACCATGTGGAGGGCTATAAATCTTCCTGCTTTAGAGCAGAACTCAGGCCCTAAGTAAAGGGAGGTTGGGAAGCCACTTCCTCCATCAACAGGTAGTTCCATAATTATCCTCTCCTGGGCTTTCTCCACCTTCCCCTGCAGCCTGTAACCACAGCCAGAGCCAAGATCCTGGGCAGAGTGGACACACCACCGGGCCCCCTCTTTCCCAAGGTTGTGCAATGCAGTGTCTGTTATCAGTGTCCTCAGCATCTTCCCACAGCTCAGACAAAAGGTCTGGGGTTATTTGTAGATGTCTGTAATTTGCAGGGTCCTCCCTTAGTTTGATTTGCTCTTAAATATAGGACTGGAAACTCCTGTGCAGAGTCGTCCCTCTCATTGTTTCTCTCATGTTTCCTGTGTACTGAGCGTGCTGTCAAAACAAATATTCCCCTGCCCCTGTTTAGCACCTTCAAGTCTGGCATCTCATGCTTCAGGCCCGGCTTCCTCCTAGCTGCTCATAATCACGATTGCCTGAACAGGAGCTATTAAAGGCTTTTAGCAGTGCTTTCCCCCACCCAAGAAAATGAACAGGATCATTCAGCTGTTTGTTTGTTTGTGTTTGTTTTGTTTTGTGAAAACGGTGGTTAGAAATCCACTTAGCCACTGGGTAAGATCGGGATCACCCATCCTCAGCTTCCAGCCGTCCCCGTGTAGCCAAACTGGCTCCTGGCTGGTTTCCTTCGCAGATATTTAAAGACTATAATAGTATTTATCTCTCCTTCCTTTGCTATTTATGTGCTAGATCCCGGAGCTTGTGTTCCAAGGAGTTTTCATCGCTTTCCCCAGGTTTCCGTTCCCTCCCGAGGTTGTGGACGGAGGAGGGGACCCACAGAGAAGCCGTGGACGGCAGGACAGGCACTGTCACATCCTAAAACTTCTCCCAAGGTCTCACAAAAGGTGGGGCTGGGGTTTCCCACGGGTCCACCCTGCAGGCTTGCCCTCTGGCTGTCTCACACCTGAGAACCTCCGTGACAGAAACCTACCGAGCTTAGGTTGAGAGGGTTTTTCCTACTTTAGGACCACAGGCTACTCTGGACACATGAGCTGCAAGGGGACAAACCTGACGATTTATCCACTAAGCCACACAGGCCCCTCAAACAGCTCCTTAATGTGAACCATGTGCTGCCGGGCCCCGGCAGCGAGCTCTCACTCGGGCTCAGCCCCGGCTCGCTCCAACACCGAGAGCCCTCGGACAAGTTTTTGGGTAAGGAAAGCTGCATTCCTGGAAATCCCGTTGCTGCAAGAACACGCTCTTTCTGCTGGCACTTATTTTGTCTCCGGCCCGAGTTATTTGCAGGAGGCGAAGGATGTTTTGCTTGACTTTTATCAGATCGTGATGGGTTTGCGCAGACCGAGCGTCGCATGATTCACGCTGTTCATGGCAGCAGAGGATGGGTGCAGAGCCCAGGGCTCATGCTCAGGGCTTGGGGTCTGCACATAAAAGGTTCTTTAGAGCTCTTTTACCCAGTTAGCGCCAGCTCCTGTTAAAATCTGAAAGAGCCGAGTGCCCGAGTAACCTCACAGAACACCACCGGGGTTCGCTGAGATCTTTAGGTGCTTGGCAGATGCTGCACAGCCAAACTAGACGTGAAACCAGAGCCGGGCGACTTGTGTTACTGGAGGAGTCCTTTTAACCCCATCACTTCATTATTGTCGGAACATTTGCTCCCACTTTACCTCCCCGCATTGCTCTAGGCAGAGGAAATGGGTCGTCACAACAAAAGCACCTTGCCCGGAGGCTTTAGCCTCACCACTGCTGAGCATCCCCTAAACCCCGAGGGTCGATCAGCACAGCTCGAGGGGAGGAGGAGACAGGTAATCCCTGCTGAGGCACCCAGAGGCTATGCCAGGAGGACCAAGCTTTCCTGAGCTCAGGAGTGACACTCCAGGCAATGCCTCGCAGGATGGTGTTTAGCAAATGCACTCGCACAGCTGCTGTCGGTGTACACGAACTCATCACACACTTTAAAATAGTTAATCTTTTCCTGCTCATACCGCATCTTCAAGCACTGAACGAAAGAAAAAAAATGTGTTCCTTGACTGCTTTGAGGTTGTAAGTGATGTTGGAGTCAAGGGCACTTCTTGTGTGGTAAGTGTCTGGAGCTATGTGGGGCTGCACTAGATGGGCAAATATATTTGCACAAAAAATGTTTAACATTTTCCGACGGGGATTTTTTGGAATTTCCCATTCCATGGAGGGGGGGGGTTAATATTTTGATTTTCTGACTCAGTTCAGAAGGAAAGCACACAGTGAAATAGTGGAATTTCTCAACGGAAAACCCCAAACTCAAAACCCTTTAATAATGTGAGGAATGGTGAGGAGAATCCCCAAGCATTTTTGGTAAGTAGAAATACCAGCAGATTGGCTTCCCCGTCACAAGGTTACCTACCTTGGCTGATAATGCAGATGGGGGGAAATGCCACAGGGGTGTCCCTTTAGGATGCACTTCCCTTCTGACTCCTGCCACCCGCCCCTGTTTCCTGGAGAGCTCAAACCCACCCACCGAAGGTTTTCCATGGGTGGAGCAGGATGACTGCTTTACAGCCAAACCCACCTCCGTGCCCCAACCTCAACCCACTCCTGTTCACCTTGGCACCTTAATTTTGCCTCTCTTTGTTCTTAAGCTTATTTTCTGTTCAATAAACCCCTTGACTTCCTGGCTTTTATCAGTGAAAATGTATATATTTCCCCTCCTAAAAAAAAAAAATAAAACACAACAGGTGAAGAGTGGACGTGAACCACCCAAAAAGGTCACCCCTTTACCACTGTGGGTGCAGGGGTAAGTGGAGCTCTGCCCATGCCAATTTCCCCCCCCTCCTCTTTCTCCACTTAAGCAAAAATAGCTGCTCATAAATACAACCAAATTGGGAGAAAACGTCCTGAGGCAAGCTGGAAGCTCATTACAGGTCCTGAGCTGGCGATGTTTGTGTTAGGTTCCCATTAAAGCACAATGTGTATTTTTGGGAGGTTGGCTACAGGCAGGCCGTTCCCTCCCAGAGCCTCTGGCTGCTTGCAGAGGTGCCAGCCTGTCGAAGGCTGTCCCGCTATGTGCTAATATCTTCTCCCGGTGAGGTCTGGCGGCTGGTTCATTAGTTTAAGCACTAATCCGTGCTGCCTGGGACTTATTTGTATGGAGACCTGCTCTGCAAGAAAGCTGCTTTCCATGTCTTTCCCCTGAACAGTTAATCCACCTGCCGGGTGCCTAACCCGGCTGCTTCTGCAGAGCTTCACTGCAAGATAAGGCATGCATGGCTTACTGCCTCCAGTCAACTTGCCTTCTTTATTCAAATCTTCCTCCAAGAGCTCAGCCAGGCAATTGTCTTCCTATTTTCATGCCAGTTCAGGCAGGGAGCAGGCACACAGTTATTTGAATATTTTGTCCATAAGGAATAAAAGCGAAGATGTAACCGTGTGTTTAGCATCCCTACCCTCAGCCCTCCAGCCTGGCAGCACGGGGTGGGTGGAAAGCATCCTGCAGCCTTTTGTTCAGCTCACATTCACTGGTGCCTGTGCAGTTATTCATCCTCAGCCCAGGGTGCTGCTCTGCTCACCACGAGGTCACATCTGCATTTGTCTCTGCTGGAACATCAGCTGCAGTGCAAGAATTTAGCACAGAGGTAACTTCCAGTTCCATTGTAGCTCCTTTGGAAAGCTGAGGTGGCGAGACACAGTCGTGCTGTGTGAGTTTTAAGGTGCCTGTCCATCCACACAGAACCTTCTTTCCATGACTTGGCCCCACAGCTTCACATCACCCCAAGGGGTCACCTCCAAACCTCAAAGATTTCTGCTCCATACAGCCCACCCTAACTCACAGTGGCCCAGTTTACCTGCCTAACAGTCTCATACCTAATTTATGCCACGTACAAAGTGATTTATCCCACCCCACACTAGCGTGGAAACGCTGGCCACCCTCAACACTGCGTGGTGAAACTCACACATGGGAAATTGTTACTGTTCACTTTTTAAAGGGACTTTTTCTGCAGCTACAGAAAACCCCTGGGGAGGGTTATTTGCTGTTCAGGGGTACCCTGAGTTCAGAAGTACCCCCAGGTCTGGCAGGTAAGGTGCCTGACTGAAGAAGACTGAATGAAGGTGAATTCTGTCAAGCCTTCATTTTTCCAGGGCCTGGAAGGTGGAGGGGTTAAGACCTGATCAGGGATCCCTTCTCCAGAAGAGCATCAGATTAAATCTGACCTACAAGAAGGTGTCCCTACTTAATTGCTTGTACAAAGGAAAACTGGTCCCCAGCTGGTCCCTCTCCCACTGACTTTGTGTTAACTTGCAGCATTTCTTATGTTCTTGTGGGGGAAGCAAAAAACCTGAGCAAGTTTTAAAGAGAGATGTATTATTTGTGAGGAAACCCCACGAAAAGTTAACCAGCTCTGGGAAAATAGCACAATTTTATAATAAAAAGCTTTTTTTATTTTTATTTTTTTCTTTTTTGATAAATAAAAGGAAAGGGATATGGGGCATGGGAACACAGAAGCAGTTATTAATGAAAACCAAGGGAAGTATTAACATATTTTTAACAGTGAGGCCAACGAGCTGGTGGGACAGCTGGCCAAGGGATGTGGTAAATCCCATTTAATCTGGCACCTTCACGTTGAGCCTGGATTTCTTCCTAAAGGACTTGCAGTACCTTGGCCATGGGCTGCAAAGCTAAATCTAAGAGCTGCCAGATGACTTCTCAGAGAGGGCTGGAGCATCATAAATTTGTGGATGGACAGTGTTGGTGACTCTTAGATGAGTGAGTTGGAACTGCTACGTCCAGCAGGCCCAGATCCATTCAAGGGGATGCTCAGGGTGGCCCTGCTGAAAAGAATTACATCTCCTGAATTAAGCAGTGTTGTTTCAGCTGCAATCGTCTCATCATTTACAAGCAAAACTTTCATAGACTTTTTCTGGGTTTTATTGTATTCCCATGGAAAGAAATACCTTGTAAAGAAAAAAAAATCCCCATATTTTTTGTTTTAAATGAAAACTTTAACGGGCTTTTCCCTCCCTCCCCTAGGCCTTGGTAGTTATTCTTCCTTTAATTTAAGCAAGGCTTGTATCAGTTGAGGTTATACTTGTGCTTACTTGACTTGAGGTAAACACGGCTAATCCTGCTTAAAAATGAACTAAGAATATCTACTCAGTTTAATGAAATGGATTAAAATTTTACCTCGTATTAAACATTAACAACTTTTCTTGTTCAGACAAGCCCTGAGAGGCTGAAGCAGTGTTATTAATTTGCCTTCAACATCACTAAAATTTCTTTGAAAATAAGCAAATTACACACTTGTGCAGAAGGCAGATCCCTTTGAAAGGATGGTGCTCACAGGAGATCTGCCTCCCTTTCTTCTTTGGATAAAAAGAGTGTTCCTTTTTTAGATTTTATTCCCTTTTTAACATTTTGTTTTCTTTCTGAGTTCCTTATTGAAACAGCACCATTCTTTCTGTTCCATTCCATGGTGTTTCTCCGGGGGAAAGATCAGCCTAGCAAGAATTAAATGCTCCTTTATTTAATTTATATCTCAGGCTGACCTCAGCTCACATGCCCTCACACCACACACTTGGAAATGGAGATGTCAAAGCGTGGTGGGAAAGCCCAGATTTTCACACCAGCTCCTGCACAAATGAACAGATGGCTTTGTTTCAATTCGTTCATTTTTTCAGGTGGGAAAGAGAAGTCACATTTTATTTCAAGTTTTGATATATTTTGAATCATTTCAAAGACTTCAGGAGCGAGCTGAATCCACCACAATTCCCATTCATCCCACCCGTGGATGTGTGTGCGCGCATTTCGGTGTTTTGGTGGTTCTGCTCCTCAGCTTTCTGCTGACACGTGGAAACACTACAAAGGTGTTTTCCTCAACAGCCCATTGTTCCTGCTGGTTAGGAGCCCTGTGCACGAAGTCAGATCAAACCCTGCAGAGTTCGTGCCTTCAGACACGGCAGGTGCTCAGCCCTTTCGCCACCAGCGCCGAATTACGGGGCAGCCTCGCGCTTCGCGTGTCCCGAAAAGCAGCTCTGAGAGTCACCTGATGGGAAATCGGGAAAAAATAAAATAAATAAATGAAGAAGCCCAGACGGCTGGTTATTTTCTGGGCTC
This sequence comes from Nicator chloris, assembly GCA_013400495.1. NCBI lineage: Eukaryota > Metazoa > Chordata > Aves > Passeriformes > Pycnonotidae > Nicator > Nicator chloris. The sequence continues at coordinate 46,436 of WAAE01003756.1, read as the reverse complement.
AAGACAAGAACTGAACGCTCCACGAGGCCACAGCACTATATATTAAAAGCAGTGCTGCCTGCGAGGTGCCGCCACGGTGGCACTCGGCGGCTCCGGCAGGGCAGGAACTCGCAGAACGAGACTTTCTAAGGAAACTGGGAGATGTTCCCGGTGACTTCGCTCCCTTCTAGCTACAGATAGGATGAGGTGTGGATTCATCACAACCCAGTCGGATCATTTATTACCCAAACACACACATAGGTGTAGTCTGTGCCCCGAGGCAATTGTAACTCGAGACAAGCTAACGCAGGCACTCCTGCGCCGGCTGGTGCCAGTGGGGGTGGCGTGCAAAGGTGATAATTGAAAGTTGTTGGGTTTTGGGGTTTGTTTGTGTGTCTTTCCCCCCCCCACCCCTCCCCCCAGCTGAGTCAACAGGAGGTTGTTTTCTACCTTCTGCTTCCTCCAGTGAAGGTGACAACTTCTGTTCAGTTTTGCTGGGTAATCCAAGCAGTCAGGGCTGTGCCCGGAGCATCACCTGGCACCCAGGAAACAAGGGTAGGGAAGTCTGGAGGAGATGGGCAGTAGCTCCTATCTGTAGGCAGGTGTATGGACCATGTTTACAGAAGCCAAGAGGCAAGTGATTCACTTCATTCCCAAAAATCTGAACCTCTGATCCAGAGGAAAAGGTAAACACGAGGGAGGAATCGCTTGCCTTTTGGGAGAATAATGGTAGATGAAGGCAGGGGGTGTGCCAAGGCAAAGATAGGGGGGAAAAATGCAGCTGAAGTGGGGTGCTGGCTCCAGGGACAGCTGTGCTGCACCCCAGCCATGGATGTGGGCTTGACACCAGCCCTCCTGCTCAGCAGGACCTCAGCCCAGCACATCCTCTGGCTCCACGGATGAACGTCGGTTTCGGCTTCACAAAGAGCTGGGTGAAACCTTCGGACAACCAAAACAAGGCAGCCTTGGAGCATGAGAAAAACAGGTCTCTGCTTGTGGGGCCAATCTCCTCCCTCCCCCTCCCTTGATCGAGAGCTTCATATCCGAAAATCATTGAGCAGAAGTACAACAGCTCCAGCCTCTGCAGGCTGCCAAGGCGTTCTTGCTGAGTGAAGCTGTTTAGGTGCACCGAGACACGGCCGGACCTGGGGCTTGCGTAAACCTCCCTTCCCCTGGAACAAAAGACCTGCTCCCATGGCAGTCAGGTGCATGCAGAAATCCCTGCCTTTGAAAACGTGTTCAACCGGTCTCTGTGCAAAAAAAGACAGGTTTGACCAGAACGTCCCCTTGTGCAGAGAGGCTCTGCCAGCCAGGCCCCAGCATCAAAGGCAGACAGCTGGGTGCTCCGCAGCCCCTGATTAGCATCAGCCTGAGCAGAGCCCAGTCTCTGCAGCACTAAAGGCCACAACCAGCAGCCAGCCCCGGGCTCCAGCAACACGTCTTGTTTGCATGAGTGCATCTGGGTTTGTACGCCCGTCTGCCTCCTCAGGAGAGCTGCAGAGAGCGGCAGCAGGCAAACCCCAAAGTGCCCTGGCTGCTCAGCATCCCAGCAGGAAGGACCAAGCAGCACAGCAGTGCAAGGTGCAAGCGCCAGCTGCACCTGCAGACACTGCAGGAAGCAGTGGCCTCAGGATCCCAGCGCTCATACGGGTTCGGGTTTTTTTCCATTTCACCTATTTATTTTTCTCTTCCTTCCTGCCCTCCAGGAAGCAATGGCAGTAGATACATCCTGTCACCATACTCCTGGTTTGTGGTACTTACAACTCTGCTCCTTTGGCTTTTACTTCTCCGTGGGGTTTCATTGAAATGCTTGTTCAAAATCAGTCCTTATTCCTCCTGTAGCACTGGAACGTTCCTCTGTGCTTGGCTAGCCCAGAGGTCTCCGTGGACCTTGCCTTTTTCCACCCATGCTGCCAGGAATGATCACTTCTCTTAATCCCCAGGCAGTGAGCAGGGCTGAGCCCCACCAAAGTTGTCCCCACCCAGTTGTCGTGCAAAGCTGCCCTTACCCTCCCAGGATGGGATGGAATGGGATGGAATAGGATGGGACAGCATGGGAGAGGCAGGCAGGAAGCAGAGGAGGAAACAACCATGGCTCAGCCACAAATAAGACTTGGCACTGCTGATGCTCAGCCCCACATTATAGAGTTCAACCCTGTTGCCTTCCATAGGTTTATCCATGGCCTTTGCTCCCTCTCCCCAGGCTGACCCACACACCCTGAGTGAGATCCCGTGACTTGCCAGCCCTGCTGTCCTGCCCGGGCTCTTACTGCCTCCTGTGCCACTTCCCCTCTGACCCTTCTCCAAGCCCTCCTCTTTCACCCAGACATCTGTATTCCTGGTATTTTCCCAAGTAGCTGGGGTTAAGATGCAAGCAAATACTTTTCTCAGGCCAGTGCTTGCTGCACTGGGGCTGGCTCTGCACATGGAGGGCTCCACAGGCAGACGGGGCAGTTTCTCCTTCTCCTGTGGGAGTTACTTAGACCCAGGCAAAGCATTTTGGAGATAAACTGGGGATTAAGAGCCTGTCCTCACAGCCTTGCCCCGAAGCTGAAGTCTCACCTCTGCAGCACACTCAACCCCCAAACACTCAGGCTCAGATCACACGTGGCACCACGAAAACTCCCTTTGCATTTGGGACAGGTGCGGGTTTACGAAGTTTTTCCACGCGTAATAAAATTTTACTCCTAATTAGGATAATAATAGCAAGTGCTAGCTCAGTTCTGCTGGCTTAATTTCCACCTGCTCGTTCTTTGCAGTTTGATGTGGTATTTGCTTCCTGTCAGGCATTCTTGCATATTATTTCTGTGCCGTGTTATCTCGCTGATGTGGTTCACTCAAGGAGTGGTTGAAACGCGGCTCTGACCGTGTGTCACCACCAACAAATTCATTTGCCTCCGTAGGAGGAGGAAAATAACAATAATTTAAAAAAATAAAAATAATAATAAAAAAATCCAGGCTGCCTCATAACTGTGTGCTGTGCACATGTGCCTCTCTGAGCACGTTGTTGTGAGGTTTTTTCTTTTTTCTTCTTTCCCCTTCTACCTACATTTGCAACCCAGCAAGCTGCAAGATTTTGGTTCAGCTGCCAAGTGCTGCTTTTCATGTGCAGAGTGTAGCTGGGAGCCCTCCTAGGCAGGGGCTGTCCAGGACAACCAGCAGCTGGGCTGTGGCTCTTCAGACCTTATTTTACTTCAATAATTTCTTTAAAGCTTGTAAGATTGCTAAAGAAAAAAGGATGCCTTCAGTAAAATGGGATTTGCTTAAAGATTGGACATAAAAAAGAGAAGATCAATGCAAACCCGTAAGTGCCCCCAGCCAGGAGTTGATGGGACCTTCTCATCACTCCCACCAAAAATGGCATCTAGTCCTTTTTATCCAGCTGTCCTCCTGTACCATCACATCCCAAAATGCCATCCAACATCCACATCACACATCCAGTTGTCCCACGGGGCAGGGACTTGCCTCTTTTTCTGGCAAGGAAAGGGCAACCCAAAGACAGAATGCAGCTTGCACCAGGATGTTTAGTTGTGTTATGAGCTTTTATTTAAAAAGCACATTTATACAGCAATAATTTCGCAGATACAAACTTCAATTTTGTATTCTACAAAAGTCTTTGAATATTCTTCTCTTTACAAAATGGAACATTACAAAAATACAGACAATTTAATATGTTTTTTTATACAAATGTCTCTAATTGTAGTTATTTTCATTAAAATATTACTACCACAGAACTACAATATTTTAGTCGACTATAAAAAAATTAATTCAATGCTTTTTTAAGCAGCAAAATGTAAATAACACAGGTCAGGACACAGTTTATAGTCATAGTGGATATATCTAAAATTGTTTCAGAAATAATATTTTACATAGTTAATTTTTAAGGTTTTATACATTATTTATATAATATTTATAATATAAAAAAAAATCATAGCTTGCTATAAGTTGAAATGATAGGACGGATTCTGTGAGAAGGATGTGCAAATGGCCGTTCTGCGTGTTCTGCGGGATCCCTTTGCAAACGCGCTTCGTGGAAGGGCTGCAAACCAAGCACCTGTGGCTTCTGGGCAAAAGAAAAAATTCATCATCACACCCGAGAGAGGCACAGCTGATTGCCCACCGGAGTGACCCAGCGGAGCACAGGACCTGGTACTGCCATGGCGCACCCCGGGGTGCCCCAGGGAGGAGGAGGAGGAGGAGGAGGATGAGGAGGAGAGGAGGGGATGCACAAACCGACTGACACCCAGGCCGGGACGTGCCGCCCAGCAGCCCGTCCCAAAACTGCAGAATAAAAGTTTCCCCGGGACTCAGCCCCGGGGTCGTAGTGCGAACGAGTCTTCGGCAGAGCCGCCGCTCCCCTCGCGCAAACCGCCGGCTCCCGCGGGCGGGCGCGCACAAAACCTGCTGGGATTTTTTTGGGAGGGAGAGGGGATGGCTGGGAAGCGGAGGATACTCTTTTCCATTTCGGGGGGCTCGGGTGGGATGAGCCCTCGCCAGGGAGCGAGCGGGGAGGAAGAAATGTGGCTTCTCCGCACGGAGGAAGGAGCTCTCCGGCCTCACTGCGCGTCTCGGGGCCGCTCGTTAAAGGCGTGTAGTGTGAGCAGAGAGAACAGAGACCCTTCGGAGATCTTGGACTGGGCAAGCTTCTTCTAAATTAAGTCACAGTATGGAAGAGAGGAGGCAAAAATAAACTAGGGTCAAAAAGAGAAAAAAGCAACTCTTACAAACCGATCCCAGATCTTGACTCAGTGCTGTTGCTCATACATAGTGCTATACAATTTAGTCGTGAGTTGGTTTTTTCTTTCCTCACAGGCATTGGAAATCTTCGTAGTCAGAAAAAAAAAAATCTAGGATGGCCAGCTTTCCAAAAATCCCTTAGTGTTCATTGGGCTAGGAACAATTTGGCGTTCACTACAACATGAACACTCAAACCAATTGCACATCCAGAACTCCGGCACCTCTCTTTGTTTGTTCGGCTTTTTGTGTTGTGTGGGTTTTTTTTTCCTTTCTCATTGTCGCCTTTGCCTTAGTTGACCACCACCACCCCTTTCATCCAAATGTTGCAAGTTGAAAAGACCACAGAGTAAGACTTTACTGGTCGGGCAAGAAAGTCTCTCCCTACATTCTACTGTCTGATGAGATTTGAGAGCAGCAGGTAGTTGCTGTCAGCAGTCATTTTTTTTTTTTTTTTTGCAAAAAAAAAAAAAAGGTTTAAAATACAACACCCATCTGATTCCTTGAAGTTCTACACCATATTGTGATGGTTATTCCTCTCAATGATGTCCACAGGTGAAAGGATCTCCTTCCGGATGGGAGGTGGAGGCAGGCAAGTCTTTGTCTTGGGCTTGAAGAGATCTGAGACGTAGAACACCTGCAGGAATAAGTGGAAAAGGCAAACTTAGCCACAGCGGGAGATGCTTTGTTCAAAAAGTTGGTTTACAGAATATATACACATCTTTAAGCTGCAAAAATAGCACTTTTTGAATGCCTGCCTGTAACAGCTGTGAAATCCCAAGCGCCTGCTACCACCTTTCTGTACAGCAGAGAAAAAGGCTCAGACCTCACAAAACTGTAAAAACAGGAGAGGACAATTTAATTTCTCACTGCATAATTACCAAGTGCAACACCCAGACCTCTGCTGAACCGGCTGAAAAGCCAGGAAACAGATCCATGGCCTGCACTCCAATAAAATAACAAAGGTCTCCAAAGGGCTGGCCTGACTCATCCTGAGTGGTTTCAGGGACAGAGTCGGTGTGAAACATTTCATTCAGCCAGAGATCAGGTAGGCAATTAAAAGCTTTCAAGCCAAAGCTGTGTTAAAAGCTATCAGCAGTGAGTCAGTGGTGAATGCTCCTCAAGCCCCACCAAGGCACCAGTACAGAGCTGGGGTCTGGTGGAAGCCAAAGGCTAGGGAGAGGAGGAGCTATTCCTGACTCCTTCTTCCTAAATATCCCGTGATGTAACCCCTCTCCCGGATGTGAAAAAGCCAGAGCCTGGCAATTTCGGAAGGCAGCAACACAATAAGAAACAAAGTGCTGGGAGGAAACTTCCACATCCTCCTTTGGCAGCGGCAGCACGAAGCTTATCAGTCCTCCAGGACCGGGGCACTTTCACCCTTGCCAAACCTCAGCCCCGTGCCAGAAGGGAAAAGAGTCAGACAGCACAGATCCTCTGGATGGAGCAAGAAGTGGCAAGGATTCATCATTTTGTCACCTGGCGCCACAGCCCCAAACTTCCGTCCTGCCACTGATTGCCTCTGCCAGCCCAAATTTGATGGCTCATCTCAGAAATCCTTAAACCCCAATAATCTGGACTAAAGCCATGGGTTTGCTGAGCTGAATTCTCAGGATGAGCAGCACATGGCTGTAGGAATCAGCAGTACATTTGGTTTTTTTCTCCCACACTACTTAAATGCAACATTTAAGCACCCAGATAAATCAGGGGAAAAAATAATTCCAAGGTGCTCAAAGAAATAGTATTAGATTATGACTTCCAGCCTGGGTAACTCAGGGAGAAAGCAAAGGTTTGGCCTACCTGCATCTCCACATTTTCTAACTACCCAGAGCCTTGTGCAGCAGGTCAAGTTGTCCTTGGAAATAACTTTTGCAAGCCCCTATCAGCACAGCAGATAAGGCTCAAGCTGGACAGGCAGCAAGGCTGCTGTGGCAGCAATTTACTCCTACAGTTGTAACCAGGGATGAAGGAAGCTGAGCTGGTGTTGCTTTGTGGAAAAGCAGAGAAGGAGCTGATGTACAAAGCAGTTCTTTTCTTGATGTATGTGCTGGTGTCTGGCTGTTTGGTTGCACAACAGAGCTGATAAAGTTTTTTACAGGGCATCCAAGTGGCAGCATTTGTATGTTTGGGTAAATAACAGGATCCAGCTGATGCTCCCGAGGATCACCAGCTGGAGTCTGGCCCCTTGCTGCAGCATCCCACTGTAAAACCACGTTGAACTGCTCTGGCACTGGTTTTCTTTTGGGTTGTTAATAGCTGTAAACCCCACATTTGTCTGGTTTGGTGCATTTCTGGTGCCATCTCGCTCATTTGTCCACCTCTGAGAGCTGGATTCAATCAAAAAGGTGTCCAACTTCTGCACCAAGATAGCCATGACAAATCAATTTATGGGAGGAGATTGCTGAGTGCAAGAAGCATCTGGGGATTGCTTTGAGGCTGGTCCTTATTTTTGACAGGAATGAGTTATGGTGGAGTGTCATCCTGGGTATTTTTGCTTTTACTGTGCTGCTTTTCAGGGTTTCATTCAGAGACTGGTTAAGAGGTTTCATTTCTCTTTAAACTGTATTTCACTTTAACATGGCTGGAGGTTATGAAAACATTTATAGGAATCATGAAACGTGATCTTTGGGGGTTAAAAGTGTGTTAAATCCTCCTAATGCTTGAACTGTTTAACACAAAAAAGGCCTAATAAACGTGCTAAGTTTTTCACTTGGATTAGCTCCATTTCCTGTAGAAGGTGCTCTCCACCCATAAAGAAAACTCGATGGGGGAAGACTGAGAGCATTTCAAGCCAATATCTCACATTCCCACTTAACAATTCCTGTTACTTTTCATCCTATCGAAGCAATTTTTAATCATACACAGAGAGAGGTTAAAACAACTCCTCTGAGCTTACCAGAGCAACACTGGGAGCATGTCCTTCTGACATCTCCTCCCTCTCCCTCAGATGAGACATAAACCACACAACACACAGCAAGCTGCCTACAAGGCGCATAGGAACTATTTCTATTTGAGAAATTCTCGTTGTATTTCACCCTGGGCCCAAGTCTGAATGTTTCATCAGCTGGAAGTGCTTGACTTTAATGTCTTCTGCTTGTTATTTCAGGCACTGAAAGACAAACGTGTCTGCTGCAGCACGACCTGGGTTTAAGCTCGGGCAGCCTTCGGAGATGAAATCCACAACTGGTTTCTACTGAAAATTATGGCCTGGTAACTGTGGTGTTTTTACAGCCCTTGACTATCACCAGGGTGGACCCTGAAGGCTTTGCTGGGGGAAGGGGTGGCTGGGAGCACCCAGGGTCGGAGGTGATGAGTTTCCAGGTCCCTCCCTCTGTTTCAGAGCAGCCTGCACAGGACAGATGGGCAAGAACCCCAGGATATACCAGGAATTTCAGCAAAAAGCTGCTAGACTGCTCCTTCACTGCAAACTCTAGGGTGTTTTGGGATGACTCTTCCTCTTGTCCCTTGCTGCCTCCTCCCAAAAGAGAGGAAAATCTGCCAGGCCCTACGAGGCAAAGACTCCCACCAGCAAAGCCAGATTCTGGAGAACAGCACACTGCTGGTTCTCTGCAGGCTGATGGAATGGGACAAGGGCTGGGTTCAAACCCTCCCTGAGTCCTAAGCTGAAGCCTGAGATGTTCCAGGTCACTGAGCCATCCCTGCAAAGCTTTTGGACACAACTTTCCCTTCCACCAGTGGGCTGGGAGAGCAGCTCAGGCTGCCCCAGGCTCCAGGCAAACCCGAGCCTACCTGGGAAACTCCAGGCAGCTGCTTCCTATGACACAGGAAAACGATCCCAGCCCTGCCAGAGCCTCCCCTTCCCAGCACAGCTTCCAGCTGCTGGAGGGCTGGGAGGGGACAGCCAGGCCTGCTGCTGGTCCCAGCCAGGGAGCATCCGGACACCCATCCCAAGCATCCGGAGAGCTATTGTCCTTCTGGAACCGCTGCTGGCATCCAGGGATGGACTGCCTGCTCCCCACTCCCCTTCCCAGCATAAAGACACACACTTCTCCCACCTCCCCCCCGGGATCTGCCAGCCCTGCACGGGATGTGGGCACCAGGCAATGGCAAAACCCAACAGCTGCTGCTCACAGAGTTCACAATACTCCACAAAAGCTTCCCAACAGTGACATTTTTGTTGTGGCTTTGGAATATTATCAACGAGTGGGAAGTACATAAATAACCTATTTTCTCTCCCAGCAAAATGTAATCTTGGTGAACTTAACTCCTTGTTCCCAAGGCTGATTTACTTTTAGAACAGTTTAAAAAAAAAACCAAAAACAAAACAACCAACGAAAACCTCATAAAAAGTAGTGAGAGGTAAAAATCTTGCTTCCAGGAGTTCACACAGACACAGAAACCACCACAGCCCCCAGCTCCTTTGTGGCTATCTGAGGCAGCTGCCTGACCTGGTGCCCTGCATCCTGCCAACTTAAAACACCTTCATGAGCCACTTTGAGCTACAGGGCTGTGCAGTCAGGTCACCCTTTGGAGAGCAAGTGGCACGAGAAGCAGCCCAGCAGCTGAAGAGATGGGCACAGCTTTTGTTGGCCCTTTTGCCCCATAAAAATCCACCAGCCATCAGACAGCCTCCCCTCATCAGGCTGACATCAGTTTTTGGATGGATTGTGTGTCAAAAAGCCATCATCCCAAGCACCCCAGACTCTGTGGCAGTTTCCACCACTCCTGGTGGAAAACCTTGCTAATGAGCCTAACTGAGACCAGCCAGAGAAGCCAAAGCTGCTGGTGGACAGGGAAACACCCTCCCTTGACAGAACATCTTCCCAGTATCCCCAAGCTGCCTGGACCAAGCCTTTTGGAGCACAGTGCCTCCCACCACATCCCCAGCTGGAACAGGGAATCCCCCGAGCCGAAGTGGCGGGTTGCAAAGGCACTGCTGTTCCCACAGGACCCTCCCAGCACTGTCCCTGCCCAGCTGTGCACACTCACCACGCAGTAAGCCACCAGGGCTCCCTGTGCAAAGCCTGCCAGCACGTCGGTGGGGTGGTGCTTGTGGTCGGAGACGCGGGACAGCCCGGTGTAAAAGGCCATCATGATGAGCGTGAACTGCAGCAGGGGACGCAGCAGGCGGGCTCCCTTCCACGTGAATCTGGCCTGCAGATAAAACTGCGGGAAGAGAGGGAAACAAACCAACAGAAGTTGCGTTAATTTGCCCAAATGTGCCCAAAAGGCAGCAGCAGCTGCTCTGTGGGGGTGGCTGAGGGGCATCCAGGGCCCTGTGGCTCAAGGAGGGGGAGCTGACTAAAAGCAAGGATGATCCTTGCACCTGTGTGGCCTCTGCAGGGATTTTTAAGCCATGGAGGGGATGAGGAGAGAGGTGGATGGGCACAGCCCTTCCTCAGTGAGCCAGCACCAGGGCATTGGGACCCCCTGCACCCCAGCTCTGCTTCAGCCTCCACACAACACTGCATCCAAGCAGAGAAATTCCTCCCCAGCTTTATTAATGCAAGACAAGAACAAGGTCCCAAACCTGGGGTATTTAGGACTCATACCATCTCTGAGGGAAGAGTCAATGCAGCATGCTAAACCTTCAGAGCCATCCTGAGAACTCCCACACATGGCCACAACCACCGAAAATGTGCACAATGCCACCCTCCAACACTCCCATCGTGTCTCCCAGCCCGAGCCCATGGGGTTTTCAGGGAAGCAGGGAGCAGCTGCCCCACTACACAGCCTGGGGATTCCTTCCCTGGGTGGGAATGACACGCAAAGCCCCGGCTCAGCCCGAAAAGACGCCGCTGGGGTGATGTCAAGCAGACATTGTAGCCCTGCCGTGACTATCTCGGGCCCGTTTCCGCTCCGGCTGCCGGGCACGGCCGGTTCCTGTGGGAACCGGGAAGCCGGGCGGGAAGAGAGGGCAGGAAAACAGCAACTCCTGCCCTGGATGAGCGCAGGGAGGAAGGCTGTGGGAAGGGAGGGACGCCGCAGCAGCCTCCAGGCTCGGGGAGCAGAGAGGCTCGAAGGGTGTGGAAGTGGAAGCGCGTGGCCAACGCTGCTCGGCTCCTGTGGCCCAGCCCCGCGGCTCAGCCCGGCACCTCTGCTCTGCCTGCTCCTCAGTGAAGCACTGGAGTCAGACCCAGAGTCCTTCAAGGGGCTGTGCTACATCAGAGGGGTTTACTCCCCATTTATGATCCCTTTTACACACCCGGGGCTGTTTGCACCGCCTGGATGTGAAAGGGAATGAAGCTGTCACTGGGCTCCCTGAAACCACAAATAACTTAATGACAACACAAAAGCATAAAATGACCTGTAAAAGAAGAACTAATTGGGAAGCTGATAAGGGGGAAGCATCATTTTGGCTAATCTGGTATGTTTGGCTGTTGCACAAACACTGTATCTGCCCTTTTTTGTAAAGAACACATGCTGGGCTCTTCAGAAGAAACGAAACATCACATCGTCTGAATGGAGCAGATGCTCCAAATTATCCAGATTGTTAGCCAATTAACGTGGAAGGGGGAGCAGCACCCAAACAGCTCAGTGCTGGCTAATGCACATGGTGATTCTGGGGAATATATGTTCAAACCAGCCCCAGCCTGGGAATGGAGCCATGGCCCCATGGAGCACATCCCACACCCCAGATCATGGTCCCTTCCACCCCAAACCATTCCATGATTCTATTTTCATGTTCAAGAGCCTCAGCTCAGCCCAGGTGACAGTGCAAAACTCAGGTTCCAGTGTGCTGCTGCTGCTGTTGCAGAGCAAAAATAGCTCCAAGTATTATATATTATAAACCATAACTCTCAGTTCTACCAGGAAGATTTGGAACCTGATGTCTTATTTGAATCTTCTGTCTTTGTCCCATCAAATCCCTTAAGAAGGAGATTTGCTGCCGTATAATCTGACATTTACCACTGTTGCACAGTCTGGACATCTCAAATCTTTTCATCCTGCAAGCCTGGGCTAAAAAAACCATCTAGAGTTGAGGGTGCAAAGTATCAGTTAAAAATTAGCAATTAAAAGTCAACGGCAAGTTTGAAGACACAATAAAGTCGGCACTTCTGGGGCTGAACTTTGCTCCTCACGTGCAATCTTTAGCCTGGGAAAAGGAGTAAAAAGCAGTGTGGCACCACATGGGGTGTGCTGGGTGTCTCCCAAGTCCACAGCACCCAACCCACACCCACACCTGCACATCTTGGAGGACTAAACCCCACCCGAACAGGTGCCCCTCAGACACTGCAACACCAGTGTGAGGATCTCAACTGAGTTCCTTTTACTGCCATAATAAAGGCCACAGAAAAAGCCACTGCTCTTTATTCCCCGTTCATAAGGACAAAAAAAGAGGATAACAGCACTCCTTATATTCTACAGGCATTTCATGAACGTGCAGTGTTACAAAAGCTGCTCTCAAACACCAGGAATCCCTAAATACTTTCAAGGTAAGACTTGGGGTGCTTCAGACTTTGCCTTTGCCCTCAGTATGAAAGAAAAACCCAGTTAGTAAGACAAAGTCAAAAAGTGAAAGTAGAATTTAGGGGCTGAAAGGATCAGAATTTCCCTAAAGCAGGAATTAGTGCTATTACTGAGAAATGGGAAGTTCCTGGAAAATTATCTGAAAATCTGCTTATGAAGGTGTTTATGTTTTTTTGGTGTTCGGTTTTTTTAGTTGTTTTTTTTTTTCCTTTCTCCTGGGAGCAAGTCTGAAGTGCTGCCTGCTACAGACTGACAGATTTGGATGGGAATGAGGAGCTGGAATGGAGCCCTTCCCGGGAGGGGGTGGAAGAGCAAGACCACAACCGGGGTTATTTCCACCACAGATCATCACAGGGCAGGGAAAACCAGGAGCACCAACAGGAGCAAGGGTGGGTGAAATGGGATCACACAGAGTGGGAGTTATTTGGAGCTCCCATTCTCTGTCTCCTGGCAGAGGCTGAGTTACCACAAAGCAGATGGCTTGGGGGACGTCACATCACTCTTCCTGTGCCAGGGGACTTCCACAGCGCTGGTGGGGACAGCCCACAGCCACACACAGCCTCTGAGCAAACCCAGGAGGAGCTGGCAGGGCAGACAGGCTCAGAGCATCACCTCCAGCCTCCCGGGGCTTTCTGCTCTCCAGAAATCCCGTCCCCTTCACACTCTCCCCGCCGCAGGGCTGGACTTCACCAACCACGGCCCTTAGTCACACCTAAAGTTTCCTTCTGGGAAACAGCTGGGCTTGTTCCTGGCTGCCTGACCCAAAGTGACCTCCTTCTCCAGCCCATCTGCAAGCAGAGTGGTACCCAAAGTGCTACAGGGCTGAAGCCTCTCCAGCCCAAACTCATCCCAGTGTAGTGCACTGCCCTGGCTGGACAAAGCCAGCTGGACGCTGGGGAATGCAGAATTTGGCTTTTAGCACCAAGCTGGCCAGAAGGGAAGGACAGGAGATGGGGGCAAAGACCTCTCAGCATGTGCTGTTTGCCTCTTTGCTGAGTGCACAGCACCCTCTCACCCCATCAGAAATATCCCCAATCAGCTCAGCAGCTCAGTTCACAGCTCAGCCTTGGCCTCTGATGTAATTCCATTTTATTCTCTTCCTTAGGCCACCACCAAACTCAACTCCAAGTCCACAACCATCACAGAGGTTCCTTCACAAGGGGACATCATTGCTCAGCTGTACCAGGGCACCTTCTCCACCCTTCAGCAAGGAGCTCCACGGAGAACCCCCACACTCCCCCTGACTCATAAACCCAACAGCATCTCTCACTTTCCATTTACATCAGTAGAACACACCACAACCCATTCTGAAGTCTTCTGCCTTACCCATTGACACGTACTAAATACACAAGGTTTGCTTGCATTTCATCCAGAATCAGCCAACGTTGCTGAGGGATATTAATTCAGCTTTTCTGATATTTAAATTTAGCTTTGTGTGATTTCAGGCAACTTCATGCTGCGAATAAATCAGCATTATGGTCTCACATGCTCGAGGGGAGTGGAAAGCATCCACTGCTCCCTGCAAAGACTCCCCCACATCCACAGAAACAAAACAAAGAGGTGTGGGTCAGCTCCAGAGGGCTGCAGGGAATAAGTTCTTCCCCTACCTTCTCTTTCCTCAGCCTGCTATAAATACGTATTACAGCTCGCTCAGCCAAGGAGTAACAAAGCAAGGAAAATTAGGACAAAGAGGATTACCCAAGAGTTATTTCCCCTTTTAAATTTTTTATACAAAGGCCTGATGTTAATTGAGTATTCTTGGTGACAAGAAGGCTGCGAGAAACTTAGCCCTGAAGTGTCAGCACTCGGAACTAAATCCCAGGGGATTTTACTGTGTTGCAAGTGCCTTTCCCTGGGACTTTTCCCTCAAAGCCCTCCAGGGCTTGGCATCCATCAGTGTTTTCCTCCTAGGAGCCCATGGATAGCACAGGGCTGTGCTGCTGTGCCAGGAAATGGGGCAGCTGTGGTCACTCATCCACTGCTCACCAAAACCCTGGACAAACCCAGCCCCACGCTGCAGGCAAGGCCGGGTGGGATGCGTGGGAATCCACGGGTCTTTTAACAGACTGACTGGAATTCTCTGGCACCCGTCTCCGCCAGGTGAAGCAAACTTGAAAACATTTAAATTCAGAATGGGCTCCCAGAGCGAAGCCAGGGAACGCCAGGAAAGACGGGAAGTGACTTATCCCTGAGATATTCAGTATTGTTCAACGGGGAACAGGCTCAGGACACGGCCGGTCTGCCGGGCCTCTGCAGGACCCACAGATACCCCACTTCTGCAGCAGCTCCTGGTATCCAAAGTGCAGGCAGCAACCTGCTGCAGCAGCCAGCCCTCACTTCCCAGGAACAGGGGAGCATCCGTTTTGTGTTGATTGAGATGATGACCTGGTTAAATCCATCAAACACACCACCTGCAGGCACTGGCCTGGTGGATGCCACATTTCTAACCAGGCTTTCAAAACCCCAACTCATTCGTTGGGGTGAGCAAGGCAGGGGGGTTTATCTTGCATCAAATAAAATCCCTCTGGCTTACTATAATCTCTTTATTCCTGTAATTATTTTTTGATATTATCAGCCTCTCCAATGTGTCAGATTTTCTGCCTCCCTTTTTCTGTGAGATTTCTCTGTCAGGCTCTGGCAGTGACCAAGGAGATGGAGTGATGGAGAGCAGGGTGCTGCTAGACAAGCTGGAATCACAGAATCATTTAGGTGGAAGAGAGCCTCAAGCTTGTTGCCTCACCTGTCTTGTCTCAAGTTGCCTTTTTTCCCCCTTCAATTTGTCACCAAATACTTGATGTAATTTTTCCTGACTTCTTAAGGCACAAGGCAACAGGACAGCTGGTCAGACAGAGCCTGCTACCAGCCATATCACAGCTTTGGGACTAGGTAAAAATTAAAAATAAAGTCATTTTGAAGGGATGCCCCCTTCACAGAGAGGGGTAAGTGGAGCAGCCTGTTGTCCTGGGTCAGGAGATGTGGGGCAAAGTCTGGTGAGTGCTGACAGCTCAAGTGCTCCCATATGGGGACAGGGAAGGGCAGCAAAGAGAGACCAGAGGCATCCCTGTGCTCTGAGGCATCACACAGGAGCTTAACACCACTTCTAAAGCCTGTTGCAAACTTTAAAAGAACACCAGGCAGCAGGCATTGGTGCAAAGCAGCAATGGAAAAATGAGCCAAGCAGATTTTCTGTGCATCCTGTGGGAACTTGGAATGCACTCTGCAGTTTTGGGGTCTCTGCCACCAGCCCCTCAAGCTCTGTATTCCCATTTGTTTCTCACCTGCTCTACAACAGCTAGATTTTCAGAAAAACACATGCAAAAAGAAAGTTTGCCCAGCAAACTGCAGAAAATGGGTCAAGCCCTAGTAGAGAAACCAACACCATCTTAACAGGGACTGGCACTCCTTGCTGTTCCCAGCTGCTGGGCTTGAAAATACCTCAGGGCTGACTTTTCTGACTGCCCACAGACCTCCCCAGAAATAAATGACTGCCCATGTGAGCAGTCCAAACTCAGCTCAGAAAGTTTTATGATGGGCTGAGCCTCCTGTGAAGCATCACCAAGGCAGCTCTTCATTGTAATACAGCTGGGAGGAAATGGCCAAAACATTCGCTGAAGAAATTCAGAAGTTTTCCAAGAACAAAATAAGAGGGAAAACAAAGAAAGAATTTAATATGCTGCCCACAACTGCCTGGAAAGCTCAGTGATTCAGTCACTGGAGTTGCTCACAGGGAGGGGGATCCAAGGCTGAAAAGGCAAAAGGGAGCAGTGGTCACTTATCTTCCCAGAGGGTAAGGGATGGGGGGAGCACTGCTCATAGATAAAAGCTCATGTTTCATGTTTTTATCAGTGCTGTGCTGCTCCTCCGCTTGGAAGCCCGAGATAACCAGGGACGGAGGAGGGGCACAAATCTTGAAAGCGACGCAAAACTTGATTTTTTAATGAAATGAGTAACTGATAAAGAAGGAAAACCAGACACAAATCCCTCTGAACACCCCCCCAGCAGGGCGTGTGCGTGTGTCCAGCCCGTGTGGGCAGCGCTGCCTCCCGCAGCCCCGGCAGGAAGCACCTTGGCAGCCACCCCGGCCCCAGCCCCGGCGCAGGAAGGGCAGAGCCATTTCTCACTGACAAAGGAAAACGAGTCCCAGCCCTCCCCTCCGGAACCAGGCGGGCAGAGGCTGCTCCACCTGCTCCGCTGGCACATTTAGGAACCAGGCATCACCTCCTGACGGGCCCGCGGCAGCACATCCTCCCCCAAACTCTCCTTGGTGGAAACCACAGCGTGGGGCGAACGAAACTGCACAGGTCGTCCCCAGATTTAGCAGGATT
Organism: Nicator chloris; assembly: GCA_013400495.1. Taxonomy (NCBI): domain Eukaryota; kingdom Metazoa; phylum Chordata; class Aves; order Passeriformes; family Pycnonotidae; genus Nicator; species Nicator chloris. The sequence continues at coordinate 29,967 of WAAE01003756.1, read as the reverse complement.
TGGATTTAATGGCCACCATGGCCACATCCCAAAGCTGCACACGCAGCTCTGCTCTCATCCCAGGAGTCTCTATCCTAAGCAACACCACAGCAGCTGAGGGTGGATCTTCCCACCAACAGCTCAGACTCCTCTTTTTCAACCAAATTCCCATGTCCAAGGCTCATCCTGCCATTAATGCTATGGAATGTGGGGCAGGGGGACAGGGGATCAGTCAGCTCAGTGAGGTCACTTACCACCAAATACAGCATGGTGTACAGGGAGAAGGACGCGTGCCCGGAGAAGAAGGATTTCCTGCAAAACAAAGCAGGTGCTCAGAACCAGCCAGTATAATTCTCAATATTTATAATTCTCCCTACGATATGGTGACTTCCCTGTGGCATCTGAGGGTGCCAGAGCAGAGGGACTCACAACCCCCAATCCTTTGGGTTATAAAACCCCTGTTGTCCGCCCTGCTTGCCGATGAGGCAGAAAGCAAACGGATGGACAGGATGCTCGCATTGTTTGTCCCTTCCTGGCCTACTCATGGGGCAGCAGTTATTTCCAGGATAACCCAATAACTCATCATCTCGCCTCAAATAACCGGGAAACACTAAAGAAACGAGAAGAGAGCAGCTTCTCCAGTCGCTTGACTGCAGCGTGAGGAATGTGCCCTTGGAAAAGTCAAAATTGTGCATCTGATGGATGTGATAGAGCTCCAAGGGGAGGCACTGGTAGCCCTGCCTGTGTGGTGGAGCCTTTCCTGAGGAGAAGCTCTGCTCTGCCACACGGGACAGCTTGGGCTGCTCACCATGAGCTCAGCTCTGGGGGTGAATTCCCACACAGAGCAGCAGCTCAGGGAAACAATAGTGTAGGAGTAGAGAGAAAGGAAAAGAAATATTATTCAGCTGAGTGCCACACTTCCCAAGGGAAACTGCTGCTCACTGGGACATGGATTTATGGCCTTCACAAAAAAAAAGCAGCACTTCATAGAATCCTAGAATGGTTTGTGCTGCAAGGGACATCAAAGACCAACTCATTCCACCCCTTGCTATGGGTAGGGACAGCTTTCACTAGACCTGGTTGTTAGATCCCCAACTAAGATGGCTTTGGACACTTCCAGGGATGGGGCATCCACAGCTTCTCTGGGCAATCTATTCCAGTGCCTCACCACCCTCACATGGAAGAATTTCACCCCAATATCCAAAGTAACCCCACTCCCAGTTTCGGATTCGAATCCTCTATTGCTGACAGAGAAACCCGAGACACATTTAACGGCAGCAACCCTTGGCTTTGGTGCCAGGGGCTCTCACCTGGCTTCCTGCACCCTGCTGTCATTCCCCCTGCAGGTGTAGTTCTGGATGTAAACTCCCTTGGCGCAGTTGATGGTGGAGAAATCCAAGTCACAAACCGCCAGGAAATGCGGCCGCAAGCGCCCGACGGACACTTTGGCAATGTCTGTGAAGGACTGGCTGATGGCACAGCCGAAAACAAAGCAGCCCACTTGCTTGTAGAGAGCTGCCACGTAGGGGTTCTGGATGAAGGAGCGGGATTTCTCCTTCAGGTAGTGGATGCGGTAGAGCTCTCCCGTTATGATCTGCGAGGGAAGCGCGGCAGAGAGGTCAGAGAGCGGGGAAAACGCTGTGCAAAAGCAGGGGCGGGCGTCAGTGCAGGGCTGAGACAGCTCTGGGATCTCAAACCAGGAATCTGCTTCTGTGCTGAGGAAGGAGAAGCCATGGCCCAGTGTCTCTCCATCCTCCCCCTCCTCCCTCCCAAAGCTCGGAGTGCTGCTTGTGGAAAAATCCAATAAACACAACAAAAAAGGGCGGATTTCGGGTTAGCACGTTGGCATATCTTTACAAAAGTGAAATAACACCCCGGCATAGTGGGAAAAGAAAATTGACATAAACCAGATAAAGAATTAGTGTGTATTGGGAAGGAGAGGCCAGACCCCCTAGCCTCTTATCAAACTGATTTTGGAGGAAAATAAACCCACAGCCTGCTTATCCTCCTCTCTTAAAATCATTAACACAACAGGGGAAGAAAGAGAAAGCCTCAAATTTTTCAGATTCTGGCCCAAAACTTGCTGCCAGCAGACCAAATTCAGAGCTTTTAAGGCCTCCATGAAGTCCAGATATTTTGGGGGCATTTCAAGGGGTATTGCTATCACATGGCAGCAGATTATGCTTTCCTTGTGTCAGGGGTGCTGAGGTTTGACAATATCGCCATAAATCACTGTCAGGCAGCTGAGGATCCAACTTCTCACACTCATGACTCTCAAAAGGCAGGTTAATGAAAATCAGGCTGTGAAATGAAGTCCAAATGTCTCACCTCTCCCAAAGAGCCAAAGGTTTAAATTGTTCCCCGTCACGCTACACACCTAAATTTTAAGCTCCAGATTTACAGCTTTAGGATTTCATTCATTACTCCAAATGTTTTTTATACCTGAGTAATAAATCGAGGCAGAGGTTTTGGTTGGTTTGTTTTTTTGGGTTTTTTTTTGGGATGCCCCCTTGTCCCTGCCTCTCTGTAGTCACGGGGGCTGTGATATGTAAAATTCCCTGTCAGGAAAAATGCCTTCATGTTAATCCCTTTCTGGAGCAGCCAGCAATATTCCCCCCAGCGTGGCAGCCTGCCAGCCATAAGCAGGAGACGACGCTCCCCTGCCTACCTTTTTTAAAAGCTTGGCACAACCTTTGGAAACTAATAAACTGGAAAAGTATGGCAATTAGACTAAGAAGAGTTGAAGCTGTATCATTGTTTGAACTCACTCCTACCAGGGCTTGAAAAAACAAAGGTTGACCTAAGGCAGCTGAAATTGCAGCTGAGCAGGCTTTATCAAAGAGAGATACAATTGTAATAACAGAAAATAAATGCCAAGCTAGAGCAGGCTCTGCTACCATGCACAGAAATGCTCTGGGTGGCTGCACCACCATTTGGGGTTTACACATCACAGCTGAGATTTCCTTTTGGAAATCTGGTAGTGACCAAGGCTCGTTTAGGGAGCTGCATCATTTTTATCCTCACAGTCTCCAAAGACCACGGTTTATCTCCATTTTGAACCACTTTCCAGCACAAGCTGCCAGCCAGGAAATCTACTGGCGTGAGGCCTGCAGAGGGAGGTTGCCCTGGATGGACACAGAGGCTCCTGCACAAGGGCAGGTCCACTCCCAAAAGCCTGAATTCACAAGAAGGGGAGCTCTGAGACTCAGAACTCATGGCTTTCACAGAGGGAAGAGCAGACAAATTAAGGATGACATCTGATACTGGGAGATGTGCCATTACTGCAAACTCACAAACAGATCCATGCAAACCTGAGGCTTTTGGCCTGGGGAAAGGCATGTGACCATTTTAAACAGGGACCAACAAAAGTCTGGGGATTAATATTTTTCTCTCACCGTTGGTGGTCTGGGTAATTGCACATATGTAGCAGACTGTAAATTGGAGCCTTCATTCCCTCACTAAAATGCTGCTGGGTACCCAGGAACCCTCCCCAGTTAGTGAAAGCCATGGATCAACTTAATGAGAAGATAAAAATTGGGTAAACTCAGTTTTTTGGCAGTGCTGTCCCAGATAAAGCAGGACGGTGAAAAACTAATGCAGCACAGATGTGCACGGACTGGAAGGACATCCTGAAAAGAAAACAAGTTTTAAAGATATCAAGCTCTTCTCATGCCTTGCCCTCCTGGCGAGCCATCCACATGGGACATGTGCCATTCCCAGGTGATGGGCACAATTCCCTGGCAAACATATTTTAAAAAGTTGAGTTGGTCACTAGAGAGAAGCCAACATCACACTCTTCTGTCTGTAAATGTTTTTTGCAGACTTTCAGCTGTCAAGTCCATTTTATTGTTATTATAAGGTATCACCAGCCATCCAATTAGCTGTAATTACTTTCAGAGCTTTTCTAGCCACTTGCTTTTGGTGTAACATTCTCTGTGCTAATCACATTGCAGCATATGACCTTCAACTGTAAACCAGACAGCTAATCCAGGTGCGTAAATCAGATCACCTAGCAAATTAATTTTATTAGGAATTTTTCATAGTCCTCCAAGACCTATCAGGTGTGGGGACATGGTACCACAGCAGTGACACCCCTACAAGGCTCAGGAAGAGGAGTGTCACCTTCTCCTGCCCATCTAAGGGACCACCAACATCACATCAACCACCTTCTAGCACAAAGAGCAGTCAGGAGAGAGGTGAAAGTGCACAGCCCGGGGGCACGAGCCTCTCCAGTGTCATCTGCATGGAAATTTGCCTGAAGTCAGTAAATACATTGATATTAAAACCAAATGCATATCCTCTCCCAACCTGATGGAAGCAAAGGTCTTGTCTCTGCCGTTTACTTAACAAACTCTCTGGGTGTCCTCAAGCCACTTAAAACATGACCTGGACCTTTTTACCCCAGGCTAGGCTGCCTGTGATGCCACGTGAAGCCAGGGCGTGAAATTTTGGCTGCTCCATCCCAAAAGCCAGTTCCCTGGAAGTCCTCATAACCACTGCCCTGCCCTCCAAAGGCAAATGATGTGAGCAAAAGGAGCGGAGTCAGTGCTCTGTGGATTTGGAAGGAATTCCTATTATGCTACAGTAATTCTGGTATCTGGGCTACATCTGAAAAAGGAGGTCAGGCTGACTTGAATTTTCCATGCAGGCTGCCATAGCAAAGAAATCTGTTGCTTCAGTTCCTCGTTAGCCATTTGTGTCACTCAACAGCAAATAACTGAGCTTTTGAATTTACCTTATTAAGTTACATTTGTTGTGGGCACAGTGAAACCAGGGCAGAAACATCCAATTCTTTGGGGATTTTCCTTCTCTTTTAATTGACCTGCTATTTCGTGGTAGAGAGTTGATGGATCACACAGGCAGCTGATTATGTTTCCAGTTTCTGTTCCAACTCCTGTATTTGCCACTGCCTCATTAGGGATCAGAAGCACACTCTGCATGGAGCTGGCGTGCCGATAGCTCAGGCAGTAATGCGAAAATGAGAGGCTTTTTCATTTCATTTTTATGGCTTTTCCACACTCAGGGGTCATTCACCTGCAGGGTGAAATTCTGCTGTGTTTATAGAATTAGGGGCCTGGCACCTTTTGGGCTTATTTTGGGGAGGGAGAGGGCAGAGGGACAGGGCAATTTTTGGGGACCTGCTGAGTACATGGTCAGCAAATGATGGAGAGATCAGGAAATGATGGAGATATTCACACCACAAAGCAGCAAGGCTGAGGATGGGGTATTACCCAAGCAGGCACTATGCCATCCTAAAATATCTATTGCCCAAGCCATTTCATCTGTGAGGAAAGCTGAAAGGGGAACGAGTGCTCCTGACCCCTCCATCTCCATCCCTCCCACAGGAAGGTGGCACCTCTGGGAAAGCACCTGAACTGTTCTGGCAGCAGTAGGTACTTTTCATAAGGGAGTGTCATCTTAGCTGGAAGTGTTTAAGCAACACCCAGGAGACAGCTCTTGCCTTCTGCCCCAGATCAGGCACAGGAGTGGGCATCAGGAGGCTCAACTCAAGGGCTGAGTTCAGGGTTTTGGCTGACAAATAAAGCTCTTGCCATGCAATCATTTCCTAGCACAGCTCTAGGAAAAACTGGCAGAAGGAAAATGAAGAGGCATTGGGAATTTGGGACATTAACTACATTTTACAGCGAGGACTCTGGGAGTATGCTCCCCATGGAAGGTTTTAATTGTCTTTTAAAAATGGCTGTAATGTGCAATCTCTTAAAAACCTAATACTAACCTGTTAAATTTTCCAGGCACTGGTTAGCTGAAAAGATGTATCCTTTCTTTGTTTTTTAAACCTTATAAAATAGGCAAATACCACGAGTTACTTGAATAGGGACAAACCATGCCAAGTCTTTACTGACACTCAAGTGTTTTTGCCTCTACTCTGAACTCCAACTGGAGGGTAAAAAAGTTCTTGTGAAGCTCACAGACTTGCCCAAACAGCTTTGGGCCTGTTTACAGGCTTCAAGAGTCATCTCATTCCTCTCATTACAAGCTTTCATTTGTAAACGTTTGCAACTCCACGCTTACAAAAGTCAAACAATCGCAGAGGAGATGTGCACCCGGTAGACACCCGTGGCAGCATTAGCAGGACAAAGAGGTGCCAAAAAGCCCCTCCAGGGACAGAGGAGGAGGTTCTGGAGGCGGCACTTACCGCCAGGATGGCGATGAGGATGCCCGCAGCACACAGCACCGCGTCGTTGATGGTTTCCACGTTCTTCTGCGGGTACCTGATGCTGTCGTCGTCGCAGTAGAAGCCCCTCTGGTAGGGCTGGATTGTGCTTGTCTCGATGATGAGGAACGGCAACCCGGCTACAAAGAAGGGGAGACAGCAACCAAACCCGTCAGCAACACAGGCAAAAACAAGCAGCTCACAAAAAAACCCCCCAAGATTCAACTAGAAAACCCCTTGCAAACCACACATCACCGTTCCCGGTGCTTTTCTTTCCAGATCGCTATCTTTCCAAAGGGAATAGTATCACAATAGCATTGGGATTTGTTTTTCCAAGCTGGTCTTGCAGGGAAAAAGCATCTCCTCTGTTATGGTTATCAGATGTCTGCGCAGCCTGGTTCCAGTTAAGCCCTGTGCGCTGCAAATATTAACTTACAGGAACAGACCCCTGGAGCAATCCCTCTGCAAAAGGCCATGAAAACCTATCTGGCACTTTTCTCCGGGGAGGGCCCGATGCTCTTCCGAGGCAGAGCAGCCCAGAGCTGTGCAAACAAACACGGCAGGATCGAGTATCCGCAGGGCTGCTCTCCTACCTGGCCAGCCCAGCTACTCTCCAGCCCCATCACTTCCCTGCCTTTGAAGCCTTCCTTGGCTCACTCCTCTTTGTGTTTACAGGGTATACTGAGTCTTCTGCCAGTGTTTGTCCCTGGTAATGCACCGACCATGTGCTTTGAGCAGCTCTTTGACACCCATCCATGCAAGGACCAGAGCATCCACAAAAGCTGATGAACTCCCATCTGAGCCTGTTCACCTTCAATCACAATAAAGCCACGTGAAATCTGGGTTTTAAATACTGTCTGTGAACCCTCTGTGCAGGATTCCTGTGTCTGTACAGCTTGGCTGGATCTTTGCACCAGGCAGGGAGCAGATCTGCTCAACAGCGTGGGTCAGGACACACAGCACGGAGGGGACACGCAGAAATTGTGGCACATCTGTAACTCCGTGGTTTTTAAATTTTTCAGACAAATACAGCACTGCCTCAAACCTAGAAGGGTGTTTCCCAACCACAACATCACCTTGGGCAGGGCACCCTGCTTCCCTTTGCCTTAGTTTCCCCATCCATCTTTGCTGTTAAGCCCATCATCGAGAGGAGCACTCCATCCCCACAAAACCAAGCCCCAAATTCCCTGAAACACATGTTCAGAGTAAATCACAAGCCACAAGGTACAGGAAACCCTCCTCCCACTTGCAGAGCGAAACCCAGGTAAGGGGAAAAACAAATGCACAGTGGTTCCAGCTGTCCTTGGGCCAAGACAACAGGTCTCACACCCAGATCCTACAGAAGGCATTAGGGAATAACTTGTCGACCACTAACTTGCTTAAGTATCTGTGGGTTTGTTTACACAGCTAGCAGTCAAAGACATCAGAGGGTTTTTCCTTCTAAAATGAATAAAAATAATAAATAAGAAATGAAGCGCTGTTGGGTCTGACCCAAAGCTGTCCACAGTACATTTGTAGTGAACACCATCTGCTAGATGTGAGTAGCAAGGGCACCATCCGTGTTGTTCAGAAGTGTCATCAAAATAATTCCCCATGTTCTCCACACGAACCACTCTCTGGATTTCACTTTGCGCAATCCACTTTGGCTCCTTCTCCTATATGTTAATAGGTCTGCCTAAGCCAGGATTACTACAGGGTTTTGTTAGTCCTAAGAAAAAACTCCATCACCTGTGAGCAGGGACAACACATACTGAAGTAAAATTTTCAGGTACCCAATAGTGGTCCAGGCTACTGCTCAGGGCCCCTTTCAGATCCTCTCAAAAACTCTGGAAATGGGTTAACTGCAAGTTCTGGGCCCCGAGTTGCTTGGCAAGGCGGGACAGTTTCCACCACACGTGTGAACCAGCAGTTTCGGAACTGCCCGCCCAGCTCGGATTTGGTAAATAAAACCGGACATCTCGTGCGAATCCAGTCGATCTTCATTCCACGATTCAACCGTTTTGGTGCCCAGCCAGCTTGGCCCCAGAAGGCTGCCTCTGATGCCAGCAATCCCATTTTAATGGGCCACTTAAAAAAATCCTGAGGTGTCCGGGTGAGGAATGGCAGGGGGAGAAGCGCTAAGGTCGCCGGGCGCGATCCGGTTTCGCGCGCGCCCGGAGCGGCGGCGCGGGGTTGAACTCGGGGAGTAGACACACCATGGGTTACGTGGCTCATTGTTACTCCTCCAGTTCCTCTTGTTAATGGCTTTCACATGACAGGTCTGTAAAACACATGTTCCCACAGACAATAAAACACATCTGAAAGCTAAAACCGGCCCTAAAAAAAAAAATAATTAAAGAATAGAATAAATTAAAAAAAAAAAAAGAGACAATGGTGTTCCTATATATTCTGTGAACCCGGGAATAATAAAGATTTGTTTCTCCTTCATTCATTGAGCAGCATGGGGTATTATTTCCGTGTTTCAATTATATGTACACTTGCCACAGCTATAATAAGAGCATAAGTGACCTACATGGGACGCATTTTCATAAAGCACATAGGCATAGTTTAGAAAATCCAATGGGTTTGTTTTCTCTCCTACAAACTTGCGGTTTAGTGGGATATTGCCAATCAAGCCTTGATATTTTTCCAGCAAAACACTAACCTCAGATTCCCCTTTTTTTTTCCCCTCCCCTTTTTTTTAACATGAGAAACGTAAACACACTCCCTATAACTGAATGAATATTACTCAGAAGACATAACATGCCCTAGATTTTGAGGGCTGGGTGAGAGGCTGCTCTTTCACCCAAGGAATGGAAGACCCCGGCCCGTGGCAAACAATAAATTGTGCTCAAGATGGCTCTTCTTCCACAAGGTTATTTCCTGGAGGAAGGGTTGTCTGAGGGACTGGGTCACCACCCACATTTTTTTTGCCAAGGGGGTTCCAGCACGGAGAAACCTACAGTGGTGCCAAAAGGCTGCCAGACCATGGCACAAAAAACACCACAGAGGGAAGTCTGCAAGAAGACAGAAAATTAAATGCAGAGAGACATGCCATTGGGATCCCTCAAACAAAACACCACACAGACATTGTTCACACTAGGAGATCTGCCCGAGGCAAAAGCATACAGAAGTGGGGCTTACAGCCCACACACCTTGGAAATGGAAGGCGAGCAGAGTAGGGCTGTACTGTGAGGATGGAAGATCTGGCCTCATCACCTCTCCTGCCCCAGTCTGCCTCTCTGAGTCAGGATTTTACCAGGGGAATTCAGATTGTGCATCCCTGGCTGCAGTGGCTTGGATCTACAGATCAACAGCTGAACCCCAGAGAGGTGTTAAGTCTTCCACCTGCACCATTTCCCATCCCTAGACACGGTACTAAACTATTGAGGATGCAAGAGGTTAATTTCAGGAAACAGTGACTTGCACTGAAGTGAATGACAGATGTACAGGGCAGCCGAAAAAATTACACTGATTTTGGGATGTTCACTTTTCTCCAAAACTGGTACTATCTGGTCATTCTGTCTGTGGGTACGACTCACCTACGTGTGCAGACCGACTGCAAAATCTTTAGGAACGCTGCAGGAGGGCCTCACATCCTCCTTAATACTGGTATCTCCATGCTGAGAAATGACACAGAAGCCTGTGGACCAAGTTCTAAAGCATGGACACGACACTGGCACATCCAAGGGGACCTGTGCAACCAGAGAAGGGCTGCTATCCCCATCTCACAGGAAACTGAGGCATAAAACAAAGGGATTTGCTTCTTCCAACGCAATAAAGATAAACGGCGCTGAAATTACCTTCTGACCTGTAACATCCTCCACAAGGTGAAGGAAAGTTTCTTTTCCTCGTACAACGGGGATTTTTTGCTTTAATAACAGAACAAGGAAATCCCAACCACACGCTTTTATCCAGCTATGCTGCAGGAGATCAAACACAGCTCCAAACCATGAGCACAATAAAATTCTCTCAGGGACTGATCTCGCCCCATCCAAAGGGGCTCAGCCCTGCTCCGAGCAGCACAGAGCAGGTGTGGACACTAAGGAGTTGTGTGAGGCACTGCGGGATGCTGTGGGGCTGGACATTGAAAAATGATGTTGCTTTTGTTGGGAGGAAGTCCAAGTGACTCGGTGACCTCTAACTGCTGGTGTCCTGTGCTAAGGTATTTCAGAGCAGGGTTTACATTTATTTGTCTTTCCATTTAATAAAGCCAGTCGAGTTTGGAAATCTAGCACCAAGGAAAAAATATTCCTTTCTTTGGTCAGCACCTTTATTAAGAGGCAGTTAATAGGCAATAATCCTGGGAAGGCTGGCAGCTTGAAAGCTAAAACCCCACCACCAAGCCTAAACAAAACCCCCATGTACTCTCTGACCAGCTTGAAATGTGCATAAAAATCAAAGGCAGGAGAAAAAAGGGCTCTGTGTTGGGTACAGCACTTTGAATCTCAGGGTCTTTGAAAAGTTAACACTTCTGCAGATTTAATGGGGGGAAAAAATTAAAAAGGGGATAAGCTTTCATTGGCCACTCATCAAAAGTGGAAGGAGTGGATGGCAAGAGGCGTTTGTGCAGTGACCCACCCAGGCCACTCTCATCTTCCCAGTCCAACCTCTGCACCAAATTAAGCACCACCACCTTTTCCTTTTTAAAGGTCTGGTTTTGATGGAGCTTAGCATTTTTTTTCCATCAAATCTTTGCTCTTTAACCCTGCAGGTCAGTGGGATGCTGCTGGCTATCTCAACAAAGCAATGGTGATTTCTAACAAGTATTCCATGATGCTTTTGCCTGCCACTGTCCAGGCCCTGGGTGTTCTTAGGGTTTCACTAGCTTAGACATTTACCTACATAAGTGAAAAAGACCATTAATTAATTTGGCAGGGCTGAGTGGGGTATCTAATTCCTTACTCAAGTCAGACTCTGTAAATATTTGGGCACCTACAAGCGACAGGCCTTCTATTTGAAGTACTTAGCGGCTGATCTTGGGTACACATAAATCTTATTTGGTTTACAATATTTGTACATATTTAAAAATGCATATAAACTAGATTAGCCTACGGTAGGCTTTTATTGGGGCTTTAAAAGTTGGCTTCCCAAAACTTTCAGAGGAGAATTGCAGCACTGCAAGGCCAGCCTTGGCAACTGCTGCAAGAGAGAGCAACTCTTGAAGCCAACTTACACTGTACATGTATAAATATATATATATATATAAATCAATAAAATTTAATAACCCAAAGAATAGAAGTATTTCCACATTTCTGCCATATCAGGCATGTGCTGTCAACCAAAACAGAGCCCAGCTCTGCAGCAGCACTGGGTGTATCTGAAGGAATGGTAGGAGTGTGGTCAGCTAAAAAAACAATCTCAAGGGACCAGATCCTCAGCCCAGTATCAGCCAAAATAAGAATCCTGCTGCAGACTGGATCAAGCTATTAAATTCAGATTTTTAAAGGTCTTGAAAGCATCAGTGATGTGCCTCCATCCCAATGTTTTTTGACTGAATCTGGATATTTGAGGACCACATATTCACCAGGACAAGAAGACAACTGGGCTAACCATCAGCTCTGCTATTTTATTACCTGCACAGTCTTAGCTGTTCTTCCCCTTGATTCCAGCAGTCCAGTACTGATCTGTGCATCTGCCTGTATTTTGGAAACACATCTAACATCTTTGTTTGCAAAACAGATTCCCATTCAGCTCGATTACAGTTCCACTGCTCTCAGCTACACAGATACACGAGGAGAGAAAATCTCCACACAAACAAACCCTAGACTTTATGGTAAAACAGGTACCTGCCTTAGAGTACTGAAGAAGCTATAAACAAGGATCAGTATATATTGCATTTCTCTGATTTGACCTGTTTGGAAAAGCTCTTGGGCAAAATGGGTTGATTTCCACCAAAAAAAAAAAAATAGAATAAAAAAGGGAAAAAGAAAAAAAATTTTAAAAATTAGTTCATTTCTACTTGCTGTAGGTTCATTCATGTAACTCCCACGAACATTTGCCCCATCTATGTTAACTTGTCTGGCATCCTTCCTGTGAAGAAAGTGACATTTTTGTTGTCCTTTTTATTATTTTTATTTTTCAGCTAAATTGTAGGAACTTCAAAGCAAACCTCACCATTTTAGGTCCACCAGATGCTACAGATTCCAAAAGACTTCCTAGAGGCAGACAGAGGTTCATTTTGACTTAGATGTATTTTCTGGGTTCTTATTTTTTGAGAGTTCTTTTTTTTGTTGTTTTTAGTAGGAACTGGTTTATCAGGAATACTGGACAAAACATCTCATGCCTGTTAGTGCAACAGCAAACAAGAAAAAAACCAAAAAATATTTATTTTCTCTATGGACAACCCCATAACATTGATGACCCCAGGCTGCAGAGGTATTTGAGAAGTGCCTTCAAAAGGAACCAAAGGTGGTGTCAGAATGAACAGGTGTCCCTACCTGTTGCCCAAATCCATACCTGGAAGTGTTCAGTGCCAGGTTGGATGGGACTTTGAGCAACCTGGTCTAGTGGAAAGTGTCCCTGCCCATGAAAAAGACAAGCTCCCTTCCAACCCAAATCATTCCATGACTCCATGATACTCATCCTTTGTGGTTAATACCCCCCTGTGCAACCTGGAGCATATTTATTAACCCAGCCAGCCTGGGGGAATATTATTACAAAAAGGTTCTTGAACCCAGATACTTTAAGCCAAATGCCAAATTAACCTCTTGCACTGCAAATTCCTCTGGATTTGAAACCAGGAGTAGAAATACTTCCTCATGTGGCTGAAGCACAGCGTGCCAACCTCACCCTCCAAGAGCTGCAGATGAACAGGAATGCTGCCATTGTTTTTTTCTGGGAGAAAAAGTGCTTTAGTGAGTAGCTGTCACCTATTTTCAAAGATAAGGACCACGTACAACAGAAGAAAGAGAAGGGAACTCTACAAAGAGTGTTAAGTTGTTCCTCATGGGAGTTTGGCGTGAGCAGATGCATTAAAAAACCTTTATATTAAAGTGCACATTTATTTTCAATACCTCAGAATGCATTCATAAGAACAAAAGGTCTTACCCAAGCCACAATATGTAGGTCCATATAAAATTCTGCATTTGTGGGGTGAAACAGATTTAAACCAGACTGGCCAACCAACAAATTTGGAGAGGGTGACTATAAAAGACATCACCAACAGGAACCCAGAGCCAGCTCCAGCCAAACTTGCTGGAAACAGCAAATTTGGAGAGGGTGACTATAAAAGACATCACCAACAGGAACCCAGAGCCAGCTCCAGCCAAACATGATGGAAACAAAGCCATCATTTCACATTGTCTACAGCAAGGGATAAAACACAACACCCATGAAAACCCCAAGGTGTCAACACCTTTTGAGGCACCTCTGCACACCCATGTGTTTTGGAAGCCTCACAGATATGACAAGCCTGACCTGGGATGACCCAGCTTGAAGAGAGGGGAAAAATTTAAGAAAACAAAGCTGTGCCTGTGGACTCTGCAATGGTGAAGACAAACAGCTCGTGTGAAAAACACGCTGCGGTGACTGTCGTGTTTTCAATTACAAATGGAGCAAGCAGGGTTTGCTCTGCTGGTCAGCAGGGTTTGGAGCGAGCCTCTCACCACCACTCCCCTGGGCTCTGCCTTCGAGGAAGGGCTCAGGCCACTGCCCAGCCCCAGCAACACCCAACACCCCGTTTCTTTTGGGGGGAATGGGAGAGATTTCTGCCAAACCGACGGGTGAGCAAAGCGGTTGCTGCCCTTCGTGCCCGTCGTCCCACTGGCTGGGTGAACACTAATATTTCCCCACGTAACCACAACTCTGTTCATAATCATATAAAATCATAGAATGACAGAAAAGATTGGGCTTGAAGGAACCTGAAAAATCACCCAGTCGCAACTCATGCACAGGGACGTCACCCACTAGATCAGGTCACCCCATCCAACCAATTCATCACCCTCAGAAGGGAGATTTTGTGAGCTGTAGGTGCTGTTTTAATACATAAAATAGCATGCAAAAATTCCTTATCCCAGCTTCTTGCCCCCAAACACCCCAACACAGAAGCCCTGGCTCCTCCTTTTTGCACGGACACCCCAAACCATAACACGAACAGGAAGAAATATAAATCTGTAGCCAAAAAAATTCTGTTCTTTTTAACTCAGTAAATATACAAAGCATATGAAGCAAAAATAAAGCCAGTTAACCTAGGCAACATTAGGTCTCTTAAATAACAATTCATCAAACTTCATCAGTGAACTTCCCAAACATCTTCCTGAGCACCATGGCCAGGCAGTGCCACTGTAATGAAGCAGTTTTTTGGGAGCAACTGCCCCTGTGCAGGAGGCAGCAGAGCCCCTGGCCATAGCCCTGAGCCTGCCACCAGCAGCTTTTTGACCCAGTTCTGTCAATGTACCTATTGTAAATGCAAAATCCTTCTTCGGATTTGAAGCAGCAGCCACCTGCACAAATAAGGCTGGGTTATAACTCTGTAACCCAATACAAGCACTGGAAGCTTAAAAAGTTTGTATTCCAAAAAGCACTTCTGACCTCTTCCTTAAAAGTTCACTAATCACTTTTAATTCATAATTTATTTCCTCTTAATATACTTGCTTTATGTAATGCCCCCCTTTCTCCCCCCACCCCCTTCCTCTCCTCCTTTCTTTTTTCTGGAAGTTCCCCAGGAGAAAATGGTATTACACAACTCCCTTGATTAACTGGAAATGAAGCTTTTCCCCCTCAGTAGCCATGATTTGGTAGAATTTCCAGGACATAAAGCACGGCCCAGAGTGCTGAAAGGCACAGAGACGTGGGTGGAAGTGATCCAAAGGCCCTCAAAGTGATGGGGGTTGATCTTGGTGGTCCCCAGAGCAGAGCTCTGTAAGGCTTTGCCTATTTATCAACAGGTTAAATAAGTGTACTATTACCATTCTTCTTGTTCTTCGGTTATTTTGACTGCACAGAGTGGCATCCTCATGTACAAAAATACATGATATAACTGAGATTGTGCTGGCAATATTAAAAAAATTGATAGGAATCATGCTCCTAATTAAAATAGCTTTGTATTACAGAGACTGTGCAGGGGAAGGAGGAGGTATGACAACTGCTGCCTTGGCCATGCTGACACCTCCCTGCCCACAGAGGTACTTTGGTGGAAAGCAGCTGGGAACGGGGTATTTTGGAGGCAAGACGTCACCTGCAGTGACAGAAGTGTCCACTCTGTGCTGCACACAAGGACTTACCTACCCTGGCCCACCTGCTGCTGGATGAGACCCTGTGAATTATTTGTACCCCTGAAAGCCAAACTGATTTTCTGGGGACAGCATGGTTCCGTGCTGCACACCATCTCGGACTTCAGGGTGCTTTTATCCCTCTAAGAAAATGAAAATTCTGCAAATCCAGTGTAACAGTAACACTGTAAACTTCACCACCGTGTTCTGCAAGCACAGGGCCAGGCAGGGTGGGCACAGGCACCTCGTCACCCCAGCCCCTTTCCCATGCACAGCCCAAACCTGCCCATAATAGCTGCATTTTGCAGCCAGGTGCCATCCCATAACCCTGTTTCTTTAAGGGACAGGATGAACTGGGCCACAGCTGAATGGCACAGGCAAGGGCCAGGGCTCTATTCACACTGACTCGAGGGACACAACATGTACCATGCCTTTTAAAACCAAAAATGGAGAACTCCCAAATCCCATTTCCAGCCTCCTGCAACAATGCTGTGCCCTGCTGTCAAGGAACGTGTGAATAAATTGAGGAAAGAAGGTTAAAGGAGCCCAAGGGAATAGGAGTCCCTTTTTCTTTATTGCAGTTAATTTTGACAAAGGCTCTTCTGTTTCCTCCTCTCACCCCCTTTTTTATTTTTTTGGAAGGGCTTTGTGCCAAGCTGCATTATTCCTCTTCACCATGGTACTGCCATGAAACCCGCCCGGTATGTTTGCCTGGAAATCGCAGGTTTTCATGGAAATTGGTTTTATCTCAACAACTACTCCCTTTGTCACCTCAGACATGAAAAGAGGAGGAGAAGGGCTCAGGCTCAAATCCCATACCAGCAACAAAGCATCCATGAAAGAGCACCATGACTTTCCAAACCCAGCACCACAAAAAGCTGCCCTCCCAACAGGGCAGAAACCCTCCAAAAAACCCTTTTACCACTTCACTCAGAACACCAGCACAACTGCAAACCCATGAGAGATGCCGTGCACAGCCCCAGTTCGAAACACTGAGGCTTGGGAAAAAAAAAGCATCCCATTGCTGGGATTGTTTTAAAGTGTTTTTTAAGTGGAAATAGTTTCTTTTCTTGCAGCCCATCGTGGCAACCGGAGCCCTCTGGCTCCTGTCAGCGAAGCAGGAGCTCCTCAGGGGTGTCCTCTGTTTCCAGCCTATTTACTGCTCTGTTGAGAAAGGAGCCTATAGATGCTCCAGTTCTCAGATTTGGGACTTTGGAGGGACTGGGTTATTCAACAAACCAACCCTTTCTAAACACTTGTCAAAGGAGTGATTTGATGCCTTTCAGTGCTTACCATACAAAACGCTGAAAGACCAGCGGACTTCAAAAGCCGCAGGAGCGGAGCTGGAGTTTGGCAGGAGTTCATTAGCTGCCTCTGTCCTTCTGTGTGTGGCTTGTAATTACATGCAGACCCGGTGCCAAATCCTCATCTACTGAGGGGTACCAATTAACGTGCTGCTGGATGATTCACAGGTAGCTAATGTCGAGATTTATACACCCGGCGTGCCAAATAGCCCATGCTTTATTATTATTATTATTATTATTATTATTATTACTATTTTAAGCTGGCCTTTTCCCCCCTCTTTTCAAGTTATCATATAAAAACAAGGTTTTGGCAGTAAAATTGGGATTGTCCAGCCTGTTCCCAGGGCCACACGCTGGTGGGCCTGATCCTGCTGACACTGTGTACCACATCTGCAGGGAAATGCACATCCCTTGGAGCGTGGGCCATGGGCTTGCAAGTTAAACCACCTACTGTGTCTTCCCTTTGTAAAAAGCAGAGGTTTTCTGCTCCAAGGAGAAAAATTACAAAATTGAGGTACCATTTGCACTCTATACTTGGTTCTCCTGCTGCTTGCACCCTCTTACTCCTACAGGTAGCAAAACAATAACAGCAGAAGCTTTAAGAGCAGCTGGGGGAGCTGAGGAAGCAGGTAACCAAAAGTGATAAATTTATTTTTTGAAGGGGAAATGTACACAAAACTGCAACTCCTGTAGGAAAACATAACAGTTGTTAGTTTCTCTGACAAAAGATTAAAAAAAAAAAAAAAAACACAACAAAAAAGAGCCTTTCTTCTCTTACTTGAAATCTGCATCCCTTTGCCTCTCTTACTGGAGATCTGCATCTCTTTGCAGCCAGCTGGCTCCCAATGCAGCCCTTGGCAATTAAAACCTTGGGAAGTCAAACACAACAGCATGGAAGTGAGCCTTTTGTTTTCCTGTTTTGTCATTCCTGTCTTGTGTTTGATCCCAAGATTTCTCAGGCTAGAGGGAAACCATGGGCCCAGTGGAGCATCTTGGCACTGACTGGGCACAGGTCTCCAAGCTCACTGGTTTGCCACTGCTGATGGTTTTCCCATGGGGAGCATGGAGACCCAGGCCTCATCTCCTTCTGCTTGACTTTCTCTTTTCCAGAAAACATTGCTCCTCAGCCCTGGGGGATAACAATTCCAGGAGGGCTGCAAGTACAACCCAATGCCTGCACCGCTTTATCCTTCTCTAATAAACCTTTCACTGCATTTGACACGACACAGGTCTTGTCCAGCCACGAAAGCTTTCCTGCTTATCAGGAGAATTTTTAATCAACCAGCAGGGAAAACATGGCCTGACATTTTATTGCTTCCTTGTGCTTTGCTTTTAGATGTTTCGGTTTCTTCCAGCTTGTACTCTTGCTAATCTCTTTAGCCAGGGATCAGTGGAAAGCCTCAAGTTTTCCATGCCCAGCAGCTTCCCCTGGATCATTTGGAGTCAGGGCAGGCAGAGGAGCGTGGGGACAGCGGGGGGTTTATGGTGGGATGGAGAAGAAGGCACCAAGCTCTCGATTCACTGCAGGTTCTGGAACAGGGTTTTGTCCTGGCCACAATTACAAAACAACAAACAACGTCTGTGGGGAAGGGTCATAAGAAGTTCAGCTTTCCTCTATTAAAACCATCTGGTGCCTATAAAAAACCCCAACTGGTTGGTTGGGATGGTTGGTAGCACCTCCTCCCCGCTTGGCTCTTCCTTGGCACCTCACGGGAACGTGGTGGCACCAGAGGTGTCACAGTGAGGGACGGGGCTGCCATGGGAACAGGGGGCCTGGCAGACACCCCCTCCACTTTGCATCCCTCCTGCCGCAAAGAAGGTGCCCCAGCATCCACCTCATTTCCCTTCTTATCTGAGCCAGAACTTCTTTACGAGGTGCCTGTCCCCTCAGGAATGCCAGCTCCTGCCAGAGTGCCCTCAGTGAGCCCCTGAGAGGGCTGAGCTTTCTGAGCAAAATAAAACATCCCTGTGAGGCCTGCGTGGGACCCTGCAAAGGGTTTCTCCAGGTCACAGTCACCAACGGGTCCCCCTCCAGCATCAACAGCGAGAGACACCGCCAAACCTGCAGGGGATGGGAACCTTTATTAAAAAAACAAAAAGCCAAAACAACAAAAAACCCTAAACCTCTCCTTTGTTTCCAACAGAAATAAAAGAAAGGGGGGTGAAAAAAGGAAAAAAAAAAAGAAAAAAGGAAAAGAAAGGAGAGGAGAGCTTAGAGCCAGGTCCCCAGCCTGTAACACAAAACCAGGCTGTGCTGGGAAACCTTACACCACGCGGCATCCAGCTCATGTTCTCCTGCTCCGCTCGCCGCCTCCCGGATGCTTCCCCAAGCCCAAACTGCCCTTGAGAGAAGCCAAGCCTCAGCCTCTGCTGAAAAGCCTCTTTGTTTGGATTCCCTTTCCAAATCAGCGTATCCTGAGATTGAACTCCCTTCCACCCCTCTGCAGGGCTTTTTCATGTTGGGATGCCTCTGGCAGCAGGCAGCTCTGCCGGCAGGTTTGCGGTGCCCTGACAGCGCTCGGCCCGCCCAGCCGGGGCACACCAAGCGCGAGGAACTCTCTCCACCATCAAGGAGGGAAAGGCAGGCAACACGAAAGTATGGCAGGATTACTTCAAAAGATCCTTTAATCATGAATAGTGAGCAGAGGAGCTAAGTTCTCCTTAATTAAACAATAGCTTTAATCAGCCTTCAGTAGCTGGCATTACTCACAGGGTGGTGAGGCCCTGGCACAGGATGCCCGGAGAAGCTGTGGCTGCCCCATCCCTGGAAGCTTCCCAGCACAGGGCTTAGAGCAACCTGGGCTAGTGGAAGGTGTTCCTGCCCATGGCAGGGCGTTGGAACAAGATGAATTTTAAGGTCCCTTCCCACCCAAACCATTCCATGGTGTGACATGCAGGCATATCAGTGAGCTGACCATTTTGTCTTTCTTAAAGTGGCATAAATGAAAGGAAACCAGACAAGGCATCAAAGAAACCCAGGCACGGGGTCTGGACCATGCATACATCATCACCGAGAGGGTCTGACTGCAAGTACTGCTGTGAGCTTTCCAGGCAACCCCAAGGCCATCCCTCACTGAGGCCTTCAAGACAGACCTCAAGCCCATCACTCACTGCACACAGAAATAAAATGCATCTTCTGGCACTGCCCGCTCTGCCTGTAAGCTCAGGGCACAACTGTGCTACATCCACACAGCCCCTGACAGGCAGCGGGGGTCCCCGTGTCCCTTGGGACTTACAAACACCCCCAAATCCTGCGCTCCCACCAAAGGCAGAGATATGGTACTCCCAGGATCTCTGCTCTAGCAGTGACCCGGCTGAGACCCACAAACAATACCAAGGCAATAGTTTCACCCCTCAGAGAAAACACAGCAGATCCTGCAGCAAGGGAGTGTTAACGAGAACATCAGCCCGACACCCCACCGTGACACTAAAGGGAAAACCCTCTTCTCCAAAACCAGCCTCAGGCCCAGGACTTGAAGCAATTTCACGGGGGAGGAAGATGTTTTTCACTTGCAGGCAGTTTTAATTTACCTCAGTGTTACATCTTTCCCTGTGAAAGCAAAACACTGAGATTTAAGCAGGTGGATTTTCAGGCTGTGGACCCAATACCCACTTGTGGCAGAAAACTTCAGCAAGAGCAGAAGCAAAGTACCTGTTGTTATATCCACAATCCTGATGTATCCCAAACACTATCCCACTTGTCTGGCAATTTCAAACATGCTGCCTGTCTAGATGCTGCAGTGGCTCTGAGAGTTTTACACACTTCTTTGTGCCCATGGTGATTTATCAAAACAGGCTCTCTCCAAAATGCTATTTAGATTTTCCATGACTTTTGCATTTCACAAAGATTCGTACCAGCTCAGTCAGAAAAATAAATGCCACAAAACTTCTCCTTTAAGGAAAAAAAAACCAAACCACCCAACCCTCACAGCCCAATGCTTTAGAAATGCTTCCACATGCTAATCAGCCTCCTATTCAGTTCCAGACTGAATAGGACTCCAACAATGACAAAGAAATACGCTGAACCTATCCCACATTTCATCCCCTTCACTCAAAATGTTGCTGTTACCTTGGTTTTCAGCCGCTTTGTGGGAGCAGCAGCAGAATGACAGCTGCATGCTAAAGCTGCAGGGATGGTCAAGAAACAAGGAGTGCTGGATGAAAAAATACCCGGCCCAGATTATGCGGGAAAGAAATATGGGATTATGGGAGGGGATAGTAAGTGATGCTGCAAATTTTTATAAGAGTTAATAAAACAAAACAACAAAAAAACCCCGAGTCCTCTGCGAAAAGCACAGCCTCTTGTGGTCAGGCAGCAAAAGGAGCTTTCTCTCAGCCTGGCAACTATGAGTAGCATAAAAGCCCCTCCAAGCCCTTCCCTTTGCGAATCATCCATTTTTGTTATGTATTATCAACTGGCAGATGCCTTAGTGCAGCTTTTCCTCCATCTCCTTAACCTGAAAAACTCCAGCTCATATTCTGGGAAAGGACAAGCCAGCTCCTGCTGCAGTGGGTGAATCCAAGGTTGTTTCCCTTTTCTGCAGAACATGGAAGCACCAGAACAGAGGCACCTGGGCAAGTTTTCATAGGAATTCAGATGGGAAACTCCAGGACAGGTATATACATGTCCTGGGGACACACTTCAGCCCAAGCCCTGGCAGTCACAGACTCCCCCACAGTCACTGAGGATCTGATTTCAAGACACTTTGGGAGGCCTGGCAGGACTGGCAGAAGCACTGAAGTTTGCAGCTCCAATGCGGAGCTCAGGAAGGAATCAGAGGTACCTCAGTAGCTCTGAAAGCCCCACTGGGCACCTGGGTGCCTCTGTGCTGGAAACACTGCCTTCAAAGTGTGCCCTCGGCGGGCTCCAGCGCCTGCCCACGCACCGAGGTGATGCTGCTCCTTCTGCTCCCTGTCTCCCCAGATTAGAAACTCCCAGAGGCACAAACCTCCCCGTGACGTGCCTGGGCAGGACCAAGGGCAGCACAGCCTGGCACGGGGATCCTCGGCCCAGCACTTGAATTCAGGGAGAAGCAGCTCCCCAAAAAGCAAGGGCCATCTGATCAGTGATCAAAGAGCCGCCCCAGAAACCTGCTAACACCAAACTGATTCACAGCTATCGACTTCAAAGGAGTTTTGCTGCCTGCCATCAGCTCGCCAGCCATCCAAAATTACTCCCTGAGCATCACTGAGAACACAAATGCACCCAGTGGTTACTGACCAGACCTGCTTATCAGCATTTTACCACGCTGTTTGCGACCTTCCCTTTGGAAAGCAGCACTTTAAAGGGTGGTGGGCCTTGCAGAAAAGCCTTGGAAGCCCTCAAAATGCTTGGGATGTGGGACTGGTTGGCACGGCTGCTGTGCTGCTACAAAGACCAGAGCAAAGACCTTGCTGTCACCTGGGTGGGAACGATAACCAGGGCTGGGCTGGCTGCTCCCTCCAGGCTTAAAGGAAAGCCCATCACACCACGCCCCCAAAAAAGTCATAAATAACCTGCTGAGTGTCAAGGAGACAGGAAGCCCAGACCCCATTTGGCACATTGGCTTTAAAATTCCGTGGCTGGGCACTTGAAGGATGTGATGAGGTCTCAGCTTCATAGGACCATGTGCTGAATTAACAGAAGTGTAATTAATATCTGCGTGCAGTGCCTGCATGGTCAGACACATGGCTGGCCAAAAATGGCAGTCATTTTTTGTGATTTTACAGGTGAAAGCAGCTAATTTCTTTTGTGCAGCACCAGACTGACACTACTGGGAGACAGAAGCTCTCTGAAGGAGTGTCATTTCTTTCAGGAGGGACGGCTACCCAAAACATCTCACCAGTAACTTTCACTTCTTCTCTTTAAAGCCATGGAAGGAAGAACCATGCTGTTCTCAGCTCCAGCAGCCAGCAAAGATAATGAGGCTCCAAGAGGTGCAGTCTGACATCTGCAAGCTCCCGAAGCAGCGAAGGACAGCTCTGTCCCACAGCCACCTTTGGTGTTCAGGGCAAGGTGTGGGTGAACCCAGCAATGCCAATTGCTCCAGCCTCAATTTGCTGTGTTTTCCAAGCATCACAGGCCATGCCCACTGGTGTGCTCTACCGGAAAACCTGGAGGCACCTCCCAAGCTTCCCAGTGCTGCAATCAATAAACTTGCACATCTTTCTGGGCAAGGGATGCAAAACTATGGGAAAGTAGTAGAGGATTATGAGCACTCTTCTTTGACTCAGTGTCACCACCAGTGTCAGACCAGCTGCAGGTCCATCTGGGCTCTGGCTGGCAGCCCCAGGCTGGCCCTGATGGAGGGCACCATGTGCTCAGAGAAGACAAGGTCGTGGATGGATGCAATCCTGTTCCAGGGCTGGAACAGGAACACACAGCACAAAGAGCACAGGCATTTTCGGGGCATCACAAGCTCTGGAATTAAATTACATCTTCTGCTGATAACTTGACTTGATGCAGAGTCTGTTTGCAACCCTCTGTCTCCAAAACATCCAACACATGTGAAAAACAAGCCCTCTTACGTGACTGACTCCAAAGGATGGAGTTCCACAGGAATTTCTGATACTTCCAAACCTGCCAGGACAGAGCTAATTTTCAAACTCATTCATGCATTCTCTTGGTAACAAACTTATGCTTAAGGCTTGCTTTCAAGCTGTTTGCATCAAAATCCAAACGAAGACACTTCAAATTCCCTGGTTTTCATGGCATTCTGCTTCCTCAAGTCGAACTGGAGGAGCAGCTTCTGCTGATCACGATCCCACTGTTGCAACTGAGCCCTTGAGTGCAGCAAAGAGGCAAGAAGGGATTCTCCAATTTCCCAGCAGCTGCTCCAACACACCCCTGGGCACAGACACCCGATCCACACGAAGGAACTTTCCACCTGCTCTAAAATTGTGGAGCAGGTAGTGCCCCTCCAAGGTGGATGTCATGGGAGAGAGTGAAATGGAGACGGGGTGGCTTTGAAAGGGATGCAAATCTGAGA
The DNA here is from genome assembly GCA_013400495.1 of Nicator chloris. Taxonomy (NCBI): domain Eukaryota; kingdom Metazoa; phylum Chordata; class Aves; order Passeriformes; family Pycnonotidae; genus Nicator; species Nicator chloris. The sequence goes on along the minus strand of WAAE01003756.1, from coordinate 6,350 downwards.
CAGGGGCCCACTGATCCATGAGGAGATGTGACACGCAGGGCACCTTCCTCCCAGCTTTTGGCAAAACCCACCCAGCTGAGGTATCTGGAAAGGCAGATGGAAGTTTTTCCACAGGCTGGGCCTCCAGGCACACTGGCAAGGGGGGAAGCACAGAAGTGCATGCAGACATTCTGACTTCGGACTTTTGTAATTACAGGATAAGTGCTGGATTACTTTAATTCACCTCTTTCATTGAGGTTTTATCATTCTCGTTTCTGAGCCTTTTTTGTTCATTTGTTTGTTTGAAATATGAAACCTGACCTATCGGAAGAGCCGAACAAGGCCCTAAGACAAACAAAAAGGAAGAAATGTAAAAAAGTAAAATTTAAAAAAAATATATATGACAGCACTCATACAAAACCCCAGCTGGCAGGGGGGAAAGCCACATCCTGGGAGGGGGTTTCCCTGCTTCCTTCCCTTGCTGGGACACAGCCCCTTGGGATGCCGGGGAAGCTGCTGTTCCCAGCGCCGGCTGTGTGGATGCTGGGATAGGAGGGTTTGAAGGCTGCTGCCTTTCCCCACGCTGCCTTCAACAGGCAGGCCCTTGTTCCAGGCACAGGCAGGCCGGGAGACCACAAGGGTCCCTTCTGGATTACTATGGATGAAGTGGGAGCATTGTATGAAGGGAACGGGGAGGGAAGGACCTGCTCCGCCAGAGCGAGCCATGCAGCAGAGCTGGGCCTTTGCCTCCCCCTCTTTGAAGGCATTTCAGGCAGAGATGGAGCCACACAAACACCCTGCCTATCTCAGATGCTGAAGAGGGGCCCTGGTTTGCCAGAGGTTCCCCAGCTGTGGTATGCAAACCATTTTTGGGTGGTACACGGAGCACACGCATCTGGAGAGACACCACCAGCCTGTATCCAGACAAACAGAGTCAGACCAAAGCAGCCTGGGAAAGGCATGCATATTAAATTGAGATTTGAAGAGTACAAAAATAATCCGTTTGATCTGGGAGTGATGTTTATATTATTTTCTGTGCTCACTACAAACAGACAATTAAAAAAATGTCATCTGCTGTAATTGTGATTCCCATCTCCTGCCTGTCTCAGCAGCAGGTACACAGGATTCAAAGCACTCCTGGCCATGAAGCAGTTGCACGTAATTCTGCTTTTCCTGGAGACACATCTTCAGGCTGGCCAAGTTCCACCAGCTCGGGAAAGCCAACAGATTTATACCCCTGAGGACTCGGTCTGCCATAGGTACAGCATTTCCTTGTTCTGCAATTAACACCTCAAGTTTAATTGTCACTAACAATCTCTTTTTGATAGGTCGGTTGTCTTTTTTAGTTGTTGTTGTTTGTTTTCACAAAGCAAATGCAGAAAAAGTGGATCTCAAACACCTCCAAAATATTTCTCTCCCCTTTACTTCCAGTCATCTTTGGCTCCTTTGGTCTTTCAAGGGAGGCACAACAGATGGGTATCACGCTTTAGGTGCTGGCTGTTGGTTCAGTAAGAAGCTCTTTCAGGCTCAAAAAAAAAAAATAAAGCTGCTTTACTCCCAAGTCATGGCAGAGTCCAACTGCACAACAACCCCGTGCCAAGGTGCCACTTCTGCCAACCTGCCTTTGCCAGAGCACCTCCAGAGCAGCCATCCCTGGCCAGGAGCTGGCTGCCACCAGGAGATCCTGCAGGTAGGGAGTGATACATAAACATTAACGACCAAACCCCACCTAGGGATGCTCAAAACACGATGATGACTCTCCACCCACACAGCTTCTCCCGTGTGGTGCGGGCTTGGTCCTCCCCGACACGGAGGAGACACGGCGTGGAGAAGGCAACACCGAGGGGTTGGGACTGTCCAGCTGGTTTGGTACAGTCAGGTCTTGCTGTCCCTTGCTGAAAACAAGAAATGGTTGGCTCAGCATCTTCTTCAGGTGCACAGAAGGATGTTACCCATACGACAAGTGAGTGCTGCGCAGTGGGGCAGTCCGAAAAATAAAAACAACAGCCCCAACCCAAACGATGCAAAGTTGCTTAGCTCATCACTTCCAGCTTTACACCATCCAAATAACTCTAACCTCACCCCTCATCTCCAATTCCTCCCACTCCTTACACTTAAATGACAATCCCAGGCCTGTTTGCACCAATTTTTGTGATGAAGCGACAGGGCCCCTGGCAGAGCTCAAATCCTTTTTTCTGAGAGCTGGAGGACTCCACAATTTTCTACACAGAAGAGGAAAGTCAAGAGTAATCTAAACTGTTAGCCCAAATTATAAGATTATATCCCCACTTACATAAACATGTCAAGGTCCAGCTAGCATAAATATTTACTTTCAAAGTTCATTTTAGCATCAAGCTCGCTACAGGAGATGCCAAATTTGTGAGAAAGCTGCAGAGGTATTAAGATTGCAAGAGGTCTATCCATCTGTTGCTTAAAAAAACCTCCCCAAGGCAGTAAAACTTGTGTTGTACAGATTAACTGGGATTGACAGAAGAGAGAAAATTAAATTAGAGGCAGAAAAGAAGAAGGGCAGTAAATTATGTGCCGTTTACATCCCACCAGCCTGAAACATATGCTCCCATAAACCCAATTTCCACAAGCCTCAGAAGCAGGTATGCCAGATGAAATCCTTCTATTTTACGGCACAAGCAGGACTTTTTGGAAGCTGTTTTACCTGCACAAGCTGCACAAATACAAGCTACTGAAGACCCTCATCTGCCCTATCACCCTTGCTGACACAGCCTTCCCCTCTTCCGAGCTTAAACGCTTGACTTAGCACCCGTCAGCACAGCACAGGTGGCTGCTCAGAGCTTGCTGAACACCAGCAGTCCCTGCCAAGGGAAAACAGCAGGTCTGAGAGGAGTAAATTTAACCCTAGATGCTACACCTGTGGGGCCAGGCTCCAAAACATCCCACCTCAAGAGTCAGGGCAGGAGGCTTTTCCCCACCTGGCCACATCTCCTGCATCAGGAGGAGGTTTGGTGGCTGCTGCAGGACAGCAAAATCCCATGGCACCAGGGAAAGCTGCCCCCTGACATCTGTCCCAGCCAGGATCTCCCCAGTTCCTCCCCCCATAACAACTCTAAGTTCCAGGTAGGAAGTGCAGGAAACTCCTGGCAGAGGGATGGGCTGCAGATGATCAGATGAAGGTGGAGTGAGGTCCACTCATCACGCCTCTTGTCTTGCTGCTCCGAGAGCTCCCCATCACTCTACAAAGTGAAGACACCAACCAGCTCAGCAGGGGGAACTTCAGACCCTCCCAGACCCCCTCAATCACATTTTCAGATGTTTTGCAGTGATCAGGAGACAGGGACAGGGCAGCGGGGACTCTTCCACACCACCAAGCTCGCCTGTGGCCCAAACAATTTCAGGAAGCATCTTCCAATTCTCAAAACAGAGCCCTCCCAAGAGGAGGAAGCAGATGGAGAAAGTTATTTTCCCCCCTTGCATGACCTGCTTTAATAAATGCACACTCAGTTCTTTTCTGCCTTTTTTTACTGAGTTAGGCACGGGCATGGAATTTCTGGGAAGTTCACAGTGTCGGCGATCAAACCTCTTGTTCATGCAAGAGCCCAGGGATTTATGAGTGCCAAGTGCACTCATTAGAGGAGTGGGCTGGTCATTCACGTCCAGCTCCCTGCCAACTCAACTCAAGTTGGAAATGCAGGAGAAACGGAAGGTCTGCTCCAGTGGATCTTCATCCAACTCACTCCACCAGCCAGAGGCTTCTGCCAATGGCTCCGTGACCCTGCTCCCCAAAAAAGAAGATACAAATCTTCCCCTTATGCATTTGCTATCAAGATAACCATTGTACTGCTTAAGCATGAAAGTGGATCTTTCTAACTGCTCTCAACAATTAGCTGAAGGAAGCTCCTGATAGCTCAGCTTTACTAATTCAGACTTTCTTAGATGTTTATGATAATTGTCTTCGGGGTAATTTGTTTAAATTTGTGTGTAAACAAAGGGTTTGTAGACATCTACAGCCTCACAGAGAGTGTGTCATTTCTGAAAAACATTTCAGCCATAGTTCACTCTTTATTTTCCCCTCAGAGAAAACCAACTGAAGGCCGAATTATGGTCAGGCTCGCAGCAGGAGCCAGTGCAGCGTCACAGGCCTCTGCAAATCAAATGGCCAGTTTGAATATTTCCTAAAGTGGTCCTCAAATGAGAAAAAGCCTTCTGTTTCCCTGCTTCTCTGAATGTCTTTGGGCAGCTGCTCAAGAGGCGTAACTCAGTTTGACTGCACTGGAGGCCACTATAAACTCATAGTCTTCCCTAGCAAAAGGCAGAGGGAAGAACAAGCCAGGCCTCCTGTGAGTGGGGCAGCTTTCACAGCAACTCGTGTCCAGTCATCCACCGGCAGGTCTGATACTCCTGGTCTTGGCCCGGGTGTATTTGCAAAGCCCATCCCCAAACACACATCACGAGCTATCCATCCCCAAACACACATCCTGGCTCTCCATCCCATAATCATCTCCCTCACCATGTCCCACCCATGCTCTTCACCTGCCGTGATCAGCCACATATAAACTTTCCTACAGCTATGGCATTCATGCTGTTATTTTAAATGCTCCTCACCCTAAAAAAAATCCAACAAAACAACAACGAAGAACCCCAACAAAAACCCCTAAAGAAGCCAACTCTGGTGTTTGCTTCCTGATTTCCACCTGTAGCAAGCTGAAACAAAGCAACAATCACAGTTTTGCTGTATCACATTATTCCCTGCTAACAATACTTTCCAGTGATGCCTGATAAGTCCTGTTTACCCAAACCAGCACAAGTAGAATAACACATGTCAACCAACTGCTTTTTCATTTAGGACCCTTAGCCCAGAGAATGGGAAGCAAAACCCTTTCCCCATTCAAACAGCACCTACTCATGCCAGGAATGCCTCAAGTTAAGAAAACTTGGGTAAATAAAAGTTTGAAAGTTCTGACTCCCAGGAGCTGCTTTACTGGGAATTCGACTTTCTGCTTAAATAAGTGAGGTAAGTCCAACTAGTTATGTTTCTACTTATATTAGTTTCATATATGGGATATCAAGTATTTTTATTTTTTCCAGATCTGAGAAGATGAAGCTTTCTGCACTGGCCCCTGTTCTTGTGGGAATATAAAGAGAAAAACATGCCTCTCCGCCTAATGTATTAGTGCCCCCTAATATACACCAGATGATCAATAAACTGCATAAAAATTAAATCAAACTGACAGTCTTTAAAAAATGGGCTCTAAGCAGAAACAATTGTTTTAAAGACTGTGGTGTCTGGAGTATTAAACTCACGTGCTGTCGTGTTATTAATCTCTTTGTTGGAAGCCAGTTGATTTCCCCTGCCTGTGTCTGTCAATTAAATATTCAGCATCGCAGCCACAATGGCAGGGGATGATGTTTCGGAATGCAAAAAGTTTTTTTTGAGACGCGCTGTTGACAGTTCCCTTCCATGCCAGAGCATCTCCAAAAGCCATCGCATCTCCAAAAGCCGAGCAGGCAAACCCAAAACCTCTGCCAGCGGCTGCGAGAGCGCCCCGGACTTCTAAAGGAATGAGTTTAGCGAGATGGGAGAGAGCTGGTAAAGCCGCCAGCAGAGCGACACGGCAATCAGAGCGGCAAGAGTTGCTGTTTTCCATTATGAACCAAAACACGAGGCGGGCTGACCGTAGAGCGCTGCCTCCACCTGGAGCTGGCCCCGGCGCCGCCGAGGTGCCGCCGAGCCAGCGCCGGGTGCGGGGCCCGTGCCGGGGGCACCCCGGGGCGCATCCCCGAGCCCACAGTGCCCCCTGCGCACCGCCCGCGCTGCTCCCCCGCCTCCGGCAGCGGGCCCGCGGCGGCAGCGAGGCAGAAATAGCAGCAAATCACCGATAATGAGCGTGTCGGGGTGCGGGGGTGCCGTGCCGGGCTCTCCCCGCGCGGACCCCCGCCCGCCCCCCGCGCTCGCTGCCCGGCCCGGCCGCTCCCCGGCTCCCCCGCTCGCTGCCCGGCCCGGCTCTCCCGGCGGCCCCGCTCCGCTTTTGTTTGGGAAGCGGCGCGGCCGGGGCACGGCCGAGCTGTGCCCGCCCGCCGCCGAACTTTCCCAAAAGTTTTTCCCGGGGAGCGGTGGGGCTGAGGGAGCGGGGAGAAGGGGCGCGGAGCCCGCGGTGCTCACCCATGACGAGGCAGAGGCAGTCGAGGCAGATGAGCAGGGCTTTCTTGCTGCTGCTCTTGGCCGGGTTGTTGTTGAGCGCCGGGCTGCCCCCATTCTTGCTCTCCGGCGGGATCGCCTTGTCGTACTTGTAGCTCTGCATTATCGGGGGCGAGCGCCCGGGACGAGCCGTGCCGAGCCGAGCCGGGCCGTGCCGGGCCGCAGGGAGCCGCTCGGAGCCGAGCCGAGCAGAGCCGAG